>OX376372.1:77622834-78049845 GCA_947369275.1 Nemotelus nigrinus
GATTTACTTTAAACTTATTGTATGCGTAAACTGAGTCTTTGTTTTTTCCTTCATTCATTTCTTTTTCTAAAGCCTCTTTTATAGACCTACAGCTATCGATCACATATTTGCAATTGTGAAATCTCATTGACTAACGAGTCGAGCTTAAACTTCTCATTTCACGCCTTGTATTAAGACCAACTGCCACTTCAAGCTACTTCACCAATTGGTGTTGTGATGCCTTCGAAAGTGTTAAGTGTAGCTAAAGAGATTCGATGGCATTGAAAAAGGATGTACACGTTTCGATTGTGAAATCTGTGTCCATCACAACAAGGGTAATTTTATGAGTTAGACTGTGTATAAATGTGGCTGCAGGGTATTTCATCTTAATTTAGGTTTGCACACCACCTATTTGCCCTGATATGACACTAGCACCATCATAAGACTGACCAAAAACAGGCAATTCGCTAAGTCCGTAGCTGTCTAAAAGGCTCAAAATTATATCTGCTAAATACGAGGCATTTCTAGCTCCTGCACAGTCTACAAAGCTTAAGAACCTATCTTCAACTGCTAGCTCTGTCGCAAATCTGTCAACCACGGAGAGTTGTTCCTTTTTGTGGACTCTGCATTGTCTGCCATAATGGATATCAGTCCGCACTCTATTATTTCAGCTGTCATGTCGTCGCAAAAAATTTAAGCAATTGTTTTTATTAATTCATTTTGTGTTTTGCCACTACAGTAGTTCGCAACCGTATTTTTAAAATGTTTTTAAAAAGTTGAAACATGCTTCGCGAATAATTCACAAAATTCCAAAAAAAAATTTACGGTTATCACTGGCACCGTTTTCATCACGTCCTCTGAAAGCAAGTTCTTGGCGACTGAGACACGTCGTAAGGTCGAGAACCTTTTCCAAATTTTCCAAATTTTCCAAAACCTTTTCCAATACTGTTCAAGCACCATAATACTTACTGTCTTCTAAGCACTATTAGAGTTTTATTATTGTAAAGTTTTTATTATTGTTTGCAATATGTCCTTGAACACATTGTGCATGAATTTTACTATCCGGATCCCGAAGTTTGGCCGAGCTGAAATTTTAGTGTATTTTTGGCGTCAATGAAAATTCTATGGAAAATTTCGCATTGTGATAACTTCACACCGAGTCATCAGATCATCACGAAATTTACAAGACTCATCAATGGACATAAAAAATAATACTAAACTCATCAGTGGACATCAAAAATGTCTGGGCAACCTTGTAGCCAGCATAAGTACGTAAGCACTAATCTTTCACATCATTAACTCTGTGGTATTTTTTTTCGTTTTTAGATTAAAATGTAAATGATTGATGAATTTGATACTATATTTATACAGTCAAATCTAAACTTGTTAAATTCTCAATAACACAAAAATCGCAGCACTTCACGGAATTATTTATATTTTTAGCACCTGGAACTTACGTTTACGGTATTTCGCGAAAGCATAAAATTCACAGGATTTATTGGTCTTGAGTAGATACAGGTCTGGAAAAAGTTTAATGAATATAATAGGAACCATGGGGCGGTTGTGTCACCATGAAAAAACGCTCCGTGAAATTGAAGTGCTATGCCTTTTAACTTCCGATGCAATTATCAAATTCTTATGAAATTCACACACATTTAACCTGAGTCTCTGCCTGAGTGTAAACCAAGTAGGTCAGAGTTTTGATTGTAATGTTAGCTCCGCGATGCCAGCATCAACGATTTGATTCATTTTTGTCCTGGAAATCGGAACTATTAAATTTTCAAATAATAATAATTTCGTAGTGGGAATAAGCCGAAAATATTTCAATTTTAAAAATTTTAACACATTCGCAGAAGGTAACTCCAAACACCCTATTTTTCTTATAACTTCCAACACTTTCAATGAATCAAAACCAAAGTTATAGGATACGTTATTTTAACGGTATGCAAATATGGTATAGTCTTTGTTGTGGTAGTGTCAAAAGGATTACATCAGCAATATTGGACTTTCCGAGCTATTAATTATGGACTTTTTGCATCAAACCTAATAAGTATACTTTATTATACGCAAAAGTCAAAGAAACATGCTCTCAAATATGGAATGAAACTGTGTTTGTTTTGCTTAATGTTAAATATGAATGTGCTAATTGTATATGATTCCATCAAGAAATAGTAAGCACAGGGAAAATTGCTCACAATAAGCAACACTGTCTTGAATATATAGCATAAAAGTGGCAGGGATGCAATTTTTATTCCCCAAATGACTTCGAAAATTTTATTCTACGTTAATTACTTTGTTGCCTACCATTTTAATACTCAGACTATGTTTTGTGAAAAACATAATTGCATAAAACGCCTGTATATTGCCTAGTAGGAATGAAAAGATAATCTTAATAAAAAAAGGATGATTGACGAGGCGCTTTTCGTCTTTTTCTTAACGTATAACTTGTCAAAATTAAATATTGCCGTCCATTTCTCGAGATAAGTCCCATAACATCGTAATTAGTACCGCAAATAACACAGTCTCTATGTTATAAGTAGTGTGCATGCTTCGGAATAGGCTTACACTACTGCACTACACAACTCTTGCTGTAACCACAAAAATCAAAGAGGCGAACACTTTAGTGTATACTGTTGGAGATAATTATTTTTCTGGGAGGGGCCAACCTAGGGTCTGACCCACTTTCAACCCACTTTGTACTGTGGGCAAATCTGTAGCTACTGAAGGCTCCTGAACAAAAATCCTTCAAATCATCGACCTTCCTGAAAAATTTGTGATTTTTGAAAATAAATTCAAATTATTGATAAATTTTGACTTTCGTCCACCAAGTTAAATAAAAATTTTCAAAATCCCGCGGTAAACAAGAACGGCAGCCTGTGATCAAATTACCTCTATTTACTGCACTCAAAACTTCTGTTCACAAGAACTGACGATCGGATAATGCGATCAATATGAAATTTACACGATATGTTGGAATTAGTTAGGACCAGGTCTGATAGAAGTGATTTTGAAGTACGGGTAACACTTTGGTAGTGGTGCCATTTGGAAAAATCACTGAGAAAAAAAAATTGGTTTTTGGCCTATAGCTTCCGATTTAGCCACCAGATTTTAACAATTCAATTCACGCAGTAGATGAACCTTACTCTAATATAGATTTCATAGAAATTTGGCTGAAAAATTAGTATAGGGACGCCAGCTATGGAAATTTTCATCTCCTAAATATTATAAATTTCCTCAGGAAAATAAAGATTTTTTACCTATCACTTCCGATGCAGTTACGAAATCAAAACGAAACTCATGTGATAAGTATATCTTGTTACGTTTCTAATTATGTAGGAATTTCATTGAAAAATCTTGAAAGGCTTGCCAGCTATGATGAATTTCGTAATTTATTGACATTTCTTTATTGAGCCATGTTGTCATAAAATTTCCAAATGGGAATGATCCTGCAATGACAATTAACAACAAATATTTACTTTTCAAAAATTTAAAAAGTTTGGACGGTGGTAACCCTAAAATTATATTCACTCCTCCATTCAATCGAAACGAAATTCATAGAGTGGGTTTGACACAACGTGAAGCAGCTATGGTGCTAGCACATGATTGCCAGCACCGGATAGTTTCGTAAATATTGCACCAACAGATGTTTCTATTTTCTATTCATAAGCAAAGCATTTACAATAAAATAAGCAACCGATATTTAAATTTTCCGAGTTTTGAAAAATTTTTGTATGGCAGCCCCAGACATAGTTTGATCGCTGAAGCTTTCGATGACACCTTGGATGAAAACGGATTTCAAAGGATAGGTTGATTAAGCACGAGCATGTTATGGTAGATTTACTGTTGCTGTGTTGGACAAATGTTGCCAGCACAGAACATTTTCATCATTTGTGTTATAGGAAATGCTGTCAGAAAATGATATTTGTTCCTTTGGGTAAAAAATTGTTGATTTGATGCTACAAAGAAGTGTATAACGTCTTCATACATTTTTAAATCCCTGAAAGATAACTTCTTCGAAAATTAGTTTTCTAGCGGTTCTGATGCGCTAGTTTTTTTTCGATTTACTTTCTTCATAAGTGGAACCTTTCTAGGAGCTTAAAGACATTGTTTTGGAGAATACATCGAACAGTTCTTGCACTTACACTTATTCCCTTTTCTAGAAATAAATTCCATGACGACATAAAAGAATCGGCCTAGCTTTCAAAAAGAGTGAATTTTTGTCTCTCTTTGACATTTTCGATGGCCGTCCTCTTATTTCAGGCTTCGGTTTTACGTAAGGAGCGTTAAACACCATCCGTTGAGGGCATTTTAGGACATTTGTATCACCTTTGGTAGAATTATCCTTGTCGTGTAGTACTCAAATTGTAGTTTTTTGGGTGGGCGTGCAATGTTTTCTTTGACTCATTATTTTCTACAACAAAAACTATTTTTCGAAAGCAAACATTTCAACAAAACTATTATACTGACTTTCAATAAAATTACCTCCTAAAGCCTAGTAACGTGTTCGACGAAACGAAATACAGCGAAAACGTCTGTGCGAAATCTAGTGAAATAAAGTTCCGTATCCCGACACCAGGGGCAGCATAAATTGCCACTGATGACTAGAGGTGGGACTAATATATTCATATTAGTTAAGATATTACTAATATTTGAATATATTAGGTAATAGTAATATTTTATTGTGTCGTATTATAATATATAAATATTAGTTTCGCGTGAAATTATTTTATTCTTATTTTTCTATCATCAATCAATTTGTTCGCAATGCCGTGTCTTTTTACTAAATCAAGCGTTGAAAAACAAAAATGTGTATAGAAAGTGCCACCATTAGTTGCATGCGTCTGTAATCGAAACCTTTGACTATTAAAACGAGGTCATTGTATGAGGATGCATATTAAATGTACCCATGTATAACTTTTACATTCACATTTTCATGGATGTACGTAATTGCATGGATGTACCTCATTTGCGCCCTCATGCTGACTTTAATTATCTTCTTTGTTTATGAGTCAAAGGTTCTTAGAACAGCCGAAGCATGCTCCCATTAAATTAACGGCGGCATTTTAGTGAATAGTTTTTGACCGGCACTGGGGACAAATTTTATAACATTGGACTACCACTAATAAGTAACAAACCGACCCAACACAATGAAAAAAAATAAGATAACAGGCAACAAGAATCTTTTTATAGCATATTCAAATAGATTCCCAGCATGTCGTTTTTGTATTCTTGCTGCAAACCAAATTTTGCCACAAAAAGAAGCCAGCTACAAAAATAGGTTGCTGCTGCAGTACGCAAACAGAGCTAATATCTACACATAATTACTAGAGTTGGGTCGTACTCGCATTTTCACATTCTAGGTATTCCTAGTACGAGTACAAAAAAATTCCTGTTCCAAATACCTGTTCCAAAAAGACAAGCTAGCATTTTTTGAAGTATGTACTCGTACATATATATGACTACATACAAGTATGTACATACGATTTGCAGTGATGTAATGAAACGGCGTGATATGCCCTCGCCCACCCACCAGACACAGAGTTCCCAGGCTAGAATGGTGATGGTGCAGATGACCATGAAAGGATACTGAGTCATTAGTCCGTGCAGCTTGTCCGTAACTTTCCAATGGTCGGTCACTTATTTGGCAAGTCTTTCCCCAATCTAGGAGCCATCTAAGGAAAATCAATCAAATTCAATCGATTTAATTTGATTTTCATTTTAATATATGCATAAAAAACCTCCTGTATTCTTTCAAATTACCAATGTCGAAACATTTAGTAAGATAGGACCAACTAATCCTGTTGTCATCTATATGACTTTTTCATCGAGCGATCTCTGATACCAAACTTTTCCTGGCTAATCTTAAACTGTCGGTTTTGCACTTCGCCTCACTGAAGCATGAAGTTTATCGAAAATCTTATGAAGAAATGTTTAAAAAAAAATTTCGTCTATTAAACATACACCCACTAGGGGGACAACCTCTTCGGTAAGGCTGGATATGAGTCACAACCCCGGTAGGGTTGGAGTGCAGTCACGAGGAGGACTTCAGCACAGCCGGAGAAGCCAACTGTCGAGCCAAAAAGGATCTGAATAGTTACTTTCAGTTTTTGCGGACGGTTTTCCGGCAGATTTCATGTTGACGTACCTTAGAAACTAAGCCGCTTTTTCCCAGATTTGTATAGAAATTTAGCCCGAAACAACTCAGGAAGGTCCCGCAATTCATGCTAAACAAGAAAAAAAATTTTTGGAAAAAATGGACGTTTTTGCCCAAATATCTCTATCAAAATTTTTTTCACCCTTAATATATCACTATTATATTCCCCGACCACTCTCAATCATCGAAAGCTCCGTCAAGGCAGTTTTTGGCAAACTTTGGCGAAGAAACCCCTTACTCCCCTACAAAACCGAAATTGTTGTATCACAGCAATAGGTCTTGGCCCGGTATGTCCCAACCCACTCTAACCCAAAATTGGTCGATTTTGTCCGATTTC
Organism: Nemotelus nigrinus; assembly: GCA_947369275.1. NCBI lineage: Eukaryota > Metazoa > Arthropoda > Insecta > Diptera > Stratiomyidae > Nemotelus > Nemotelus nigrinus. Next base: position 77,629,305 of record OX376372.1, read on the forward strand.
AGCTACTTCCGCCCTAAAAACTTTTTGAATAATTGAATAAAATACTTGCCCAATTTGTCCCATCAACATCACTAATATACTCCCCGACCACTTTCAATCATAGAAAGCGCTGTAAAGGCAGTTTTTGACAAACGATGACCAAAAAACCCCTTCCTCCTTTACAAAACCTAAACATTTGTATCACAGCAATAGGTCTTGGCCCGTTATGTCCCAAACAACTCTAACCCAAACTTGGCCGATTTTGTCCGATTTCAGCTACTTTTGCCCTAAAAACCTAAACCTAAAGTCCCAAAATACTCGCGAGCACGAAAATACTCTATACAAAAATACTTGCAAGTTCCAAAATACTCTATACGAGTATATACTCGTATCGAGTATTTTCGTACTTTCAAGTATTTTCGTCTCCATTAATTGCATTACTTCACTCAAGAACAAGATTATTTTATTGATTCACCCAAACATACGTACGAACATACATATATCGACAAAACTTACCTCTAAATCAACTCATTAAACTTGCCTGATTCACATTTGCGCTCATACATACATCATTATATGAGCGATCTTACACTATCCTAGCCTTAACATATATCCTGTCAATAGTTAAATAACTTTACCAAACGTTCATCAGCATCACTAATACGATATATTCACTAACCCCTGGACTAATGCCTTAACAGCATTCACTAATGCCTTAACTAATGTCAAATATTAGTTAAGGTATTCACTAATGCCTTAACTAATATCAAATATTAGTTTACACATTCACTAATGCCTTAACTAATGTCAAATATTAGTTAAGGCATTCACTAACGCCGCGTCCACATTGGCCATGGGAGATGGCATAACATTCGGCTTACCATGGAAATGGAAAATGTAGACGGTGCATGGCATGCCATATTTGATGGCATGCCATATATGTCAAGCCATATGGCAAGACATTTGCATGGCCAAAAGCATGGCCTTATTCTGACAGTTGCTCATTTTCAAAATGGCGATGTCGAGGGAAATAGTGTTACAAACCCTAAACGAATACAAAAAATAAGATTGGTTATGAAAATATATGTTCGCCTCTTCCTCAATTTGCACCTATCCTCACATGCTGCTTCCTCTAACCTTCGCAGTGCTCTTTAATACCGGATTGCGGGCATATGTTCACTGCTGAATGATATTTTCAAAATGATATGGCATGACATGCCGCTGCCCAGGCATCAGATGACTTGCCATAAACTGACATTCGTTGCCATCGCATATGGCAGAGCTCATGGCCAATGTAGACTCAGGGTTAGTTTAGATATTCACTAATGTCAAATATTAGTTAACGGATTCACTAATGGCTTTTTTAATGTTTATTTTGTTGTTTATTTAATGTTAAATTTTTAATATTTCTCTATCATTGCATGTATTTAAATTCAAAATTTACACTACAAAGTTATACTACTGAAGAATGATACATAGTATCCGGATTTACTCTGTCAAATTTTCTATCAGTTAAGCCAAAAGCACTCAAAAATTGTTGGCTGGTGCATCTTTCTTGAACGTGATGACGTGGCGTTTTTTGAAATTTTCCAACCAGCCATCGCTCGCCATGAATTTTCGGAGGTACATAAGCTCGGCCAGTCTAATTTTCATGCAGATTCTTCCCTCTTGCTTGTTTCAACCATATTAGCACGCCCTCATCGACCTTCGGGTTGTGAGCTTGCGTTTGCATCCTTCTTGCAGAGACTTCACGGTAGTTCTCTTGACTTCGATGTCCCATTTCTTGCTTATTTCTCTGGCCAACTTAGACTGATTCCGCTCGTTCTTCGCGGCATCGATGATCTCTTTCTTTAGCGTAAACTCAGTCCACTCGAACTTCTGAGCTGACACTATAGGCTACTTTTTGAACTTCACTACAGTACGAGATTACAAGTGCGTGCGTGTATAACAGAGATACCGAAAAGATGAATTTGACTGCCTTCTTGAGTTTGCGAGTGGCATAGTCGAGATTATGGGGTGACATTGTAAATTTATTTTGTATGTATTTTTGCCGGGACCGTGCGCAACTGGCATAATAGCGAGAATCAATTTAATTTGATTTTCATTTTAAAATATGCATAAAACACCTCATGTATTCGTTCAAATTACCAATGTCGAAAAATTTACTAAGATAGGACCAACTAATCCTGTTGCCATCTATATGACTTTTCATCGACCGATCTCTGATACCAAACTTTTCCTGGCTAGTATAAAACAGTCGGTTTTCCACTTCGCCTCACTGAAGCATGAAGTTTGTCGAAAATTTTATGAAAAAATGATAAAAAAAATGTTTCATCTATTAAACATGCACCCACTAGGGGGCCAACCTCTTCGATAAGGCTGGACATGAGTCACAAACCCGGTAGGGTTGGAGTGCAGTCACGAGGAGGGCTTCAGCACAGCCTGAGAAGCAAACTGGCGAACCAAAAAGGATCTCAAAATTTTTAGTGCTACTTTCAGTTTTTCCGGCGGATTTCATTTTGCCGTATCTTAGAACCTAGGCCGCTTTTTCCCAGATTTGTATAGAAATTTGTATAGAAACTCAGAAAGGTCCCCGAATTCATGTTAGACCAAAAAAAATTTTTGTAACATACGAACGTTTTTTCCCCAATTTCCCCTTTCAAAAATTTTTTCGCCCTGAAAATATCACTATTATATTCCCCGGCCACTTTCAATCATCGAAAGCGCTGTAAAGGCAGTTTTTGACAAACTATGGCCAAAAAACCCCTTTCTACCTTACAAAACCTAAATTTTTGTATCTCAGCAATAGGTCTTGGCCCGTTATGCCCCAAATAACTCTAACCCAAACTTGGCCGATTTTTCCGATTTCAGCTACTTTTGCCCTAAAAACCTAAACCTAAAGTCCCAAAATACTCGCGAGCACGAAAATACTCTATACAAAAATATGCGATACGAAAATACTTGCAAGTTCCAAAATACTCGATACGAGTATAAACTCGTATAGTTCCAAAATATTTGCAAGTGTATTCGTATTCGAATATTTTGGAACGATACGAGTATATTCGTATTCGAATATTTTAGAACGATACGAGTATATTCGTATTCGAATATTTTGGAACGATACGAGTATATTCGTATTCGAATATTTTGGAACGATATGAGTATATTCGTATTCGAATATTTTGGAACGATACGAGTATATTCGTGTTCGAATATTTTGGAACGATATAAGTATATTCGTATTCGAATATTTTGGAACGATACGACTATTTTCGTATTCGAATATTTTGGAACGATATAAGTATATTCGTATTCGAATATTTTGGAACGATATGAGTATATTCGTATTCGAATATTTTGGAACGATACGAGTATATTCGTATTCGAATATTTTGGAACGATACGAGTATATTCGTATTCGAATATTTTGGAACGATACGAGTATATTCGTATTCGAATATTTTGGAACGATATGAGTATATTCGTATTCGAATATTTTGGAACGATACGAGTATATTCGTATTCGAATATTTTGGAACGATATAAGTATATTCGTATTCGAATATTTTGGAACGATATGAGTATATTCGTATTCGAATATTTTGGAACGATACGAGTATATTCGTATTCGAATATTTTGGAACGATACGAGTATATTCGTATTCGAATATTTTGGAACGATACGAGTATATTCGTATTCGAATATTTTGGAACGATATGAGTATATTCGTATTCGAATATTTTGGAACGATACGAGTATATTCGTATTCGAATATTTTGGAACGATACGAGTATATTCGTATTCGAATATTTTGGAACGATATGAGTATATTCGTATTCGAATATTTTGGAACGATACGAGTATATTCGTATTCGAATATTTTGGAACGATATAAGTATATTCGTATTCGAATATTTTGGAACGATACGACTATTTTCGTATTCGAATATTTTGGAACGATATAAGTATATTCGTATTCGAATATTTTGGAACGATATGAGTATATTCGTATTCGAATATTTTGGAACGATACGAGTATATTCGTATTCGAATATTTTGGAACGATACGAGTATATTCGTATTCGAATATTTTGGAACGATATAAGTATATTCGTATTCGAATATTTTGGAACGATATGAGTATATTCGTATTCGAATATTTTGGAACGATATGAGTATATTCGTATTTGAATATTTTGGAACGATACGAGTATATTCGTATTCGAATATTTTGGAACGATATAAGTATATTCGTATTCGAATATTTTGGAACGATACGACTATTTTCGTATTCGAATATTTTGGAACGATATAAGTATATTCGTATTCGAATATTTTGGAACGATATGAGTATATTCGTATTCGAATATTTTGGAACGATACGAGTATATTCGTATTCGAATATTTTGGAACGATACGAGTATATTCGTATTCGAATATTTTGGAACGATATGAGTATATTCGTATTCGAATATTTTGGAACGATACGAGTATATTCGTATTCGAATATTTTGGAACGATATAAGTATATTCGTATTCGAATATTTTGGAACGATATGAGTATATTCGTATTCGAATATTTTGGAACGATACGAGTATATTCGTATTCGAATATTTTGGAACGATACGAGTATATTCGTATTCGAATATTTTGGAACGATATGAGTATATTCGTATTCGAATATTTTGGAACGATACGAGTATATTCGTATTCGAATATTTTGGAACGATATAAGTATATTCGTATTCGAATATTTTGGAACGATATGAGTATATTCGTATTCGAATATTTTGGAACGATACGAGTATATTCGTATTCGAATATTTTAGAACGATACGAGTATATTCGTATTCGAATATTTTGGAACGATACGAGTATATTCGTATTCGAATATTTTGGAACGATATGAGTATATTCGTATTCGAATATTTTGGAACGATACGAGTATATTCGTGTTCGAATATTTTGGAACGATATAAGTATATTCGTATTCGAATATTTTGGAACGATACGACTATTTTCGTATTCGAATATTTTGGAACGATATAAGTATATTCGTATTCGAATATTTTGGAACGATATGAGTATATTCGTATTCGAATATTTTGGAACGATACGAGTATATTCGTATTCGAATATTTTGGAACGATACGAGTATATTCGTATTCGAATATTTTGGAACGATACGAGTATATTCGTATTCGAATATTTTGGAACGATATGAGTATATTCGTATTCGAATATTTTGGAACGATACGAGTATATTCGTATTCGAATATTTTGGAACGATATAAGTATATTCGTATTCGAATATTTTGGAACGATATGAGTATATTCGTATTCGAATATTTTGGAACGATACGAGTATATTCGTATTCGAATATTTTGGAACGATACGAGTATATTCGTATTCGAATATTTTGGAACGATATGAGTATATTCGTATTCGAATATTTTGGAACGATACGAGTATATTCGTATTCGAATATTTTGGAACGATATAAGTATATTCGTATTCGAATATTTTGGAACGATATGAGTATATTCGTATTCGAATATTTTGGAACGATACGAGTATATTCGTATTCGAATATTTTGGAACGATACGAGTATATTCGTATTCGAATATTTTGGAACGATATGAGTATATTCGTATCCGAATATTTTGGAACGATACGAGTATATTCGTATTCGAATATTTTGGAACGATATAAGTATATTCGTATTCGAATATTTTGGAACGATATGAGTATATTCGTATTCGAATATTTTGGAACGATACGAGTATATTCGTATTCGAATATTTTGGAACGATACGAGTATATTCGTATTCGAATATTTTGGAACGATATGAGTATATTCGTATTCGAATATTTTGGAACGATACGAGTATATTCGTATTCGAATATTTTGGAACGATATAAGTATATTCGTATTCGAATATTTTGGAACGATACGAGTATATTCGTATTCGAATATTTTGGAACGATATAAGTATGTTCGTATTCGAATATTTTGGAACGATACGACTATTTTCGTATTCGCATATTTTGGAACGATATAAGTATATTCGTATTCGAATATTTTGGAACGATATGAGTATATTCGTATTCGAATATTTTGGAACGATACGAGTATATTCGTATTCGAATATTTTGGAACGATACGAGTATATTCGTATTCGAATATTTTGGAACGATATGAGTATATTCGTATTCGAATATTTTGGAACGATACGAGTATATTCGTATTCGAATATTTTGGAACGATATGAGTATATTCGTATTCGAATATTTTGGAACGATATGAGTATATTCGTATTCGAATATTTTGGAACGATACGAGTATATTCGTATTCGAATATTTTAGAACGATACGAGTATATTCGTATTCGAATATTTTGGAACGATACGAGTATATTCGTATTCGAATATTTTGGAACGATATGAGTATATTCGTATTCGAATATTTTGGAACGATACGAGTATATTCGTGTTCGAATATTTTGGAACGATATAAGTATATTCGTATTCGAATATTTTGGAACGATACGACTATTTTCGTATTCGAATATTTTGGAACGATATAAGTATATTCGTATTCGAATATTTTGGAACGATATGAGTATATTCGTATTCGAATATTTTGGAACGATACGAGTATATTCGTATTCGAATATTTTGGAACGATACGAGTATATTCGTATTCGAATATTTTGGAACGATACGAGTATATTCGTATTCGAATATTTTGGAACGATATGAGTATATTCGTATTCGAATATTTTGGAACGATACGAGTATATTCGTATTCGAATATTTTGGAACGATATAAGTATATTCGTATTCGAATATTTTGGAACGATATGAGTATATTCGTATTCGAATATTTTGGAACGATACGAGTATATTCGTATTCGAATATTTTGGAACGATACGAGTATATTCGTATTCGAATATTTTGGAACGATACGAGTATATTCGTATTCGAATATTTTGGAACGATATGAGTATATTCGTATTCGAATATTTTGGAACGATACGAGTATATTCGTATTCGAATATTTTGGAACGATACGAGTATATTCGTATTCGATTCGAATATTTTGGAACGATATGAATATATTCGTATTCGAATATTTTGGAACGATACGAGTATATTCGTATTCGAATATTTTGGAACGATATAAGTATATTCGTATTCGAATATTTTGGAACGATACGACTATTTTCGTATTCGAATATTTTGGAACGATATAAGTATATTCGTATTCGAATATTTTGGAACGATATGAGTATATTCGTATTCGAATATTTTGGAACGATACGAGTATATTCGTATTCGAATATTTTGGAACGATACGAGTATATTCGAATATTTTGGAACGATATAAGTATATTCGTATTCGAATATTTTGGAACGATATGAGTATATTCGTATTCGAATATTTTGGAACGATATGAGTATATTCGTATTCGAATATTTTGGAACGATACGAGTATATTCGTATTCGAATATTTTGGAACGATATAAGTATATTCGTATTCGAATATTTTGGAACGATACGACTATTTTCGTATTCGAATATTTTGGAACGATATAAGTATATTCGTATTCGAATATTTTGGAACGATATGAGTATATTCGTATTCGAATATTTTGGAACGATACGAGTATATTCGTATTCGAATATTTTGGAACGATACGAGTATATTCGTATTCGAATATTTTGGAACGATACGAGTATATTCGTATTCGAATATTTTGGAACGATATGAGTATATTCGTATTCGAATATTTTGGAACGATACGAGTATATTCGTATTCGAATATTTTGGAACGATATAAGTATATTCGTATTCGAATATTTTGGAACGATACGAGTATATTCGTATTCGAATATTTTGGAACGATACGAGTATATTCGTATTCGAATATTTTGGAACGATATGAGTATATTCGTATTCGAATATTTTGGAACGATACGAGTATATTCGTATTCGAATATTTTGGAACTACACGAGTATATACTCGTATCGAGTATTTTTGTACTTGCAAGTATTTTCGTCTCGCGTACGTGATACTCGTGAGTATGAAAGCACTTGCAAGTATGAAATACGAGTTTATATGAATATTACGATATACGTCACTGTTTGATTGAAATGAATTAAATGGACGAAATTTATTGTGTAAATTCTTGATTACATGTATAGTCTACAAAAATACTCGTACCTAGTATTTTTGAATTTCGTACTAGGTACTGGCTGTTCCAAAAAAATACCTGTTCCATATACCTGTTCCAGTATATACGCCTCATCTCTATTCGAGACCATTTGGTTCATCTGGGTCGGCTTTATTACTAATGCTCGAAGAAGAACGTTAGTATTAAAATCACTTTGACCAAAAATTCATATTTCTATATATATATATATATATATATATATATATATATATATATATATATATATATATATATATATATATATATATATATATATATATATATATATATATATATATATATATATATTATATATATATATATATATATATATATATATATATATATATATATATATATATATATATATATAAATATATATATATATATATATATATATATATATATAAATATATATATATATATATATATATATATATATATATATATATATATATATATATATATATATCATCAGTGAAAAAATCTCAGGAACGCGCCATCCGATTGAGCTGAAATTTTCAGGACACATTGGTGTATATGCAGAATAGTGCCAAGTTTCACAAAAAATTAATAATCTTTAACCCTTTTGCGCCGGCGGCCATTTTAGTGATTTTTTTAATATACCTATTATTCCGCACACAAATAATTTTTGCAAAAATAAAGTTGACGAAATAAATTTCGGACAAGTTTTACATGTGAATCGGATAATTTTTTGGAATTTTTTAACCCCATGTGTGCGCTGGGTGCCTAAAAAGAGAACGGAAAATTTGAAAATTTTTAAATTGCGATAACTTTTGACAGAGCTATTCAATCATTACGAAATTTTCAGAACATATTGTTTTTATTTAGTTGTAGATTCGTGTATTTGTGTTAATGAGCGTGCTGGCAACTCTGTAGCTAGAGCAGGCACTGAAAGTGAAAACCTCCAAATCATCGTCTTTCTTGAAAAAATGCCGCTTCTAAAAAAAAGCCACTCGTATGTAAATTTTGTGCTTTGTTTACATAAACAAAAAAAAATTGATAAGGTATAACGGGCACTCCTGTTAACCCTTGCCCAAGTTACCTATATTTTTAGCATCAAAAACTTCCGTTCACGGAAACTCACGATCCGATGAGCAGAATTAATTGAAATTTGCAGAGTGTATTGGTCTTAAATAGGACCAGGTCTGATAGAAGTGATTTTGAAATGCAGGTAATTCTGTGCCAGTGGTGCCATCTTGAAAAATCACTAAAAAAGATAACTGCTTTAAGCCCTATAAATTCTGAATGAATCGTTCGATTTTGACGAAATTCACACAGTAGCTGGACCTTACTTCAAACCACGTCTGGTAGAAATCGGTTGGAGCTGCTAGCTATGATAATTTTGGTGTCTTAAATTTGAAAAAATAAAAATTTGAAAGTGAAAACATTCAAACCATCGAATATTCTAAAAAATGTCTGTTTCTACAATAAAACCAATCTATATGCAAATATTATGCTTTATCTGCACAGTCAAAGTAAAACTTTGCAAATTTCATGTCGGACAAGAACGGTAACCCTTTCCCAGTTAACCTATATTTTTAGCTTCAAAAACTTCTGTTCACGGAAACTCACGAATCAATAATCAGATAGAATTGAAATTTACAGAATACATCGGACTTAAGTAGGACCAGGTCTGATAGAAGCGATTTTGAATTGTAGGCAACTCTGTTCCAGTGGTGCCATATTGAAAAATTACAAAGAAAAAAAACTGCTTTTTGCCCTATGAAATGTGAATAAGTTACCAGATTTTCATGAAATTGACACAGTAGCTGCACCTTACTCTAAACTCTGTTTGATAGAAATTTGATTGAAAAATTCGATTGGTGTTTCCAGCTATGGTAATTTTTGTGTCTTTGGTTTTGAAAATTCGCTCAGGAAAATAAAACTTTTTGCCCTTTAACTTCCAGTGCAATCATGAAATCAATACGAATTTCATACAATTAATGGAACCTATTATAAACATTATTCAAGCCAAATTTGGTTGAAAAGCCATGATAGGGTTGCCGGCTATTGTTGGTTTTGTGTTTGTTTGCAATATCTTTATTAAGCGGTTTTATCGTAGAATTTTCAATTGGTAATGATATTGTAGTGACAATAAACAGCAAATATTAAGCTTTCGATTATTTGAAAAAACTCGCTGCAATTAACCCTAAATTTCTTTATACTCCTATAACTTCGAATGTAATATAACAACGTGAATCTTAGATATACAAAAAATAAACAAAAAAAAATTGATAAGGTATAACGGGCACTCCTGTTAACCCTTGCCCAAGTTACCTATATTTTTAGCATCAAAAACTTCCGTTCACGGAAACTCACGATCCGATGAGCAGAATTAATTGAAATTTGCAGAGTGTATTGGTCTTAAATAGGACCAGGTCTGATAGAAGTGATTTTGAAATGCGGGTAATTCTGTGCCAGTGGTGCCATCTTGAAAAATCACTAAAAAAGATAACTGCTTTAAGCACTATAAATTCTGAATGAATCGTTCGATTTTGACGAAATTCACACAGTAGCTGGACCTTACTTCAAACCACGTCTGGTAGAAATCGGTTGGAGCTGCTAGCTATGATAATTTTGGTGTCTTAAATTTGAAAAAATAAAAATTTGAAAGTGAAAACATTCAAACCATCGAATATTCTAAAAAATGTCTGTTTCTACAATAAAACCAATCTATATGCAAATATTATGCTTTATCTGCACAGTCAAAGTAAAACTTTGCAAATTTCATGTCGGACAAGAACGGTAACCCTTTCCCAGTTAACCTATATTTTTAGCTTCAAAAACTTCTGTTCACGGGAACTCACGAATCAATAATCAGATAGAATTGAAATTTACAGAATACATCGGACTTAAGTAGGACCAGGTCTGATAGAAGCGACTTTGAATTGTAGGCAACTCTGTTCTAGTGGTGCCATATTGAAAAATTACAAAGAAAAAAAACTGCTTTTTGCCCTATGAAATGTGAATAAGTTACCAGATTTTCATGAAATTGACACAATAGCTGCACCTTACTCTAAACTCTGTTTGATAAAAATTTGGTTGAAAAATTCGATTGATGTTGCCAGCTATGGTAATTTTTGTGTCTTTAGTTTTGAAAATTCGCTCAGGAAAATAAAACTTTTTGCCCTTTAACTTCCAGTGCAATCATGAAATCAATACGAATTTCATACAATTAATGGAACCTATTATAAACATTATTCAAGCCAAATTTGGTTGAAAAGCCATGATAGGGTTGCCGGCTATTGTTGGTTTTGTGTTTGTTTGCAATATCTTTATTAAGCGGTTTTATCGTAGAATTTTCAATTGGTAATGATATTGTAGTGACAATAAACAGCAAATATTAAGCTTTCGATTATTTGAAAAAACTCGCTGCAATTAACCCTAAATTTCTTTATACTCCTATAACTTCGAATGTAATATAACAACGTGAAGCAGATGTGATATATTCTTGGCTTTGATACTGGCGAAAGGTTGCCAGCACGAGTCGGTTGTGTTACTTTTGTATCAATAAATGCTTACAGTTAGTATTCATACCGGAAACATTTCCAATGAAAATAAATAACTGATGTTTAAATTCCCAAAGTTCTGCAAATTTTTCGGATTGCAGCCCCAAACACCAACTTCAGTTTCAGTGCTGCAGGCATTGAGCATTTTCTTCATTGATATTATATGAGATGCTGCTTTCAAAATTTTGTGAAATAAACAACTGGTAACGAATATAATTAACACGTGTTTTGTTCTCATAAACGTTGAAATTCATGCTAGTGGTAATATCTGAAACCTTCTACCATATGAGTTATAATGCATTCTTGAGACCAAAGTAAAACGTGGCATTTGAAACAGTTTGGCCGTAATAAGCAGCTCATGTTGTGGAATATGCACTCAAAACCTGCACGATTCTTCTACTGCTCTTCGAACATTAGTGTTTCTAGCGGTTCAGGTGCGCTAGAGTTTTTTTTTAGTTAAATTTACATGGTATGCAATGCAAATGAATACTTAGACATTTATTCATATCGAAGATGATAATAATAGATGCATGATGTGTTGAATCGCAGCACAGAGATGATGCACTGAGCTTAACTTTAGATGAGTTGGCGTTGGAAGTAAGAACTAGAGCCAATAACTTTCCGTGACTGTTGACAATATTGTTCACGAGATATAGGCCGCACGCAAGCATTGCGTTTATAAACTCTTCGGTATACGGGCGATTATCAGGAGAGAATGTTAGGGCTAACGTGAAGCCGTCGTCAGATAGGTTCTAAATAATCACAGGGAGGTTGAAGTCAACCATGAGAATAACATTTCACCTAAGTGAGGAGAGGCATTCAGTACTTGTTCCTAGCAAATCATTGGTGAGTTAGGTGGTATATATAAGTGCCAAGTAGAGTTAAGAAGGATATATGTAACTGCCAAACAATCGGTGTTTTTGAGCAAGACACCCTCACCTAACGGGGCGTCGAGTAAATCTCCATGACGATCTTTACGGAAGACAGAAATCCACGAATCAAATAGTTCTGTATTTGATATCTTCGCGCAAGGTCAAGTTTCAGTGATAGATACGATATTAAAGTCGGAAGATAAGGCCCAACCAGTCATGACTTTGGTTCCGCGGCAATGCATATCCGCCGAGGCAAACCAAGCAAAGCATATTTTGCGCCCAAACGCATCTTTCCAAACTGTCAGAAAAGTAACAGGCACATTGCAAAACTTTTTGCTCAATTTTTACTATGAACTGTCCCTACACTGAAAGAAACAGCCGTGGTTGATTTAACTATTATTGATAGTAATGCAATAATTCATTCAAAATTGTCGAATGAAATACGGAAAATGGTTCTTTCTACTATGGTAAAATAATTCATTTGACCATACAAAAGTAGTTGACTTTGCTTATAGAGTAATTCCATAGAAAATCGACCAATTTCAGATAATTTTTAAACTCACTTCCTTGGAATTCGGAAATATTTTGTTGTCATCGAAAATGAAATATCTTTGGAAAATATGGTATATTTGCGGAAATATGGCCCATTGAAGTTTTTAAGAAATGTCGGTTCGTGTTCCATTCAAAAAATTGTATAAAACCTTCTACTTTACGTAGAGCCTTCAAATATGGCTTGTTGGAAAGAGTAAGGTGTAGATATTCTAGGAAAAATAGTTTGAGACATATCCTGCCCAAAAAGGATAAAAAGGATCATTACAGTGTCCTCTATTCTTGAATATTTCAAAATACACACCTTTGATTTTCATTTTTTTTATATGTTGTAAACAGTTAAATAAACTACAAATGTGCAAAATTTCAAAGTGAAGTTCGTAAAAGTACATTTTAAGGGTACGAAATACTATAACCTCCAAAAAAGAAAATGGTACCGAAACAAGGTAAAACTTACAAAATATGGTATGAAAGAATTTTATGTTTTAAAAATGGTTTGTAATGTTATTTAAAACCTGCAGAAGATTCTAATCTAGTTTCTAAAAGTCCTCATAATTAGCCAAGCTTATATAGAAACCCTTTGTTAGAAAATTTATTTTTGATCCTTTAATCATAAATTTTTTGATGTATAATGCATACACAGACAGAATGTGTTCCCGATGTTTCCGCTAAATTGAGGTATTTTAGCAGTCTGCTGTTTGTATTGCTGCAGTAGAATGATTTTATGAGCCCAGCAACATGTGGATTTATACTTCTTCGCCTTTTTGGGAAAGTATAACCTCGTCTAATTTTTTTTAATCATATGTGGGGTTGCAACAGGAAATTCGGATACTACTTTGGCACGTGATCAATTGGTCGGCAAAAGTGATAAAAGTAAACACTTTGTTTCCTTTTCTTTAGCTTTTGAATATTCTTCTTTGATATTATTTACTATAGATAATTCATTATTTGTTTTATCTTCTTCTGTGGGTAGTTCCTGCTTTATTTTAAATACATTTTTGTACAGTACGCTAGTAAAGTTTTTTTAACTTTCTTCTTAGAATGTCAATTTTACAAAATTTGCTGTCTGTATGAACCCACGACTTTCCTTAACTTCAAATACTTCCGATCTATACCCTGAAAGCAAATTCTTTGAATCAATGTGAGCTACAGGCATTGCAATTAACCCTAATTTACAGTTGTAAAAATATGCAAAATAGACAAACAAAGGAAGTAATTAAAAATATATGTACAGTACAATATGTGCGAGAAACCCTAGATGTAGGGAAAACCCAAAATCATCCTAATTGTTCATGCCGCTAGTAAATGAAAAGGAATCTGCTTTCTCTATTTTTGTTTTATGATTGCTTACAAATGAATTTTTGCAATTATTACACATAATTTATATTCTAGCGATAGGTCTGTTAATCGGAGTATTATTCTTTTTAAAAAATAAAAATGATACAAAAAATTACCCATAATTGAGGAATAAAAGACCTTCATTTGGTGAAAAAACGCAGAGCCACCATTAAGCTATTTCATATCAAACGTATATTGTAAGTTTCACCATGTGTTGGTACCATTTTCTTTAAATTTTCTTTTCCGGTTGTAGTATTTCGTACCTTTTAAAAATTTCTCACAAATGTACTTTTACGAGCTCCACTTTGAACATTTTTTTGCACATTAGAACATTCATTTGCACATTTATAGCTTACATAGCCGTTTCAAATATATAAAAAAAATTAAGAAAATCGAAAGTGTGAATTTTGACATATTCAAGGGTAAAGGACACTGTAATGATTCTTTTCATCCTTTTTGGCCAGGTTGTTTCTCGCACTATTTTTCTTAGAATACCTACACCTTAACCTTTCTGACAAACCACAATTAAAGGCTCTACGTAAAGTAGAATATTTTATACAATTTTTTGAATGTAAGACGAACCGACATTTTTCAAAAACTTTAAGAGGCCACATTCCCGCAAATATTAGATATTTGTCAAAAAAAATTTGTTGGTGCACATAACTCAACTACTTATATCCACAGTGAAAATTTCATTAAAATCTGTCGATAGCGATCAAAGACCGTGGGTCGATACAAAAAATATGGAAACCTTCGAAGATTAACTGTGTTAATTGGTTCATAAGTACGATAAATAGTTGATCTATAGAAAAATGAGCATCAATTCATTTAACACTACAAAATATTGAGGTATCAACAATTTTCATGGCAAGCAAACCACTCTACAATTGTTAAATTCAACAATCATAATTCAGCAATCACTTATTATTGTTGGGGCACTACAGACTATAGTCATTTACTATTTCGTAGTATTTACATTGTTGGAATACCATAGTTTGTGGTTGCTTACTTTTTCGCACCAAGGACGTTATTTATCAACCACGCGTCATAGTACATAAAAGCAATCAACAATTTTCCTATGGTTGTTTTAACTATAGGCCGTAGTTGACGCAAAAACAACTAAAGAAAATTGTTGATTTTACCAAGATTTTTCTCTCAGAGTATGTAAAGTGGTGCTGACATATGTTCGCTCATGCACTGTATGGGCACTAATGTTCACACATGTTTGTGGATGTGAGCAAGTGCCTTTTTACTCATGGACCGGACGTTTTTGACACTTGCTTATGTTCGTAGACGCATGTTTAATTAGGGCTATAGATTGTAGGTATAAACGTCGTTAGCTTTAGATCGCATGCTTCTCATCTTGGCGTAGAAGATGGACATGTTTTCGAATTGTTTTTGGTAGAGATTTACCAGCCATACTGCAATTTCTTGGTATAAATTCATGGACGATTGGGTTTGTTGGTCATGACCTGGAGTATGTGATGGCATTAAAGCTGCATTCTGAAATGATGACTTTAAACGATGACATCCGAGGATGATGACCGATTTCCACAACCGAGACGTAGTCAGGAGGTATAAATATTTTAGTGTGGTGTAGGATGTTAATGACTTTGTTTTTTCACATCGTCGAAACTAGTGGCTGGAGCAACCTTAGATGAAAACATCACGCTACGCTGCACTGGACCATTGACCTAGCAATCAAAAATTTGAGCTCTCGAGATAGCAGAAGCTAGGTGGGCACTATTTGTTTCTTGTGTGAGTAGTATAATTTTCAATTAAGAGCACTTATCATGCAAATGACAACCTTAGCACAAAATATAACGTGATTACAAGTTATAATATTGTCATGAATTCGACTGTCCCGCAGGTTTTCTGCATCAGACTAGACTCTTCTTCTTCAATCGGTGCCCAAGCGGCCTATCTATCTTCATTGTTGGTCTTGGGTATTCCCTGTTGAAGAAAAAAGATTCATTACTTAGCAATAAAATAATAAAACTTCATTCAAAGGTTCTGCTCGCCCATCGACCGGATATTTACGCAGTTGCTTCGTCGCGTGAGAAACATCTGTCGACCGCCGTAATGTTTCCCTTCACATTTAAAAAGTTACACTAAAATAAATAAAGCACTTGAATTTCCACTTCATTTACTGAGTTTTGAAATGCATTTCAGGATAAAAAAAACATTTTTTTTTTGGGAAAAAATATATTAAATTTTTGGAAGTTGAATTTCACAAGATCCATTTTTTTTTCTAAAAATAGCTAATAGTGTATAGATCAGAGGTGGGCATACTTAATACTTGTATGATTGATATTTAAATTTCTTATTTTCCTAATACAGTCAAATCTCGCTACTTGTTTTCCCTTAGATGGCTCCTAGATTAGAGAAAGACTTGCCAAATAAATGACCGACCATTAAAAAGTTACGGACAAGCTGCACGGACTAATGACTCAGTATCCTTTCACGGTCATCTGCACCATCACCATTTTAGCCTGGGATCTTTGTGTCTGGTGGGTGGGGAGGGCATACCATACCGTTTCATTACATCACTGTAAATCGCATGTACAAAAAATACTAGCTAGTATTTTTGGAACAGGTATTTGGAACAAGTATTTTTTTGTACTCGTACTAGTACGAGTACGACCCAATTCTAGTCTCGAAGGCAATATGCCATTTGAAAAATTTAAAATCAAAAGCACGGAAAAACTATTGCTCGTCTCGTTCTCATTCGAACTTTTTGATATTTGTAGAGATGAGGAATATTTACCAGTCTGAGGTCGAAAATTCTTACCAAATTTACCTTAGCAATATTAGGTCAACTTATCAACAGCAGCCAAGAAGGTTTTGGGATTTTAGTGATTCCAAGAGATACCACCATTTTTAACTTAAACAACATGGCCATTTCCAATCTATAGCTATTAGCAATATTTTCTCCTATCATTTTCGTACCGCATACAATATGGAACATTTTACTAACACTAATAACTATACTGACAACTCGACCATGTCTCCTTTTCTTGTCTACTTATTTAATATTTCTCTATCACTCGGTATTTTTCCTAGTTTTTGGAAATATGTATCGTCACACCTATTCATAAACAAGGTGATAGAAATGTTGTAAGCCACATTCGTCCCATAGCAAAACTTCCATGTGCTGCTAAACTATTCGGAGCGATAATCAGTAGTGTTATTTCCTTTCTAACATGGTTTCATGAATGACAAATACACAACCACTAACCTGCTAGAGTTCTCCAACAACGTTATTCCATCAATCGAAGCAGGTTTTCAAGTAGACTGTATTTATACTGACTTCACGAAGCCTTTGACGAGCTGAGCCATTCCATATTGTTGTTTAAATTATCTTATTTTATTTGAAATGCCGGACCCAATGTGTATCCTTCCCTGGCGCCCTATCATCAGAAATTGATGGCATATCTGGTGTTCCTCATAAGTCATTTAGGGCCTCTACTGTTTGTATTACATATATATGACCTAGTTAATAACATCTGGCCTGAAACATTTTTCATTTTGGCTCTCTGCGGATGGTACAAAAATTTTTTAAAACTGTTGGTCACATGTCAAACTAACCTAGATAGCCTTAAGACCTGGTGTGAAACTAACAAATCAGTAATTAAAATTGGTAAGTGTATCGTTGTTTCGTGTACGAGTCAAATTAGTCCGCCAAGCTTTACTCCTTGAATAGTATTCCCTTAAGATATTCTGACAAGGTACTCGATTGAGGAGTTCTTTCAAATAATGCTTTCACTTTTGACGATCATAATAACGCTATATTAATAAAAGTATCATCTAATCTACAATTTGTGAGGAGGCGATCCAATAAGTCTCATGACCCTAAGATACGATTTTATGCTTTAGTAAGACCGATACTCGAGTATGCCTGTAGAATTTCGACACCTTATCAGCACGTGTGTGTTGACCGTATCGAGTCCATTCAGAAAAGATTTCTACGGTTTTGCTTACGTAAATCTGCATAGTCATATCCTCTTCGCTTGCCTCCTTACATTAATCGTCTTAAACTACTAGCCATAGACACGCTTGAAAACTGACGAGAAAATTTCACACCCATTTTCGCTGCTTAACTCCTCACGGAGAGTATTTCCTCTGAACACCTTTTAGGTCTATTTGGCCTTAATACCAAGGATCACGCAATAAAAATTTTATCTGTCCTTTCCTATCGGATTGGCCACGCTTTTAATGAGCCCGTTTTGCCCATGAAAAGAAATGTTAACCGTGCTTGCCATAAATTCAACTTTAACATATGTTTACCATCTTTGAAAAAGAGCTTGGCTAAAAATAGTCCACTATGATACATTTGTTTGTATGTTTTTCATCTTTTTTAATGTAAATACTACTAGTCGGTATTAGACGAACTTAATGTATAAATAAATATATATGTAGACCACATTGCTGATGATGCAAAAAATATATCGTTTCTGCACGGAATCATCTTTATTGTGGCATCAGAAAAACTATGTGAAAAGTTCATTACGAAATCGTGGGCGCGAAATAAACTATTTAGGTCATGAAAATCATTTTTATTAAATATATCTTTAACTATTGATTCTCCGTGAATTCTTGTTCATTGAATTCGAATGTCAAAACAAATTTGCGCAAAAGATTCATCTACAAATTTCACGTGGGACCAATAGTTATCGATGCATGAGGCTGACAAAACTTAGATGGATCGCGATACCGGATCAAACTAAGAGTTCGTGATTTCCGAAAAATACATGAGAAATGGCAAGATCACAGTCTTGCTCATAATAGTCGCAGATACAATTACGGATCAATTTGAATTAAAATGTTTTATCAGAAAGTAAAGATATATCAAGTGAAACAACAAAACATCAACTGTAGTGCAATGTTTTATAATTTGTTGCAAAAATTAATGCATAAAAATTTTCACATAATCTATCGTTCTAGCTATCGCTCCATTTGGCCTCGAATCCATCTTCATAATCGATGCTTGCTTCAATGTTGTAGCTGATATCAATATACGTGATAATTGAATCTGCCAAATTTTTGGTGGCAAAAGCATAAAACTCTAAAGCTAGTTGGAAGTCGGCTGAAGATTCTATCATACCGTCAAACATCAGTTTATTCATCTTTTTTTCAAATTTCTAAGTTAGGAATTAGATCAACAGTTGTTCATCAACAAACTGAGAGAAATCAAAACTTCCTTACCTTAATGTTGGCCACCATGTATTCCAGCTCCCAATCAGCAAATTCGTAGTTGTGGTGAATCCCATAAAGTAGAATTTCTATGTGCCCAAGAATTGCCGGGTAGAACGAACGAATCTTGAAGTCCAGTCTTTCAAAGCTGTCTGCATTGCGTGTTTCAATAATCATGAAATTTGATTCATTCGATGGTATTCCTTGTTCCTTTAAAAGTTTGCCTTTGTTTGAGCGATTCCATTTAAATCGCTTCGGCAAACAACGAAGCATATCATCAAGGTTCTTCTTGCTAAAGCAAAACCCAAAACACAAATTATTGCCTTCATCTCGGCCTGAACCAAAATCAGTCGTATTATTTCCACGCGAGCTTATTTTTCCTCTACCAGCAGGAGTAGAATGTTTTCGAAGAGATTTAGAAATCTTTCGCTCCCAATCACTGAATGGTTTGTTTTCAGTTAAATTTCGATATTTCGGTGGGATCACATTTCGATTTTTATGAGAATGGCTCCTGGCTACTTCCGAGGTGACCACTAACATGTCTGTCCATTAAAATCGATGTTTCTATGGAATGACTGCGCAGTTGAAAGTTGTAGTGACGTAGCGCGACTGCGACTATGTCTAGTGCCAGTTCGATTTCGGATGCATCTCTGTGAATGCGTGGTTTGCCAGTGCCTGAGAAATGTAATTGTACAAGTTATATTAAATAATCGATTACCAGTAGTAAGTAGTTTTACCTGAAAGGCAAAATGGCAGGATCAAGAAAATAACAAAAATTGATATTTGCATTTTAAACGGAAGCTAATCTTGTAGTGAATATTCGAGTTTCAGGAAAAGCCTTTTATACTCAACCAGTATTAGCAGTGCTAAACAAACAAATTCCAGACTTGATTAAAATCAAGCGAAGTATGTGAGGATTGATTATGGGCTGCAATATGATTGCATGTAATAGGAGCACGTGTGATAATGTTTACTCAGCACTATATATCTGAACTACACATTACACCGCTGAAAGCTTTTCGAATCAGTGGAAAGAATTTTCAGTAAATAGAAATAATAACCCTAGACTCTCGTCAAAACTATGGCCCCTGTAAAGGAAGGTATGTGTGCTTAGAAATGGCAATAAATTAAATTTATATTACGAGAAAATATACATTCGAATAAATCATGACTTTTCAAAGTGATTGCATCTAATTGGTTGAAAACTTTCAAAAGTATTCACATAAAGTGATAAGAAAGGTATTCGAAATGAATATGCCACAGGTGGAAATCTACATCCAATTTATTTTTAAAAAAAGTCTAGCGCATCAGAACCGCTAGAAAACTAATTTTCGAAGAAATTATCTTTGGGGGCCTTAAAAATGTGTGAAAACGTAACACATTTCTTTGTAGTATCATATCAACCATTTCTTACTCAAAGGAACAAATATCATTTTCTGACAGCATTTCCTATAACACAAATGATGAAAATGTTCAGTGCTGGCAACATTTGTCCAACACAGTAGCATTAAATCTACCATAAGATGCTCGTGTTTGAATTTCGTTTTCATCCAATGATATCGAAAGTTTCAGCGATTAAACTATGTCTGGGGCTGCCATCCGAATAATTTCCAAAACTCGGAAAATTTAAATATCGGTTGCTTATTTTATTGTAAATGCTTTGCTTATGAATACAAAATGGAAACATCTGTTGGTGCAATATTTACGAAATTGTCTGGTGCTGGCAATCATGCGATAGATCCATAGCTACTTCACGTTGAGTTATATCTACCCTGTGAATTTCGTTTCGATTGAATGGCTGCGCTGGAAGTTATAGGAGTGAATAGAATTTTATGGTAACCATCCTCAAAACTTTTCAAATTTTCGAAACCTAAACATCTGTTGTTAACTGTCATTGCAGAATCATTCCCATTTGGAAATGTTATGACAACATCGCTCGATAAAGAAATGTCAATAAATTACGAAATTCATCATAGCTGGCAACCGTTCCACGATTTTTCAACGAAATTCCTACAGAATTAGAAATGCAGCAAGATCCACTTATCACATGAATGTCCTTTTAATTTCTTTACTGCATCGGAAGTTATAGGGGAAAAATCTTTATTTTCCTGAGCAAATTTATAATATTTAGGAGACAAAAATTTCCATAGCTGGCAACCCTATGCTAATTTTTGGACCAAATTTCTATGAAATCAATCTTAGAGTAAGGTTCATCTACTGCGTGAATTTCGTTAAAATCTGGTGGCTAAATCGGAAGCTATAGGCCAGAAACCAGTTTTTTTTCTCCTCGATTTTTCAAAATGACACCACTGCCACAGTATTGCCCGTATTTCAAAATCACTTTTATCGGACCTGGTCCTTACTGATTTCAACATGTCCTGTAAATTTTCTATTGATCGCATCATCCGATCGTCAGTTCTCGTGAACAGAAGTTTTAAGTGCTGAAAATAGAGGTAATCTGATCATGGGCTGCTGTTCTTGCTTACCGCGGAATTTTAAAAATTTTATTTGACTTGGTGGACAATAGTCAAAATTTATCAATAATTTGAATTTATTTTCAAAAATCAAAAATTTTTCAGGAGGGTCGATGATTTGAAGGATTTTTTCTCAGGAGCCTGCTGTAGCTACAGAGTTGACTGCACAATCTTGAAAGTCCATGTGTGTTAAATTTTAGTCTACATCAATATGCTCTGCAAATTTCACGATGATCCATTGTTTTTCTTAGAAGCTATGACAAATCGAAATTTGAAAAAAAAATCCTTGCCTACTTTTAGGCACTCAGCCCCTACACAAGGCTCAAAGTTTCCAATTCTTTATGATAAACAAGCTTAAAACATAATAAGTTCTCATTCCCAATACTTTTTGTTAACAAAAATTTACACTGTTTGGAAATATAGGAGTACCTGAAAATTCACCGAAATGCCCGCCAAAAGGTTTAAGATATCTGAATTCCAGCAAGTAGTGATTCTCTCCACTATATACATCTATGTCCTCCGAAAATTTCAACTCAATCGGATTGGCCACTTCAGAGGTTATCTCCCTTAATCATTTTGCCGATATATATATATATATATATATATATATATATATATATATATATATATATATATATATATATATATATATATATATATATATATATATATATATATATATATATATATATATATATATATATATATATATATATATATATATATATATATATATATATATATATATATATATATATATATATATATATATATATATATATATGTATATCTGACGAATTTTCAGCGAAGTGAGTTCAATACTAATTCTTTTTAATAAAAAATGCATCGATCAGTCAATAAATTATTTATTTTTCGGACCTCCTTATTTAATTTTTTGACGATGAAAATTAATAAAAAATTCATCGATCAGTCAATAAATTATTTATATTTCGTACCTCCTTATTTAATTTTATGACATTTCATGCATATTTTCTCTCGTAATTGAATAAACATAGTTTCAACAATGGGAAGATAATTAACAAATAGACATAATTTACCTATAACTATAGTTTTATATTCTGTATTGCGCAATTTGGCAAGATTTGGGATGATAAATTCCAAATGATATGACGTATGAGCTTAAACGGAGCCCTTAAACTAAAATACTTAAGAGAAATGGTTCAGGGCCGGGGCTAATAATTTTTTGTACTCGGTGCAGGATTCCAGATTTTGCGCGTATGCAATATATTCAACAGGATCGTAAAAGAATACACCTCTCGGTCAATTGAATAGTACTTCCATATTTGAGTGGACTCAAGTATGAAGGTCGTAGCAATTACGTACTCATTTCTACATTGACTTATGTAGAACATTAGATAGGTTTTTCATTGAAATTTGTCCTAGTCTTCAGAGTAAATAAATTTACAGGTTGCTTATTTGCGGAAAAATGAATACCTCAGCATAAATAAAAACGCAATCACTAACAAACTGATTTCAATTAACGATGAAATCGATGGATAAAACTCGATTTGATGCACAACCGAGAAATTTTACCATCAGAGGACGAATAGAAGAAGAAGACAAAAATTGAAGAAAAACACAAAAAAAAATATTTAAAAAACTCTAGCGCACCAAAACCACTAGAAATACCAGTGTTTCATGAACAGTAGAAAAATCCTGCACATTTTGAGTGCATATTCTACCACACGTACTTCAATCTGTTTCGAGGCCAATATACCGCTTTGATCTCAACAATGCATTTAAACTCATTTGCAGGGCTACCACTTGCATGAATTTTGAAATTTAGGAAAGTTAACCATATGTTGTTGGTATTCATTATCGGTTGCTTAGCTTAATAAACATTGAAAGCATCATCTCGTGTAGGATGAATAAAGAAAATGCTTAGTGGTTGCAACACTTTACCAACACTGCAACTAAAAGTCCCCTGCAACTGCATCGCGTCAAAATCATGCTACCCTATGAATCTCGTTCTTACCCGTTGACTTCATCGAAAGTTACAGGGATAGAAAGATGTTTGAGATTGCCACCCGAAAAATTTCTTATTTTCATGGTAGATGTTCGCCATATGAATACTTAATGTTAGCATTTATTAATACGAAGATAGCAAAACCGCCTCGTGCTAGCAACCCTTTGCTCAAAAAAATTTTCAATAAAACTTTCAATTTTAATCATCCCACAAAAACAATTCCACTTTGATTCTGCTTTCGGCGGCTTATTCCGCAAAACGATCGAGTTTCCCGTACCAATTATTCTCTGCTTTGATAAGCTTTAGAGATGATATACGTTGTCTATGCTGATTTATAGACAAGAAGGGAACCATGATCACATTCAATAACCTTTACAAGTAAAATTATATCGATGGATATAAGTCGGAGATGTTAAAATTTGTCACAACTAGCGTAAATACAAATTAATGATTTCCAATTGCAAGTGGTCACATCTGTAAGGCAATGATATTAACATGGCAATGTCGTGACAACTTAAAACTAAAAAGGACATCTCATTAAATGAGTAGTCGACGAAAAGTAATAACGACGACTAGACGTCTTTTCTTTTTTTTCGTTTTCCAACAACGTCAAGATTCGATCGATTTGATAAGATTTGATTGATTTGATTTATAATTAATGGAATAAACAGCTTTTCGTAAATATATTAAAAGAACGTTTCTACACATCAGACAAGTATGCACTGTGTGCTGGAGTCTGATGAGAATCAGTGCATACTTTCGAAATCACTTTGTCAAAATAAAATGTTCAATAAAGTTTTCAATTTTAATCATCCCGCAAAAACAATTCCACATTGTTGACTCTTAATCAATTTACCTTCGCAACGTCTCAATACTTATTCCATTTTAGACTTTATTCTTGAGTAAAAAGGAATTGATTGACAAAATGCCTCATTTCCATGCTATGTATGTTCAATAAACATATATCACGCCTTTAATATCCACACATGCGATTCTTATCCTAATTTATGTACGCAACATTATATCGAAGAAAAGTTCTTTTCCCAAAATTATGATTTCTATAAATATTCATGTTTTCAATACTGTAATCATGCTACCGATTAAATTTTATTCGCCTTTGCATCACAACTATTGGGTTCGATATTTAATGTCCATATAAGGTCATCTTATCGCTAATTGTAAGCAATCAAAGAGACGATGAGCTGTATGTACGAGGGCGGTTTGATAGTTGAGTGAATTTTTGAATATCCGGCGCAGTAACTTTAAACGCAACACTGCTCCCGTCAACTGCCTTCTATTAATAGACAACTGTAAAATTTTGAGCAGGTGGCGCCATCTAGTTTGTGTTTGACAGCCAATGAAATGAGACAACCTCGCGAATTTCAACGAAAATGGAAAGAAGTGAATTTGCGTAAAAAACCATCACTGAAACCAAGAAAAGGCTTCTTGAATGCTGTGAAGACTTTGCATTAGAGTTGGGTCGTACACGGATTTTCACATACTAGGTATTCCTAGTGTCAACAAACCCCGATCTGACCGAGAGAGAAGATGAACGGAGGCGAGGATGAGTATCAAGAGAGCAGACAGTTAGTACCAAGACGCCGCCGTATTGACATCGCGCACAAACCATTCATTGTCAGTTTAGTTAATATTAGCATTTTTCAATAAATCTTGTCCAAGATATCCGTCTTTGTTAATATGTGACACTAGTACGCGTAAAAAAATACCTGTTCCAAGTTCCTGCTCCAAAAATACTAGCTAGTATTTTTTGAAGTATGTACATATATACACACAAGTACATGCGATTTGCAGTGATGTAATGAAACGGTATGATATGCCCTCCCCCACCCACCAGACACAAAGTTCCCAGGCTAGAATGGTGATGGTGCAGTTGACCGTGAAAGGATACCAAGCCATTAGTCCGTGCAGCTTGTCCGTAACTTTTCAATGGTCGGTCACTTATTTGGCAAATCTTTCTCCAATCTAGGAGCCATCTAAGGGGAAACAATCAAATTCAATCAATTCAATCAATTTAATTTGATCTTCATTTTAATATATGCACAAAACACCTCCTGTATTCGTTCAAATTACCAATGTCGAAAAATTTACTAAGATAGGACCAACTAATCCTGTTGCCATCTATATGACTTTTCATCGATCGATCCCTGATACCAAACTTTTCCTGGCTAGTATAAAACAGTTGGTTTTCCACTTCGCCTCACTGAAGCATGAAGTTTGTCGAAAATTTTGTTTAGAAATGATAAAAAAAATTTTACCTCTATTAAACATGCACCCACACTGAGAAAACACATGGCGCCAGACGCCATAATTTATAGACTTCTGGCACCATGTACATAGTCGAATTAGGGATTGTGATAAAATATAGCGCCACACGCCATAATACATGGCGGAAAGTACATAGGCCTACACGCCATGTACTATAGTCGTCCACGCCATGTACATGGCGTGGCGGACTATATTACATAGCGTGGAGGACTATAGCACATTGCGTGGAGGGCTATAGTACATGGCGTGGAGGACTATAGTACATGGCGTGGAGGACTATAGTACATGGCGTGGAGGGCTATAAGCATAGCGTCTGCTCCTATGCACTATGGCGTGTGGCGCTATATTTTATCACAAATCGACCATGTACATGGCGCCAGAAGTCTATAAATTATGGCGTCTGGCGCGATGTGTTATTTCAGTGCATCTGATGTGGAAAATACATATTTGCCGAGCGCAGGCGAAAGCTGGCGAGCCCGATTGTGGGGAAGGTCCTGACAAGCGACTTTAACAGTTCCCGCCGGCGCTCGTTAGACTTCCTATCGGAGTGGGTTTGGAGCACGAGTCAACGCGATTTCGTGACCAGCTGTCAAATGCCGTCCACATGTTGGCGGTCTCGTCTGAGTTCGGCTCGCTGGGCCTAGGCCCATATGTATTTTCTACATGAAGATGATCCAGCCAACAAAAGGTCACGAGCCTTCTACCTTCTGAGCATCTGAAGGTAGAGAAGTTGATGGTAAGTGATGGAATTCACCTATCATCAACTGCATGAAAGACCGTATCATATTTTCTTCTATACTCAAGAAGCTTGCTGATATTTATACACCTCCTCACACAGCATGGCTGCGAGTTATAATTGTAGTGCCATGAGCCATATTACATGGCTCATGGCACTATGTAATATGGCGTGTGGGGCCATAATTTCTGCGCCATGTAATTATGGCGCTGGGAGCTATACTGCATGGCTCAGGGTACTATGTACATAGCGTGTGGCACCATAAATGCTGCGTCATGTAACATGGGACCACGCGCTATGTAGATTCTGACATTATGGCGCTGGGAGCCATATTGTATGGCTCAGAGTACTATGTACATGGCGAATGGGGCCATAAATAATGCGCTATGTTACATGGCTCTGGGCGCTATGTGGATTTTTTTCAGTGCACTAGGGGGCCAACCTCTTTGGTAAGGCTGGACATAAGTCACAACCCCGGTAGGGTTGGAGTGCAGCCACGAGGAGGGCTTCAGCACAGCCGGAGAAGCAAGCTGGCGAACCAAAAAAGATCTCAACATTTTTAGTGCTACTTTCAGTTTTTCCCGCGGATTTCATTTTGCCGTATCTTAAAACCTAGGCCGCTTTTTCCCAGATTTGTATGGAAATTTCGCCCGAAACAACTCAAAAGGTCCCCGAATTCATGCTAGACCAAAAACAAATTTTGGAAAATATGGTCGTTTTTGTCCAATTTCCTCTATCAACAATTTTTTTGCACTTAAAATATCACCAATATACTCCCCGACCACTTTCAATCGTCTAAAGCGATGTAAAGGCAGTTTTTGCCAAACTATGGCTAAAAAACCCCTTACTCCCCTACAAAACCGAAATTTTTGTAACACAGCAATAGGTCTTGGCCCGCTATGTCCCAAACCACTCTAACCCAAAATTGGCCGATTTTGTCCGATTTCAGCTACTTTTGCCCTAAAAACTTTTTGAATAATTGAATAAAATACTCGCAAGTACGAAAATACTCGATACGAAAACACGCGATACAAAAGTACTAATGGTCATAAGAGTTCAAAAAAGGCGAAAACTTACTCCTAAAGAACAAGTGAGAGGTCGCAAAAAACTTTTGATAAATGCAGACGCGCGTCTCATGATAACAGAGATGAGAAAAAACAAGTGTTGAACACCTAAGGATGCTGCTCTGGCAATAAATAAGTCCGTTAGCCGATAGACAGCAAGAAGAGCGCTCCACTGTATTGGATACACTGCAGCTGTTAAAAAAAATAAACCTGCATTGTCAGAGAAAAATGTGAAAGCACGGTTAAAGTTTGCCCGAGAACATAAAAATTGGACTGCAGACGACTGGAAACGGGTAATCTAATCAGATGAATCAACATTTAATCGTTTTCAGTCCGATGGTAAGCAGTATTATTAGCACCGACCTGGAGAGAGTATCCTATTGAAAATTTGTGGTCAATCGTTAAAAGGAGGTTGGAACAGTACAAAACAGCCCCATCTAACCTTGACGTGCTGTGGCAACGTGTGCAGCAAGAATGGCAAAGTATTTCAGATGTAATCATACAAAAATTAGTTGACGGATTAAAAATGTTTTAGAGAACAAAGGCCTATGGACCAAATATTAAAATACATCACCTCTTTTGTTAGTTGCTATTAGGTGCAAAATTGAGTACGTATGAATTTTTGGGTTTTTCTTTTTTTTCTCTCTGGATCTTTTACTTTTTGTCTTGTATTATATACTGTTATGTTAAGAATTGAACAAGGAATAAACAAGAAAAAAAAATGTTAAATATGCTTTGTTATTGCTATGATTATTAAGTAAGAAGTGTAACAAGTTAAACATGTACTCATTACTGCTCCCTACTGTACATTATTAATAGTCGCGCAAAAATCCAAAAATCAATGCTTAGGTCGGGTTACAGCGGTATATAGTCTCCGACCTATTTTAGGTCAGGTCACTTGAAATCGTGGACCAACCTAAATTTAAGGCGGGTACTGAGTGTTTACAGCACGTGAACTAAAAAAATTAGGTGGAATTTGGTGTATAGTCCGGGGACTAAACGTGCGCTGTATACGCTAGCAATATCTTTAAATACCCATATTTCAAACAGACTATGAAATGATCTATTCAAGGAGAAGAAGCTTCGATTAGTGCGGCCGATTTTTAATATTCTTCTCCACAGCCAAGAAGACCATATTTATCCCAGGCTTACTACTGATAAAGCTTATATATATCTTGAGTAATATGTAAGCCACACAGGAGGCAAACTATTTGGTCACATAAGTTGGCAGCCTTGGCCGATAGCATTTCTACCTACAAGAAGCACTTGTATCATCGAAGGTATATTATGCGTTTTCACTCACGATAATAGACTTATTAAAGTCTCTCCCGACGAACCAACAAAAAAACAATACTTCAATCGTATACTTATCCCCAGTATTATATCAAAACAAAAAAAAATCGTTTGCAAAAATATGAAGGACGATATAAACACAATCACAAAAATTTGTGCTGGAGGCATCCAAGGGTCGATCCCGACACCGCAATATTTGATTTTCCTTGTTCTCTTTGTAGTATCTTTGTCCAGTTTGCCTTCAGGTGAACGAAATTTCCTCCATGACCAATAGGAATGTTTGGACGTGTTCTGAAATGGAAACGATTCGAATACAGCGAATTGTACATACAAAACATTAGGTATGTGTGATACATTACGTATGTAATGTTGCTCGCTTTCACTTTGGCTGCATCTCTAGCACCTACATAGGCGCTACCGGAGTTGAAGAGAAATTCGGGCCGTCGATAAGATGCTTTTATGGCTGGCAGGATAATTTTTTTGTTTGTATTTTATTTTGTTTTTATCACAGATCAATGCCAACAGTTTGTGATGATAAACGTTGAAGAGCAAATAAGTCCAAGAATGACGGGCGACATGGATAGAATTATATATTTGTTTAACATTTATTTCTGAAACGAGCATGCTGATGAACAGCGAAAAGGATATGGTTTTGGTTGGGGATATGGACTCATCTGTATGGTACGGTTTCGGAATTACGTAGCCACAGGTGATATGTCGGTAGTATATTAAGTTTTAGCTGGCAGTTTCGTTCTTTATTGTGACTACGTTCTATTCAGTTGGCCAACTAGAGATTTAGATTTGTTACTGAGCAGGCAGATGTGCAGTAAAAGTTTATGTGAATGGAGCTGTGAATAGATGTGGAAAAGGTGTCGCCAGTAAACTGTTATTCGGACATAATCAGAAACTTTTGCAGCATTGTTGTTACTTTGATTGTGGTTCATGTCTATGTTGATCAACGTATTTTCTTTAGATATATGTTGACTGGTAATCGACGAACGAGGGATTATTTTTTTCAGAGATATGCATTGCATGGCATGTGATGTAAACGATACATACACACGATATAAACACACAGTATTACCAAACCTTTGATTTTCCAAATCAATATCACCTTACTTTTTTTGTTTTCCCCATGCGTGAATTTATATCGAATTGATGTCTTTAAAACTTAACTTTATTTTCGACTCTGAAATAGATACATGTGATCGTTTTTACATCGGTGAATCACATCTTAGTGGTCATCTCATAAATATCTACTTGCTTGATCCCTAAATCAGTTCGACGGCATTCTAATGGTCCAATAATTACAAAAAACTTTATGTTATAAAACGTGACTACAAGAATTCAAAGATATTTTGAGTATTACCAATAACTTGAGTTCCCCTAGAACTTAAACTACGATGAATTTGGAGATAGATTTCCATAAATAACTTATTCGAGGCAGATAAATACACTACAAACGAGTAAGTTTTCTCAACATGACCTTTTGCCTGATGTCGTCTTGCCTTCATGTTTAGCTTATCCTTTTCAATCCTCGTCGTGTACCATTAGAATCATATAATTTGGGAATTCGATTCGATTTTATAATTGAGTTGGCTTGACTTAAGCTGATGTTTGGTATTCCTAACACGTCCGATTTCGAGTTAAAATAAATCTTCTTAACAGAAAGTTTGAAATTTTGCAATAATGTGAACTTGCATCTTTTCGCTCAAGAAGCTCTTGATATTTAAGGCTTTTTTCCAAGACAAAAAATAAAAAATTGCAAGCGCGAATGGATACGAAAAAACTCTAATGCAACAAAACCGCCTGAAACACTAATTTTTGATGAACAGTAAAGGCATTGCGCAGATTTTGAGTGCATAATCTACCCCACTTACTCCTTATTGCAGCCAACCTGTTTCGAGGGCCATGAGGGCCCGAGATTGAAATGGAGGTCCCGAAAATTCGGGATTAGAATTTTCGGGATCCCGAGATAGTCTCGAGATTTCGGGATTTTATTGAAAAACCATATTAAGGGAATTTAAGCAGATATTGGCTTATTCGTACTCAATTAAAACTTTATTTCAAATATATATACATAAAACCAGAAGTTAAGTTCATTATATTGTTAAATTTATGCACACATGTAAATGGGTGCTACACTCAGAAAAATTTCACCACTTAAAACTTTTTTAGAATCACTTTAAATCAAAAGTTGAAATCACTTTGAAATAAAAAGCGAATCTTATTTTAATTCCACTTTATTATAAAAATTTTCTTTTCAAATCAAAATTTTTCATCATTGAATTAAAAAGAAAACGTATATGGCGCCAAATCATATTTGAACATTTTTGATTCAAAAATTTTTCGTATAAATATGAATGTTTGGCCAAAATGATTTTAATACTAATGTTTTTCGAACATTAGAAATAATTTAGAAATAATGTGACTCTAGAAATAATGTGACCTACATACATATACTTTTTTGTGGAGTGGAGTTGATTTTTGGTTTGAAATTCGTATATCTATGAATATTGCAAAATTTAAGTTATTTCTTATCGGAGAATGAAACAATGAGATTCTTGCATATCAAAAATTGTATGTAGACCGTATGCACATAATCCTGGTTCCTTAATTTTGCTGACTTTTGTTTGTGCAGTAAATTCTATTTCTATCAAAAAGAGATTCTTTTAATATTTTGGATGCTTTAAAACTGTCACAGAATAATTCAGACTGAAGTGGTCCTTACATGTCAGGAGGATAAAATGTGATCTGTGAAAATTTGATATCTAAACTGGTCTTTGTAACTACAGAATAAAACTATTCGTCCAAATAAGAGAAGGACTTAGTATATCTGTGAGCAGTCAAAAAGATACGAGCATAAATAGCATTGACTCGGTTTGCGTTCGTTACGAATTATATCAGACAAAAGAAGAAAGAAACAAGTTTTTCGGCTGATACCGTTTGTTCTGATGTGGTATCAGACCAAGCAAGGAATGGTATACTTTACCACGACCTGGTTTGCACAGACCTGGCCCCAAGTAAGCCCAGATACCGGAGGGTGGCCAGCTTTGTGCATGGCTATCTAAATGGTGCACAGGGTCATCCGAGCTTAAGTGGCTATGCTAATCAAGACAAGTAATACTAAAGCTATAGCATAGAATTTTGCCACTACTATCAGCAGACTACGGAGATTCTATAACCATGAGTTGTAACGCTATCTACCTAGAAGCAGATATAATAACTAAGATCAAAATCGGTAGAATCCGGTGGGCAGGATACCTTGCTCGAATGAGCAAAGAGGATACTGCTCGGAAAACCCTTTTTGGCAGATTTTACGGCAGAAAAAACTGTTGACGGAGGCCAACAGCACACACACATACAGTTAAACATGGAGGAGGAAACGTTATGGTTGGGAAATGTTTCGATGGAGGATCCACTGGTGATCTTCTGAGAATAAACGAAAGGATAACAAAGGAAGGATACAAGAAGAAGGATACAAAAGAATGCTGTGCTATCATGAATTAGACTTTTATTTGAAGGGTTCGTTTTTCATGAAAATGCTGTTCAATCAGGAATTAGACTTTTATTTGAAAGATTCGTTTTTCAAGGAGACAATGATCCAAAGTACTCATCACATCTGTGCAGATGAACTAGAAAGGAACAAAGTACTAAAACGGATGGTAAAACCACCACAATTACCGGATTTATCTCCTATCGACCTTTTGTGGGACGAGTTTGATAGAAAGACCAAAGCTCTATGTTCTATAAGTAAAGAAGACCTCTGGGAATAGCTTTTTCAATGTCACAAAAGCAAGAGTCACAAAAGACGGAGGAAAATGTGTAATGATATTAATTTATGTATATTATTTAGCTTTATTATTCTTTTTTCACTTAAATATATCTCAAGGAATACAAATCTGTGGCATAGCTCGATTTCAAGGTTCTATATAAAAAAAAAATACATCCATAATTGCAAAGATATTAATTGTTCGAATAATTATGAACAGTAGTGAATATAAAATGTTTTTTTAGGCCTTGATTTTAAACTTGAATAACACAAAATGTGTCAGATCGCATTTTTTATTGTGAAATTTATCTCTTTACGTTTATTTTTTGAAGATGATCTTGTGCAAATGACCGCCGCGACTACCTGTCAGGAAGCCAATTTTAAAGTAAAGATTGGTTATTGATTGTGATCATGGGTCCCTTCTTGTCTATAAATCAGCATAGACAACGTATATTGTCTCTAAAGCTTATCAAAGCAGAGAAAATTGCTACGGGAAACTCGATCGTTTTGCGGAATCAGCCTCCGAAAGCAGAATAAAATTGGAATTTTTTTTGCGGGATGATTAAAATTGAAAAATGTTTCCCGCAAAAACATCACTGCTACAGAGTTCATACGGTAACCCCAATGTAAAAACCACGAGAGATCGCCATTTTGAACTTCGTTTGATATATATTTTTTTGGCAACCGGCGGGTGGAGATTAAAATGTTTTTTGTAAATGAAATTAACTATGCTTTCACTCAAAAAGAAGGCGGAATTGATGCCAAATGTTACTTTCACTTACCAGAAATACAACATCCCCTGCCAAGTACTTCTGTGGCTACTATTGCAGCCTGGAATGCGGCACTTCATTCTAGCACTGTATTGGAATTTTCGATCGCTAATTTATTCAGGAAACTGTTATGCCGAACAATTTCAAAGTTTGCAGTGAGAAATTTTGATTTAAAGTCAATGTTTTGATTCACCGACACTAATCAAACTGATATTGACATTTCTTTTCGTGTTGTCCGTTGCACGCTTTTACCCGGATCTGATATTCCTCACATTTTTAAACAAGAGACAGCATTAGGGCTTTTTGGCTGTGACTGCGGTAGAAAGGGCTGCATTGAGCGAAATTTTTGTGAGTGAGCAATATTGTGCGTGTATTAAAAAAGGCTAACTCGCATATGGGTACACGGATAGCCATTTCGTATCCATTTTCTTTTATATCTGTGATCGTCAATGACGCGAGCTATATTGGTTAACGACTTCACGTAACCCCACAAGAAATAGACCAACGGAGTCAAATCGCACGATCTCGGTGGCCAATTGGCAGGTTTGGTTTTGATCGCTGTCTATTTAGCCAGAAATAAGCCTCGTTGCTGAACGAAGCTTTTCTGTAAACAGAAAATCAACCTCCAGCTGATATCGTCCGATTCTCCAAACGTGTGACACATTCGATGGGGATTTGGCTTTAATTCTTCCTCCAATTGGATCTTGACAGCATTTAGCACACCTTCTTGCTCACAGCTGTATATCGACAAATTAGGGTTGTAGCAACACTGGCTTCCATTGCTACGATATTCTCTTCGGAAGGAACTGTTCTCGATCATCTCGTAATCTTACGGTCCCGCAACGTTGAAGTGATTGCGTAAATTTGCAATCACATGGCGAGCGGCACGGGCTGATGAATGATTAATAAAACTCATGAACTCATTTCGGAGTTAAATTTCCACAATTATTAGATGCGGTGTAAATCTGTTCATGTCATTTTTCAAACCTTAAGCATAGTACTGAGTTCGATTTCACGTGAAATTTTCATACAAAATTTCACGTGAAATTGGTTTCGGCGAAAATTTAGCTTGAAAATAAGCAAGTTTGGTACTATGTTCTTAGCATGAAAAGTTGCTTTGAAGTTGCTTTCGCTTTGAAAACATAGATGGCACTGAAACATGTTGTCAATCATTTCACGCCAATTTAGTTTGTGCAGTTCATTCTTTCGAGCGAAAAAGTGACATTTAGTGTTTCAATTTGAAAATTGAGCAGTGCAAATGACTTTCCAATAAGAAAATCGATCGAAAAGTGAAATTCTTGACATTTTATCCGTCAAGAATGAGCAGTGTCTCTGCTTTTCTCCGTCGTCAAAATTTTCGCTCGAAAGAATGACCAGATAATGGAAACATGTCAAAATTTCAGTTGAACTCGAACTCAGTACCAGCCTTTACTGAGCAAAAATGACAGTGACATTGACATGGCAGTGAAATAGCTTTTCTAAGCGGCTCCTCAAGAGCTTATTGTTATCCTCTTCCCGAGAGGACGCGCACATAAGCGGGGACACAACACAACATGAAAGTACCAAGTTTTTCAATTCAACAAACCGCAGCAGAAAAAACGCAAAAACCGAACGGTGCATTTTACGATAAAACTCGACTTGATGCACCACACAGCCGTTAAATGAATTTCGCCGATAAATGTCGGGCTAGTATTTTTGTGTTTTATGTTTGCTTTTAGTGGTGTTTTTGTTAGTTCGTTTGTTTTAATTAATTGTGTTGCCTTCTTGAGTATTTTTTTGTATAATTTTGTCTGTTTTTCTTCAATTTTTGACCCCTGCTACCACATATTCGCCCTCTGGTGGTAGAATTTCAGGCTGTGGTGCATCAAGTCAAGTTTACCCCATTTTACTGCTGCAAAAGAACCAGCAAATCTAGTTTAGGTTTAGACTTTCACATTGTTGCACGGCTTTATAGCGTTTTGGTTGTAGGCTGCTCTTAAGATTCTTCGCTAACTGGTGCTTTATAAAATGCGAAGGCTAGCCGCACTTTTGGTGCAAATAGCCTTCCACCCTACAACTTTTAAGGCTCATTTTGAGTTACTTAATTATTTACCGATTAATCTACTAATATAGCTGCTGTGAGACTGTATTGTATTTTGGCATGGACTGGAACAGAGTTTGAGCTTTATCTGAGGAAGTTATCGCTTCAGCGGATTTTGACTACATAGTGCCGAATACTCAATTGGATTTACAGTTTTCAACTCACATTCCCGATAAGGATGAATGGAATGATAGTGTCACCCTCAAAAGTAGACTCATTAATGTGTACATCGGCAGTGGTATATACTCGAATTAGCTGAATCTGAAGCAGTTTCTTTGTCTTTGTGGCCGTTGTGCTCGGATTTAATCACATATAATCAAGTTGTTATAGATACTCTTCCTAGTTTTTAAAAAGTTTCCAGAAATTTTGCTGAATATCATGTAACTCTTAAATAGACTCGAAGTACTCGGCAATTGAATAGATTTGAGTACCTGGACATATTTGTATTCTGGGCAAAAGTTAGACTGATAAACTGGTAAACTGGCTTCTCCCTATGTAAAGCAATGTCAGTGGTCAAACTAGCCATCAAATAAATACACATTGAGGATGCTAAAAAATCACTTTCGAAACGTGTTTTGCTTCGTTTGAAGATAGGGTGCATAACTAATTGGTAGCCTTATCTGCGGTATTTGTTTTTAGGGTTATTACCATTGCCCAGCAATCAAATTTCCACACTTTTGAGCAGAATTTGTGCGAGTGATTTAAAAAAATACCTGTGTACACCTTGGGTCAACAATACTGATGAACAATGCGAGCTTAGAGCCACCTTACCTGCTTAAGCTCTGTTGTCTACTGATTATCATCATCGGCGCTGCAACGGAAGTCTGGCCCTGGCTTCCGTCAACAGTTTTTTCTGCCGTAAAATCTGCCACAAAGGGTTTTCCGAGCAGTATCCTCTTCGCTCATTAGAGCAAGGTATCCTGCCCACCGGATTCTACCGATTTTTGTCTTAGTTATTATATCTGGTCCATGTTTGAATGTATGCACGCTACAGCTATCCAACATTCGCTCTCTGGCACTTCGACGAACAAATACATGCCAGTGGCATCCGAAGACACGTCAGTCCAAAGGACCTTTTTCCATTGATCCAAGGGCCAATTTTTGTGCACCTTTAATCAATTTAAACATTTTTTCCTGTTGGCAGACCGAAGGAAAGACTTCCTTGCTACTACTCTTCCTGACAGACCAGCTTCTTTCAGACATCTTTTTACAGTTGAAACAGATATGAGATTTGGACGGTTCCTGTTGATCTCATTAGCTATTTCGGGTGCCGTTGGTCGTCTGTTCAGTTTGATTTTTAAAACTATTAACTTGTCGTCTACAGACAGACGTCTTCCTTTTCTTTCCGGAACGATTTCTGTTGACAACACTGCCCATTTTTCCTTCTTCTTACTAATCGCCCAAGCAGTGCTCTTTGATATTTTAAAACGGGCCGCAATTTGCTCATAAGAATATCCTGCTTTACGAAGAGTGCGAACCGCAGAACGCGTCTCCACGTATGATTCACTACGTTTTGGCATATTAAGGCAGTTTTTAGAACTCTTCAAGACGCTATCGAAATTGTAATTAGTGTCTGAGTAAATTTAGTCCTGGTGTTTATGCGGATTGATTATGGATGCAGCTGACTATAAATTTGAATTTAAAAAGTAAGGCTATAAACAACAGCTGTATATCACAATTAACGAGAAGTATTCATAAAAATATTTTGTGCAGAATAAATTTGCTTAAAGGTCGTATTAGGAAAAATGAAATGTATCAATGAGCGATAGTGTATATATACTGTCTGTAGACAGCTGGATTTCAGCCGAGAGCAGCATCCGGGTCTGGGGATTGGAACGGCTTCAAGGAGTTTATTTACCACCTCAATTAGGAGGACAGTTGGAGATTCGGTGCTCGAATTAGTCCGTCAGTGCTCTGGATGCTATCTACAGCCTTCGGCACCAAACTTCGAGCCTTTTGTATTTGATTTGATTCGCTGATACCCTCTATATTGCCACCAAATTTTCTTCGCGAGACTCTCTTTGTCTTGCGCACGGTATATTTAACAGTCTCCAGTTTCGTGTTATACAGTGAGATCATTTGATCCTATCGCGTTGACAAACTCTGCCCTCTCCCACTGTAAAGTAGCGGTTTTCACATTCGTTATTTTCACATTTTTTATCGAAATCAGTCTGACTGCTGAGGATGTCATTCATAAAATCACGAGCCAGAATCAACAACTAAATAATACTAATATAAATCAACAACTAATCAACAACTAATATAAATTGAAAAATAAACATAAAATTAAAAATCAATGGGACTAACAATAATCATATCTGAAAATCTTTCCATATTATTAATTATTGTGTAAAAATAGCACTTATGTTATTCGTTTTGGCGATAAATATCATCGCTTTTCAGTGAGCACATTCCCACTTTTTGAAAAACTCGTTCGCAAGGGACTGAAGTGGCCAATTCACCCAATCGTTGTTTCACTATATCAAAATTCTGGGATATAAATCTTTCTTTTCCTTCCACCATTTGAGAGGGTCAGCAGTTTTGGGTATATTTACATGTTGTAAATACTTAGCCATTTCGTTAATGCCTGCAGCTACATAGCTTTGCTGGCTTCTTACACTGTTGACTTTGTCATAAAATTTTCGCCATAGCAAATTTTGCGTTCCCTGTGCTGTAGGTACCAAAATTAGATGTATGCAAGCAAGTTTGTACGTGGATTCATTTTGAAATGCTAGTCTTTTAAATCGTGGATCTGAAAGAACGCTCTCTAGGTAAAACATATTTTCTTTATATAATTTGAATCTGTTTGAAAGTTCTCTTTGGATGACATTTAAAAAACTGCGTACATCAGGCGTTTCATTCTCGTACGGACAGAGTTCTGAAATGTAGCTTCTAATCGTTGATGTAATAATATATATTTTCGAAATCGATACCGTTTTCTCACTGCTTATTTCTAGAGTAGCCTCATTGAAGATACTCAATATATCAGAGGCTCTTTTCATAATATTCCATTCACCAGAAGAAGGAGTTGGTAGATTTTAATTCAGGACACCTAAGGTGGCTAATAGTGGCTCTTTTACTTCTTGAATGCGCACAAGCATAGAATACGTAGAGTTTTACCTGGTAAAAACATCAAGCTTTAAGTTAAGCTCTATGCATTCCATTTGCCTCTGTGTTTGTTGTAATTTTACCGTTGCGTGTGAGTTTCTTTTGAAGTAAGTAATAGTTGCTCGTATTTTCGAAAGAGTGACCTCTAGCTGCAAAAGTGCCTTCTTCATAAGCGAACAGCGGCGAAAATATTGAGCGCATTATCTGTCACAACTATTGCTACTTTTTCTAAAATACCCCATTGCTGAAGTACTTTTTTCAGTTCAGAAGACAAATTATAAGGTGTTTGTCAGTTATTGAACTCAAAACAGTCCAAGAGATGTGATTTCAATTCACAATTTATATCCACATAATTAACTGTCACTGCCATAAAACTTTGGTTATCAATCGAAGTCCAATCGTCTGTAGTGACTGTCATATCTTACCTCCCGCGGTCTCGTAAATTTTACACCCACGGTAGGGTTGGAGACACCTTCGTGGCGACCTGCAGTCGCCACGAAGGCCTCAGCACAGCCAGAGAAGCCAACTGGCGAACCAAAAAGGATCTCAACCTTTTCCTCCTTAGCACTTTAAGTGCTACATTATTTTTCCGGACGGTTTTCCGGCGGATTTCATTTTGCCGTAACTTCGAAACTAGGGCGCTTTTCCCAGACTTGCATGAAAATTTCGCCAGAAACAACTCAGAAAGGTCCCCGAATTCATGCTAGACCCAAAAAACTAATTTTCGAAAAAGTGGACGTTTTGCCCAATTTCCCCAGAGAATAGTTTTTTTTTCCCCTTAAAATATCACTATTGTACTCTCCGACCACTTTCAATCATCGAAAACGCTGTAAAGGCAGTTTTGCCAAACTATGGCCAAAAAACCCCTTACTCTCCTACAAAACCAAAATTACGCAAAAAAATATGTTGCTTGCCGCGCACATTTGAAACTATTTACTCGCACCACACCATTTGACACTTTTCAGTAGGTCTGTTCCCGTACTACGATTAATTGCAGTTAATTGCAATGAAGCGTACTAAAACGGACTAAAAAACTCTGTTTTAGTGCGTTTCATTGCAATTAATTGCAATTAATCGTAGTACGGGAACAGACCTAGTATTTTTCAGTAGCTCAGACCCTACTGAATTTTACTGAGAGAGGGGAAATTTTCAGTTTTCAGTAAAACGGAGTACGGGAACAGCTTCATTGCAATTAATCGCGATTAATTGTAATTAATGGTGGTACGGGAACAGACCTATTATTTGAGAGATTGAAGCTTCGATTGCAAAAAAAAGCTATGTCGAATTATGTTTTGTTTATGCGATACATTTTCAAGTCATCTGCATTGAAGAGATGCGAAGTATCAAATAAAATTCCAGATAAATCAGAGATGAATCACTACCTTATGTTACCCCAGAAAGCACAAACATTGTTTTTGCTAATGTTCCTTGGAATTTTACGACTATTTGACTATCGCAAAGATAATTTAGTCAATCTGAATTTCCTACCCACGATTATTGTGATCATGATCAAATCTTTAAATGACCAATCATTTTCAACGAAGTCGCATGTAAACATATGTATGTATATGTAAGTTTTTATCAAATGCAAATCGAATCAGTAGAAGAAATTATTCTCATGCACAATAGGTCTGTTCTCGTACTACGATTAATTGCAGTTAATTGCAATGAAGCGTACTAAAACGGACTAAAAAACTCTGTTTTAGTACTTTTCATTGCAATTAATTACAATTAATCGTAGTACGGGAACAGACCTAATATGTGCATCGGTTTGAAAAATGCAATTCACTGAAGCTTGGGCTTCGGGGAGCGTCTTGGCTGCGCGTACATGTGCCTTTGAATGTACCAAATCATATTTATGATTGATGTTAATTTTTCACAATTACAATAGTTTTTGTGTTTCATTCAAATACTTTGACAAATGCGCTCAAAAGCTTATCAGCAAAACTAAAAAAAATATATATCTGAGTTATTTTTTTATAGCTTTCAAAATCAAATACTCTTATTAACGAACCAATTTTATGTTTAGAAGTTGGATACACTTTTCAATTTCTGGACAAATATCGATATTTCGAGGGTAATCTACTCTATTCTTCAGTGTACATCAGTATAGACACTATAGAAGAGGCCGATTAAAATCTGACTAAAAGTAGCAAAATCGGGCAAAAAATTGAGATATATCTAGCTTCTAAATAAAAAATGGCCTTTAAATAAAAAAACACTAAAAAAAGTTTTGTTTATTTATATGATGTAGGTCGTGAGCCTAGGTAAATTTTCAGTTCCCCATTGTAATTCAGACTCCTTCAAGACTAACTATTCACATATAATTTTATTTTTCCCATGCATTTCAAATGTTTGATTTTAGTACTTTACCATCAAGAGCGAAATATCCTGTTTAATAAACTCTACGGCAGGACAAAAACAAATATCTCCTAACTCTCCCCACTATTCGCGAATTTTTAATTAAAAAGAATAATTGGAATTTGAAGAGAATATATCAGAACAAATATACGAGTTATTTGCTTCCTCCTATTGTTTGCACTATTGATTGATTACAGACAACAAAACAGGCCAAAAAAAATCTGTGAAATGAAGTTGACCTACTGTGCCTACAGATGCGATGGGTGCTACGCCTATGAAACATAAAAACTGTTGCCAAGCAAGAGTTGTCCTTCGAAGTACACTGATACGTACGTCTGTTACAAGTAGGACTCTGTATGAATACTTTGCATGACATTTATTTGTTGGATCGAAAAATTGAAAACTTGATCATGTTTGCGATTTTTTTTCCACATAGAGGAAGGCTAAGCCGATAATGGCTTCGTGATACATATTTTGAGCTGTATTGAAGATTATATTGCAGCCTTATTTTTTTGTTGCTATCTATAACATAAATTTACCGGAATATCAAGTACTCCAAATCTTGTCACGGTCTGAGCCTTAGTTTTTATTGCTCAACACAGTACTTCCCAAGCAATGTGCAGTTGATATTCAGAGCCAAATGCAAACAACGGAACAAATATAGGATTTCAATCCGTCCTACGTATATAAAATGCTACACTGGTAACATTTAGTATTTTGGTGATATTGTAGAAAACAAATATTTCAGGAATGTGTAGATATCAGTTTTAAAAAAATAATATCTTCCCGACAAGTAGAAGATGATATAAATGAAGTTTCATCTCGACTAGTGGTCCTGGCGGAAGAATTCGTGATAGTGATAAAGCCAATGGTGGCTGGTGAATTTGAGATTGTTAGTAGCACGAATATATGTATATGCTTGAAAATATATGCAAAGTGTAATAAACTGTACATGAATGTTCACAAATAAATATAGGTGGGGCCATATTTTCGCCCGTCGCAGAACAACATTTGGCGCCCTCGAATTCTTAGCAAGTTTTTGTTAGTATTTGTCAGTATTTACCTGAGCATTGCTTAACATGTAATTTTCATGAAAAAACTAGATATTTGCTCATTCGAGCAATGCAGCATAACACTTTTTTCTCAAACTGCTCTTGTCTCAAGTTTTCAAAACACAGAAATATTTTTCTTCACCAATTTTTGGCTATAAGAACTATAATTTTCGTTAATAGTTCTTTTCCAAATGATCTACCGCTATGAGATAGAGCCTCAGATGGGTTTATTGAAAAAGGTTTCTCCTGAAGACCTAGTGCTCGTTAGCCAAGCACATGCATAAATGTAAAAACAGTACAGTAAACAGAGAAAATTCTAATATTTATAAGAACATCAAATTATTCGTTCATTCAAACAAACAAAAATAAGCTTGAAATATATGTTAAAGACATAAATGATTTAGAAAACTCAGATTTTTATGCGGTAACGGCAAGAGTTCGTTGTGAGTATTCACTTTCAATCGCTTTAATACACAAAAATTCCACATTCTGTGGAGAGAAACTTAAGTTTTCTTTATCTAGTTAAAAGCACAGCATAGCAAGCTTTAATATTCGCAAAGTCAGCAACTAAACAATCACTATTTAATTCGAAGACAATACCATTTTCTATGGATAAAATTGTCAAATTTACTAATCTTGCTTGCGTCATCGAAATCAAATAATTCTTTAAAAATTTTAATTTGGAAAAGATCGTTCTCCGCTGTAATTGTAAAGAGTAAAGTCAACACTATTTTCAAAGATCTTCAATATTTTTACTGAAAATGAATTCAAGGATATCATTGGACGAGTCGTGCTCTTTAATCAAAGTTGTAAACATGGACATTTCTTCATAAAATCCCCAACGTTCAAATCTGAATATCCATTATTGGTCAACGCTTCTTCAAGCTTTGAGCATTGCTGAAGTGTGATTTGATTTGGGTTAGTTTTAAGCTTCCCTATCTGATACACATAATTTAATATTTCAGTATAGTGTTTTAGACGTTCAAAGCGTTCGGCCAAAAAAGTAATTGCTTGAACCAAAGCATTAAAATAAAATTCTACTTGCAATCTTTGTTGAGCGTCTCGAATATGGGCCTGTCTTGCTTCATATCTTAATTTTGTATCAAGTATTTGTTGCGGGAATCTTCACTTTGGATCCGTCTTAAATGTTCCTCCACAATTGAATTGAATCCCGCAACAGCTTCCACTAACTTGAGATAATGGCTATTTTCAGGGCCATGCAATGCGCTCAGTTTCCTCTAAACGCTGAAGATTACGAAGCTAGAAGTTGCACGAGAATTAATAACCGTTTGGGAACGCATCATTGCGCATCCATAAATACACATCCACAATCCACAAACACTTTACACTTTACACTATTTCTATT
This sequence comes from Nemotelus nigrinus, assembly GCA_947369275.1. Taxonomy (NCBI): domain Eukaryota; kingdom Metazoa; phylum Arthropoda; class Insecta; order Diptera; family Stratiomyidae; genus Nemotelus; species Nemotelus nigrinus. The sequence continues at coordinate 77,673,341 of OX376372.1, forward strand.
TTTAATTTGGGCATTTTGGGCATTTTTGTACAATATTTACAATAATTTTCTTCATCAGTGCTGTGTTTTCTTGATCAAAGCTGTGGTTGATGAAGTGGTTGTCACGAATTTATTTAATCATAAAGTGCTTTCGTTTTTTAAACACTTTCTTCAGACAACTTTATTTAAAATTCAACTCCTGATAGAGCCAAAATTGACAAACGAGCGCAAAAACTATTTTTACAAAATAATTTAAGCGTAAAAACAATCAAATTCAAGTCAAATAACTTTGAAATATATTAAAATACGCTAATAATCAAACAGTCCACATGAACCATACTTCAGTTAAGTCTTAAAACTGCAATTTCCATAAATTATTTTGCTCCTCCAACTGAAAGTATATCATTAGAAAATTCTTTCCATAATAAAAAGAAAATATAACCCGGAAGACCAGTTACGACTTGTATCACTAGCAAATACATAAACGCTATCATATCTGCATATAAACACGGGCTACCTACTCGCATGAGTTTGTTCATGCTAACGGATAAGTGCACCCATAGTGAAAACCGAGGAAAAATCATACTTCGGCATACATTTTTTCACTGGCGCAAAAATTATTTCCGCGCCAATATTACCGATATCAACCTGTTTCATCAACATGCACATTCAGCAGCAGCTCAATATACATTAGAATGTGAAATCAACAGAGAATGAGGGAATACGGACTTATGTGAATGAAGTAAACTTGGAAGTAAAATGCTTGAAAAACTTTGATACTGCTTGCGCAAGAATTCATCCCGTACTAAAATCATATACTAAAACGCATAAACCGAGTAGTGATGGTTTTGCTTTCTTCATACGAAATGAAGTCGTGAATGGAGCAATATAAATATTTTTTTTGGACATTTGTGTTGAATTGCTTGAAGGTTTGGAAAAACACAAATGCAGGAGAATGCAGCATACAAGGAAGTAAAAAAATGAGTAGAATGAAGTAATCTAAATTCATTCATAAACAATAATCTTGTGAAGTGCGTAATGTGTCCCAAATAGGGCATTAATCCCGAGATTGAAATGGAGGTCCCGAAACTTCGGGATTAGAATTTTCGGGATCCTGAGATAGTCCCGAGATTTCGGGATGTGACAAAAGAACTATATTAAGCGAATTTAAACAGAAATATGTGCTTATTCGTACTCAATTAAAACTTTATTTCAAATTTCTATACATAAAACCAGAAGTTAAGTTAATTATAATGCTAAATTTATGCACATATATATATAAATATGTACCTGGGTGCTAGCAAGTAAAACGTTAATCTTAATTGCATCTAATTTAATCTTATGATCCAATTTCTTCTTATCTTCTTGTCTAGTAATTTTTCCTTATTTGGTCATGATAGTTAATTATAAAATTAGTTAAAAACGAATTGAAATTTAATCAGCATAATGGATGCTACGATAATATAATAAAAGTACATTACTCTTTTTAGTTGTTTACATATCAATTACAAAATAATATTGCTTTTCAATGAAACAAGTGATAAGTAATAATATCGATTGGTTCAAACTGCTGATTCGTTTTGAAAGTATGCTCTTAATAAACATAATTCGTCAAGAGTTTCAAAATTTTGCTGCACAAATATCCAGCTGCTGAATAAGATATTTCGAGTTCTAGACTTTTCGGTGGGATATTAAGCATGTAATCATACGCCAGTTGTAATAATGAGCCCTTAGCGCCTCCGTTTTCGTAAAACGATATTTCTTTTAGTATTAAGTTCTGGGTTGTTCGTAGCGACCAAACTTTTCTAATTCTCAAAATGGGTTGAATTTTATCAATCCCGAAATCTCGGGGGTCCCAATCAAAATTCGGGATCCCGAAAATGCCCAAAATTTGTCGGGATCCCGAGATCCCGAAATCTCGGGATTGGATGCCCTAGCCCCAAACAACGATCGTGTTTGTAAATTTTGCTCTTGCAAGGCAAGTGAATTTCATATACGAATAGGGCTGCTTTGGAACTTAAAAGGCATATAAACGACATATGGGCACAAAGTTTGTATTGAAGAACAAATAAATAAATAAGAATATCAACTGTCAATTGAATAAAATGAACTTAGAATATTTGTGTATTTTGATATTTTTGTTATTATGAACTAAAGGTGTTATGAACTTTGAATAACTAAAGATGCAATGAACTCTTTGTTATTATGAACTTTGCGCCCCTTCTCGCGTGCGCCCGGCGCAGCTGCTCCATTCGCTCCAGAGGAAGATCCGGCCCTGAATATATGTTGAAGTATCGTAAAACAGATCAAGTACGTAGCTATTTCAGTATGGCAAATATGTTAAAGCTTACTGTTTGTTACCGAATTTAATGAAACTCATTTGATATTAAGTGAATAACATTTATTTAGACGTAAACTGTGGCAAGAAAGAAACTAAAAATATATCACAAAACGAATTCATTTCCGAGAAGTGTCGTCGCTTTGACGTCTGTTATACTCCGTGTACCGCGTTAGAAGAAGTAAACACAATGATGGCCGACATCTGTATAGCCCGATGTATGGCATGACCCGATGCATTGCTTTACTGCCATATGTGCCGTACTGCCACATTTGCGTTTACACAAAAGCCCGAACATGCCGCCCGCCTTGAAAGAACATCTTTCAATAAATGAAACTGCTGTTGTCTTCATCCGCTTCCTTGTATTGGTAGTCCGACTATTTTTGTGATGGGCCGTTTGACTACGCCGTCTCGAGTCTTCAACGTCACTACACGAACGTGACCGTCACTTCCAGGATGTACCTTGATTATTTTGGCCAACGGCCAAACCGCAGGTGGAGTATTTTCATTTTTGATGAGCACCACCTGACCGATTTCCGGATTTCCCGTCGATACCGTCCATTTCGTCCTCTGTTGAAGTTGCCTCATGTACTCGTCGCGCCATCGCTTCCAGAGATCATGATGCACCGCTTGGATGTATTTCCACCTCCGTATTAAGTTCCTTCCGTCCGCCGTGTTATTTATTGTAGGTGGCAAGCCACCTGAATAACCGATCAAGAAATGGTTGGGAGTCAGCACGTCGATGTCGATGTTTCCGGATGTTGAACATAAAGGCCTAGAATTAAGGCAATGTTCCACTTGGCAGAGCAATGTATACAGCTCCTCAAACGTCACCGAGGCCCGATCCAGTATTCTGTGTAGATGGAACTTTACAGCCTTTACGCCTGACTCCCAGATTCCGCCGAAGTGTGGTGCCGCCGGTGGTATAAAGTGCCAGTTTATCTGTTGTGAGGCCGTAAACTGGGATACCGTATGTTGAGTTTTGTCCGCTTTAAGGAATTGATGTATTCGTGCCAACTCTCGGTTGGCACCCACAAAATTCGTACCGTTGTCGCTATAAATGTTTGTTGGACATCCGCGCCGAGAAGTGAACCGCCGTAAAGCCGCCAGAAAACAGTCCGTGGTTAATTCGGTGACTGCTTCTAAGTGTATTGCCTTAGTTGCGAGGCAAATAAACAAGGCAATGTAAGCCTTATAAGGCTTTCCCGATCGTCCGCGCCATGATTTGACCATAATTGGTCCCGCATAATCCACTCCGCTGTTAGCAAAAGGTCTTGCAGGTGTTACTCGAACCGTTGGTAAAGGCGCCATCTTCTGTTGCATAGATTTTCCGCGATTTCGAGCACAAATCACACATTGGTGTACCACTTGTTTGACAAGCAGACGCGCTCCGACTATCCAATACTTCCGGAACAACACTGTGAGTAGCAATCGATGACTCGCATGCAAATGTTCGATGTGAGAACGAGTAACTAACAGCCTTGCAAATTGATGCTTCCGATGGAGAATTATAGGATGTTGCTCCTCGAATGGCAAATAAGAATTTTCAATTCGTCCGCTGACTCGTAAGATTCCGTGCGAATCCATAAAAGGATCAAGAGATTTAAGCTGACTAGCGTGAGGTAGAACTTGTTTCTTCCGTAGACAGGCATACTCCACTACAAACATTTCTGCTTGTGCCTTCCGTGTCCAAATGTTGAATGCATTTTGCACTTCCGCCGCCGTCAAATTACCGCCTTGCCGTTGTTGCTTGTTCGTAGTCCGTGAATTATTCATAAACCGAAAGCAAAGAGCTGTGATCCGTAAAAGTTTGGTTAAGTTAGCATACCTGTTGATGTCAATATGCTCCGGGGTAGCTACCACTACGTTAATTTTCCGCGCTTCCAATGATGCAGCCGTCAACGATGTGTCACGTCTTAAACCGCCGACAAAGTTAAGTAATGGTGGTCCGTTCCACCAAAGACTATGCCGTATAAATTGCCGTGGCTCCATACCGCGCGATGCGCAATCTGCCGGATTGGATTTGGACTTAATGTAGTTCCACCGCTCTGAAGGTATAATTTCCAAGATGTTTGCGGCCCGATTTGCGACGAATGTCTTCCAGCGTCGCGGTTCGTCCGAAAGCCAAGCCAAAACAACTTGGGAATCCGTAAACGCATAGCAATTTCCAATGCCAATGGATAAAGCGTCAGCCGTCTTCTTCAAGAGCTTGCTTAAGAGATCCGCAGCGCAAAGCTCGAGCCTTGGCAATGTCGTTGGCTTTATGGGAGCCACCTTCGTACGTGCCGCCACCAAAGTTGAATTGAATTCTTTGCCGTCAACCGGTTGTCGCTCTCTGGCATATATTACCGCCGCGTACGCCTTTTCAGAGGCATCTGCAAACCCTATGAGGTCCACTTCAGCCCCGTCGACAGAAATGGGTCTTCTGATTTGCACCGTTGACAAGCACTGGAACTGGCCCGCGTGAGTATTCCAAAGCCGTTCAGTTTTGTCTGGTATGGGATCATCCCAGCCGATTCCGAGAGTCCACAGCTGTTGGAACTGAATTTTCGCTACCACTGTTATTGGTGATAGAAAGCCGAGTGGATCGAATACTCTTGCCGAATTTGCCAGAAATGCTCTTTTAGTAAGCCGAGATGGTATCTGAATTTCGATGTTGAAACCGAAGCTGTCTAACCGTGGGTTCCACAGCAAGCCGAGCACCGATGTGTGCTCATTATCGAGATGCTGCACTCGTTGCTCCGCGTCACAGAGCTGTGGCACATTTGACATCCATCCGCGAAGGTTCATGCCGCCGTTTCCGAGTATTGTACATATGTTCCGTTTTAATGCCGTAGCCGCTTCGATATTTGCCGCACCGCCCAGGTAATCATCCACGTAAAAGTTTGTTTGAATAGAGTCCGCCGCCTTTGATGAGACATGTCGTTCATCGTCCGCTATTTGATGCAGCGTACGAATAGCCTGATAAGCTGCAGAAGCCGTACCGTAGGTGACCGTGTTGAGTTTGTAATCCACTTCCTCATTTTCAACCGAAAATCTCCAAATTATCCTTTGGAAGTTAGCGTCTTGGCTATCGACATAGACCTGGCGATACATTTTAGCTATGTCAGCAGTCATTGCGATGGTAAAAGTGCGAAATCTAACAAGTATGGTGAAAAGATCAGCTTGTAATGTAGGCCCGACTAATAACTTGTCGTTAAGTGAGACGCCTGTTGATGATTTCGCTGACGCATCAAAGACCACTCGTAACTTCGTCTTTGTACTGGTCGGTTTCATGACCGCATGATGAGGAACGTAGAAATGCCGTGATGGATCTAGTTGCCGATCTCGCTTTGTTAGCGGTGTCATGTGTCCGAGTTTCAAATACTCCGCCATGAAACTATTATAGTCCGTCCGCAGTCTAGTATTGTTGCCGAGCCGTGTTTCCAAATGATGAAACCGCCGCAATGCTTGTGTTCTAGAGTCGCCGAGTGGATGAGAGTCGTCTTTAAATGGAAGACGTACAAAATAAATGCCGTGTCTGCGATCCGTTGTAGCCGTGTAATGACTTTCGCACCGTATTTCGTCCCGACCGAGTATATTTGTTTCCGGTACCGCTTCAATCTCCCAAAACCGCCTTAGAAGGTTCTCCAGACTAGGAGTGTCCGTGTAATAATTATCTGCCGCCGTGTTGATTGCTGTTGTAACCGTATCCGTATCCGTATCCGTGATTCCCGTTATTATAAAACCGAAAATAGTGTTCCGCGCTATTAAGCTTCCGTCAAGTATAACCGCTTCGCCGATGATTATCCGTAATGTAGGGTCCGCTCCGATGAGTATGTCAACTGGCGCCGGTATGAAAAATTGTGGATCCGCCAGCCGCTTTAAGTTACAAACTTTATTGTCTTTGCTCAATGTCAATTTCCGTGATGGTACTGGTCCGATAATCTTGTTGACAATGAGCGCCGTTATTGAAATTGACTTGTCGTCGTGTTTAGACCGAAGTGTCAAGTTTGTAGCACCGATCGTCGCCGTGTTCCGTTGACTTGTTATTCCCGAGATTGGAACCGTGAAAGGAGTCCATGAAAGTTGCAAGCTCCTGGTTGCCGCAAGTGTTATGAGAGAGACTTCCGATGCCGTGTCTAATAGTACTCTACAATGTACTGTAAGTCCGTTCCCGAGTTGATAATCCGCAATGGCCGTAGGTAAAATGTATATTTGTGTAGCCGATGTTACCCGTCATTCATTCTTATATTGCCGCCCGCCGTCTGACCCCGCCGTAGGTTTTGGGTTGTAACCGAATTTCGAGCCCCTGTTTATCGATCCGCGTGCCTCGTGCAATACCGTGTGGTGTGCTCCCTTGCATAACCTGCATTTGATGCTTCGGCATCTTGACGCCAGGTGTCCCGGTATCAGGCAATTGTAGCATACATTTGCCTGTAGCACTACCATTCTCCGCTGTTCCGCATTGAGGCCAAGAAATTCGCCGCACCGGAATAGTGCATGGTCATCTCCGCAATGTGGGCATTTGTTCTGCTCGTCCGTAGGTGCCGGGTTGAATGCCACTCGCCGAGTTGTGGGAGGCCGCTGTGGTTGTGGTGGTTGCCGCTCCGTAGCATTTGCGTAGGATAAGAGCTCATGCTGTCGCTCCTCCAAGCACGAAATCAAATCCCGAAAACTTGGTCTTTCCTCGACCCCCGAATGTCGCGCCCACAACTGCCGTGACATATTGTCTAGCTTTGAGCTTGCCAGATAGACCAGCCAGCAGTCCCAATTTCCCGTATCATAGCCCAATGCCTGTAGCGCCCGCGTGGCTTCTTCGAAGGTGTTAACTAATTGCCTTATATCGTGGGCGGTTGGCTTCACGATGGGCGGGTACTCAATCATTCTTTTTAAATGGGCATCCGTGATATAATTCGGCTTATGGTATCGTGCCTTAAGCTGAGCCCACGCCGCTTTATAATTTGACTCTGATATCGCCATGTGCTTTATCGCCGAAGCCGCTTCACCGACCAGTGCATCCTTCAAGTAATGCATTTGCTGGACCGGGGATAGGTTTGGGTTCCCGTCTACCAAGTTTTGGAATAAATCGTGGAATGAGATCCATTCCTCATACTGCCCACTGAATTTAGGTATATTTATGGTCGGTAATTTGACCGCAGAACCGCCGCGTGAGTCCGACATGGATAGCCGCTCAAAACCGCTTGCTACTGTTTGTATTAGTTCGTTAACCGCCGTAGTTCCCTCCTCCTTCTTGGGTGCCGCTGCCGATTTGAGCTCCTTCAATTTTGTTATCAATGCTGCTTTGCCTTTAATATAGGCCTCATGCACCGATTCTCGCAGATTGTCTTCTTCAAAGAGAGCATCTTCCGCTCCACTGTCTTCGACGATGGCCGCTTCAACTTGCGATTGAATTTGTTGAAAGTTACCGTAGTCTTTGTCTAGCTCCTCGATCCGACAACTTAGCTCCGCCTCGGTTGCATCATCAACGCATGCACCGACCTGTCGTAACACGCTCCGCTTTGCCGTTGTCCGTGTCCGCTTTAAGTTTATTAGGTCCGCCATTTTGAAATTCACACCGCTTCTTACGTGCACTTAGATAGTGTGTCCCCCCCGAAAATGTATTTGCCGAACCGAAATTGTCTGCTACCGCAACGAAATCGTCTGCTGCCGAACCGAAATTGTCTACCGAATTGAACTTGTCTGCTACCGCACCGAAATCGTCTGCTGCCGAACCGAAATTGTCTACCGAATTGAACTTGTCTGCTACCGCACCGAAATCGTCTGCTGCCGAACCGAAATTGTCTACCGAATTGAACTTGTCTGCTACCGCACCGAAATCGTCTGCTGCCGAACCGAAATTGTCTACCGAATTGAACTTGTCTGCTACCGCACCGAAATCGTCTGCTGCCGAACCGAAATTGTCTACCGAATTGAACTTGTCTGCTACCGCACCGAAATCGTCTGCTGCCGAACCGAAATTGTCTACCGAATTGAACTTGTCTGCTACCGCACCGAAATCGTCTGCTGCCGAACCGAAATTGTCTACCGAATTGAACTTGTCTGCTACCGCACCGAAATCGTCTGCTGCCGAACCGAAATTGTCTACTACCGAACCACCAAGTTTATTCCGTACCGAAAAAATGTATTTTCTAGCCGCACATCACCTGTATGCAAAGTCCGCACATAACCAACAATCTATGTCCGCACATACACAATGTCTATCAATTCACCGTCCGCGTTTCTCCAGCCACAATCATCAGCCCAATCCGGCTCGACGGACCAACTGTTTGTTACCGAATTTAATGAAACTCATTTGATATTAAGTGAATAACATTTATTTAGACGTAAACTGTGGCAAGAAAGAAACTAAAAATATATCACAAAACGAATTCATTTCCGAGAAGTGTCGTCGCTTTGACGTCTGTTATACTCCGTGTACCGCGTTAGAAGAAGTAAACACAATGATGGCCGACATCTGTATAGCCCGATGTATGGCATGACCCGATGCATTGCTTTACTGCCATATGTGCCGTACTGCCACATTTGCGTTTACACAAAAGCCCGAACACTTACTGTAGTATTTTATTGCAAACAAATTATTTCCTTGGTTTGTTTCATATTTCCAATTATTTACTGTGGTCATTACCAATCTCATAAAAATCCAAATAAACCAAATTAATTTAAATGAATTGTATTTGAAATAATTCGAACATTTCAAATATTTTTAAATTTAATATAAAAAAAAATGTAAAAGAAATTTAAAAATAAAGCAAAATGTTCAAAGGTACACTACATTTTCTTAAGATAACATATTACAAAGTAAATAAAAACCAAAGTTTATCAATGCCTCTAAGGTGAAGATTTAATCCTTTTTTGAAAATATGATTCCGTACATATGCAGCAATGTTTAAATCAATAGGATTGATATCCATGAAACTAAAAACATAAATACGTAATTTGACCAGCGTTTCTCAGTATTCTTTCTACAATACGCAGATCGCATTAGATAGTTTAGCTGATTTCAAAGTCTTGTTTGTGCTCATATGTATAGGTGATTTTAAAACGTCGAAAAACAAAAATAATTTGAATCTACGCTAAGCTATAAATCCTAGAAACAGCATTGCAGAAATTTGAATCACATTTGAATCACAGAACAATCTCCCTATTGAGCAAAATAAAAAATATAAAACATTGAATCGATTCTACAAAGTTCAACAATTTAATGTTTCGTCAATATTGTTTTAGTACTCCTATGTCATTCCTATTTGGTGCTGTTAGCAACATTAAATAAAAATTAGAAAAATTAGAAGATGGTTCTGCCGTCAGTTTCAGCCAAAGCTCCAAGAAGTGGCTCCATAGACTGTTCCGAAAATCCATCTGCATAGATTGTTGCTAAATTTGCTGAAGCTGTGGAGATATAACGAATTTACCAGCTCCACTGGCTTCCAGCAGATCCTCAGTCTTTGCTTCAACTGGTCCCGGTGCTTTGGTCACCAAGCCTGAACCATGAGAAGCCCAGAAGTCCAGCTGACCAGATCACCAACAAGTACTACTCTCGGTGCCTCTCGTTCTTCGTGTACCCAACTCGTCTCCACCAACTCCTCTCGGGAGGTCTACTGAGCTCCTAGAACAACTAGAATGTCAGTCTTCAAAGTCCTGAGAAATTTTAAACCATCCTCGCTGGCACGATGTCCAACAAGGACATTCCCTTCAACAAGCAACAACATTTATCGGGGAGCACCCGCTCCCTCTAAACCCTGCAGATTTAGCTCAGAAGCGACTGAGGTTGACTGAGCGAGAGAATCAGGGCAGGTATAATTGAAAAACGCTCCAGGACTAACTCGGCCTTGTTTAGGCTGTTATTGATGCCAGTAATAGAAATGGAATCATCTCCTCAGAAAATTGGTTTGAAATAAGCCAGGCTATGTTTAGGGTCTGCTGCAAGCTGCAAGAGGCCAGTTGGAATCCTCCATCTGTGGTGAACGATACGGGCTGGTAGAAAGGAATTGGGCTGGTTGCAGATCTACCGAATCTATCGAAGCTACAGGCCAAATAGCTCTAGTTTGAAAGATCTGAAATCTACCAAGCTCTAGTTTCAAAGATATGAAATCTACCAAGCTTAGCCCAAAACAGGTGACTCATATGGGAGGGATGCCACTCGGAACAGGGTCCATTACTTGTCTGAGGGCAACATCCGAGGGAGAATCAGATGCGGAACTTCTCTTTGCTGATGGGGTTATCGTCGGAACTAGCTCCGAGTTTGGTGACTGCCTTGACATCTTGACTCTAAATACAGAGGAAAGAGCTGGGGCAGCTATTATGTTTCAAGAGGGGGACCTCAACCTAACACTCATTAATAGTTTTAAAAATATTTTCAGTTAACCTTTACCATTCCAAAGTAGCATCAGCTGCCCTGCTGTTCTGCTTGTCAAGGACAAGGAAGCAACTAATCTTAATTAAAAAACCATGGGTTTTTAGCAACTGGGTTGGCGGCTTACGCACCAAACTCCTTTCCAATTTCTCTGGTAAGGATAACATGCTGAAAGCTTTTAATTACGCCGTTCGCAAGGGAAAGAGGTTACCATGGAGATCTTTCTATCCAAACTTGGAGTCTCAGTGAGGCAAACCACCTTTGGAACATTTCAAGTACGATACTGAAGGCTATGGACTGCATCATGAACCCTGTTTACATTTGGACTAGTTCGAACGCAGTTACCCTAAAAGTTGTCATGGGCCAATATTTTCCTGGAAATTATTGTCCTCTTCTAGAAACGACGCATTAAACCGAACAGGTTACCAGCTTAATGCCGGATAGCATATCCAGGTGAGCCATTAACTCATTCGAACCGTTTTAATCTCCGGGTCCTGTGGGCGTTTTTTCGACTGATAGTTCATAGAAGTAGCGTTGCCATGGCTGAGGCTTCTCATGTTCTCATATGTTCCTGTTCACTAGCGCAAAACTAGAGTTATGTTTATCTCGAAAGGAGGAAAAATTTCGCATTTTAAGCCAAAGGGCTATCGTCCGAAATGTTTTAGCTCTGTTTTGCTTAAGATTCTGGAAAGGATCATTGGCTATCATATTAAAAAATTACCTCGCAGTCACATTATGCTTTTACCAAAGAAAAGTCTGCTGAAACTGCTCTTCATGTCCTCGGCTAAGCAAATGCATACTCTTAAAGAATGCACGCTTACGGCCGTTATAAATAATAAATAATTGTTGCAAGACTCTCTGTGCTTGATGTTGATATGCGCCCGATAGCTTAAATATCTTCCTTGGAAAATGCTCACTCACGACGTGAGGTCAGCAAGGGCACACCTCAAGGTGGAGTCCTCTCTCCTCAATTTAGAACATCAAGGTAAATACTCTTCCAATGAGCTGGACCGTGCCGGCTGCAAAGTGGTTGCTTATGCAGTAGACATAGCCATAGCAGTATCGTGAAAGTATTTATCTACTCCCAGCAAACCAAATGTATCGCAATTAATTCATAAAAGAGTCATATTTTACGAATGTTTTTGTCGTTAACGAGCTCGCAAATGAGTCGAAAACGATTCATTGGTCCTACTAAAATGGCCATCCGAGAAGAATCATTTTTAACGATTCGTAAATGAGTTAGAAAAAATGTGATTTTAGCGAGTATATATCGGCCAGCAAACTAAGAGAAGAATCTATGTAAAATCTGCTACTGAGCCGCATAGGCCATAGGGCGCATACACATGGCTTGCATTATTTATTGCGTCGGTCATCCTAAGCATTGCTGCGTATCGTTTTACGAACAGGCTCGGTTTCGTATGAGGGATATGTCTGTTGACTGTCGAGAAACTATTGTTTTTAGTGAACGCTCACTAAATTGTTTGCTGGGCTCTTTCGGAGAGCTTAAATCACTCTCTGGACATGCTTTCACGTTGGAGCCGTGAGAGCAACTTGAATGTGAATCCAAGTAGCACAGAACTAGTACTGTTTACAAGGAAGTACAAAGTTCTTAACGGGGTTTCTATTGACTTGGGCCAGAGTGCTAAATATTTGGAGTGGCATTGTAGCAGAAAGAGCGCGGAAAGCTTTCAGTGCACTTTACTGCCTCATAAGAGCCGTTGGAGCGACTTGAAGTTTGCAGCTTCGTACTGTTACTTGACTTTATGCCGCAGTGATTGAGCCAACTCTATTGTTTGGGGTGGCGTTTTGGTGGCTGGCTGTTTTTAAGACTGCTTATCTGCTTGAAAAAGTGTGAAGGTTAGCTGCACTCATGGTAACTAGAGCACTTCTGGTGACTTGAGCACTCCCCACCACCCCTATAGATTTCGTTCTGCTTCATTAGTTACCAACCAATCTACTAATCTTCCAGCAATATAGTATTGCTGGTAAGAGACTGCATTGTATTTCAGCATGGAAAAAGGGCTGTCCCAGTAAAATTTGACCCTTTTACTAAAGCACGTAAAATGAAACCTTTTAAGTTTAGGAAAATGGGGCTATTTTTGATTATGACTTACCTCCTAAAGATATACAGAAACTACATTTGTAAACAGTAGTGTCACTTAGAGTAAAAATAAGTTTTCACAGAGGCCTCATTGACGATTTCGTATGCTTTTTTCAATTTTTTTTAAAAGTCAGATACATTTTTAGCTTTCCCACTGCTATTCCTCAATTCAATACTTGTTTCATTTGAGCCCAGTGTCGTTCTATTGGCTTAAGTTTAGAACAATTCGGTGGTTTGGCCTCCTTGGAGACAAAAGTGACGTGGTTGCTTTCATCCCACTACAGCATTTTCATAGCATAATGACTTGGCGAAAACAACATGGACCCTTCATTCATATTAATGAAAGGCAACAATCGCATCTGCAGACATTCCTCAATCCAAACATAGGCATTTATTGCGTCTTCAGCTATAAAAATATCGCTCCGTAGACCACATCGACAAATTGCCTGTCACGCCATGTACTGTTTAAGAAATTTACTGGTTTTCTTCGACTTAATTTCTTCTTTCACTGCACTTTTCGCTTTAGCAGTGTAAACTTCGTACTTCAGGCCAGTCTCGTTGTCTCGTAAAAAAGCATATCTAAATTTCATTACATATTGATCGTAAGGTTTTCGAGCCCTCGTTTTTGCTATTTTCTCCTTCTCCTCGGGTCTATATGGAACTTTCTACACTTTATATATTCCTAGGTTGTAACGTTCCTTCTTTCGATGAACCGTTGACTTCGATGCACCAGCAACTGCTGCCATATCTCGATTGGAAATGTTGGATTTGATCACGAGCTTCCTGAAAATTTTCTTCGCTAAGTTCTTGTCCATACTTCGAGATTTTCAACCTGATCCTCTTTCGTTTCTTCGAGATATTCAGCAATACAATTGATTTGGGTTCCCTTGAGGCTGATGAACTGGCGAAACTTGATACCTTGCTGCCGGAGATCTCATGTCCCTTCTCTGTATGAATACCGATGTCATCAGTCAAATCAGCCATCAGGCAAAAATACCTTAAGGTCGCTAGGAAATTCCGGGTTGACGAATGATCCTGTGCGATAACAAGACAGACCTGAATCTTAGTCGCACCAGGTTAAACTTAACCCAGGCATCAAGTACTAAAGGTTACGACTTGAACATGACCCCACCTACTCGTGACATCATTGGATGCAAACACGCCTACAAAACATCCCAAATTAACTGGTTTTTTATGTGAATGAATAGTACTGTGTTTGGTCGGGTCCAAATGCATGTGAATGAGATTATTGTATGTAACAAGCCTACACGGAGAGAAAAGTGTAATGAAATTATACAAAATTTGCAATTAATTTTATTGCAATAGTAGTAATTTTTTGCCCCATTACCTTTGTAATCAATTGCACTACACATTTTACTACTTTGTTGTGAATTATGTATACATGAATATCTCTACTACAGCGCAATGAACATGTGTGAGTTGTAGTATGTAGTGGAATTAACTATTATTTGAAGGAAAATAGTAAATTTTCATCAAATTTGTAATAACATTCATGTTTTCACATCGAATTTTCGGAATAGTAAATTTTATTATCCACTGTAGTAAAAATCATTGCCGAAATTTCTCTCCGTGTAGAAAGTCGGGCAATTAAATTGCTGATTTACTAATGATCGTTTATATTTATATCAGTAGTTTAGAAGTTACTTACGCACAGCCCTTATGTAAATGGAAATGATGAATACTGTCACTGACTGTCTGTCACCCAAAGCGATTAGTTTTTTGAAAATGGAGAAATTGAACGTGCTTAAAGTGTATGATGCCCCTTTTGTGCTTTAATTAATGAAGTTGGAGTAAAAACTGCGAAAGAACTACATTTGAATTCTTTAAATATTTTTAATTTAAATTTGACATTTTCTTCAATTCAATCTTCGTCAATTCCCCTGTCTCCGGTTCGTGACGTCTTTGGATGCTCATAGAACGGCACACTGCGACTAGTGTGGTTTATCAAAGGAAACATATGGTTTCCTGATTTTAGTGACTAGGGGAGAATAAACTATTGTGGTATCACAACGGGTCTCTTTTGTGCCTACGTGCGACCTACTTACCTACCGACCAACAACCGGGCAAATAATGCTGTATAATTGGTAAATCGCTATGTATGTATCTAATGAGCGACCACATTATATAGACAAATCATCAATAAAACATGATAATTTAGATGTTTATGAAAGATACATGTAAATTATCATTAGAAACATTTATGCATCAAACAAAAAATTAAGCCGAAATTAACCACAATTATATATTTGGCATTTCAATGATTCTATCAAAATTAAATCGATGTACGACAGGTTGATTTCTTGTGACTCCAGAAAAATTTATTTTATCAGCCAGCTATCCCAAAAATGATGTATTTATCACAAACTATGATGTATCTATCGCAAACTCTGATGTATTTATCACAAACTATGATGTGTGTATCACTACCTTAATTACTTTGCGAACGATTTCCTCATATAATCGAAGTATAATTTGAGGTAAAACACAAAACAACATAATTGTGCTCATTTGATCAGGAAGCATGTGCTGAGTTGATTTTGATTGACAATTACAGTCATAATACGTTTTTATATTGAATGAGGCTATCGCAATGTTCACCATCAAACCGAAACAATTTGCTTCGAAATTTCCTAAAAATTCACCCCATCTGTTGGACAATTACAGATTGCGTTTACAAAATAATTGGCAATCAATCAATTACAATTGCCCAAACTCGTCGAATCTACTTTGTTTCGTGATTTATGGAAATTTCATTTAGACATTCGAATGGATACATACTCACGATGACAAATCATAGCCAATGTAGTTTTCACTTGACTTTTTGCAGAAAATAATTCAGTGCATCGTATCTGAATACTAAACATTATATTCTATTCGTAAATATAAAATTATTGAACACCCAGTACATTAATTCCGGCCAGTACAAACTTTTCTGTGCTGCGAATCAATTCTATGTTGTTATTCCAAACTACATATTAACATTTTCCTTTATGTCTGGAATCTAGTTTTATTTGCAAAGGTTCAGTTAAGTTATATATTATATATTTCATACATAATTATTAAATTTTCATTAATCTAAAGGAAAACTATCAAATTTATCATTAAATATTTTTTAAAAAAATCACAATCAGTGTATAAGAAAGAGCATTCGAGAAAATAGGAGATTTGGAGGAATATAACAGTCAGAAAAGCATTTTTCAAAGAGGTAAATGCAAACCGAAATAGAAAGTAATCAATTATTATCGAAAAATTACTTATAAATATAATAATTTATAAAAATCTCTCTAAGTAACAATTTCATAGTTGCATCTTTGTGGTTTTTTTCAGTTAATATTTTGTTCTGGAATTTGAAGGTTACACACAACAATCACAAATATTCTATAGAAGTGAAGTAAATTGACTAAAATACAAAGGAGCTATTGGACAGGAATGACACCGGCACCAACTCCTCCCCCATGCGCACACATAGATGCAACAAATGTCCATGTGTTTGTTTCAGGATCATAAACTTCAACAGTTGATAGATTCGATTCGCCGTCATAACCTGAAAAGAATAAAACAGATTTTAGGGATATATGCATATCAATAATTATCTCAACCTGTTTATCTTCATTTAATTTTAAATGACGAATGAAACACCACTAAAAACCATATTTTGATTTATTGAGTAGAGCATTAAAATATTTATCTCTCTATTAATAAAAAAAGTTTTGGAAATTTGGTCGGATTATATTTTTATTTTAGAATGTCGTACGGAAGAGAAAATTATAAAGAATATCGTTTTTGAGGAAGCGTTGTGAGAAGGAAAGGAAAATGAGACCCGCAGAACATGATCATCCATTTTTTTTGTTAAACGACGTTGAAATATTTGTCGAGGTTTGGATGAAACATTTTCTACAGATCTAAGTAAACAAAAAAATTGATCTCTGCGACTGTGAACTTTTATTGATTTTCGCACGGCTTTAGTACATACGTCCAGTAAAATGTACAATTTAAAATCGTAAATGGTCTGGGGGTTGGTGAGCGAAGCGAAGCATAGTATGGTTTAAAAAACACTTCAAGCGAAAGCTTATTAATAACGAGCCATAGATACGCTGTTTATTTATGTATTTAATATGGGGGCAGATTTAAGAGCTGATTTAAACTTTGAATCTAGCTAAATATTAAATTAGTCACGAATGAGCTTCATTTAAACAAAAATAAATGAAGTTATTTTTTTCTTGTGTTGCTTTTTTCATGTTATTACAGACATTTACTTGTTCCCTGGCGTATTTCACAGGCAAAATACTAACAGTCGCTTCCCTATTTTGCGGGAAAAAATCTCTGCTTGAAGTTTTACTCTGTCCCATAAATTTGGCAGATCGAACATATTATTATAGCGCATAATGCATGGTTGCGCGGATTTCAAACTTACATAGAGCATTAGCTGCGAACTATTAGTTGTCGGATGTTTTAAAGTTCATTAAACGCTAGTTTCTTGTTGAATAGGACGGAATTCTCTCAGAAATTTAAGAGAAACAATATAATTAAAAAATACATATTTCAGGTGGACAACTTTGTAGATTTTGCACAGCTACACAAGATCTATAAAAAGCCATCTAGTGATGAATAATTCTATCACTAGTTAATATGGCTTTTCTAAATACCTCGAAGTAGTTTGGTTAGGTTATGGATGAGGGTTTCCACCTACGCGGATTGCATTAGGCCGCCAATTTCGACCCATTTGCCACCATCCGCCAAGTGGCAACTCCGCTAAACTGAATCAGCTGACTAGACGTAATGGCGCTAAACACCTGTGCTATTTCTTGAAAGTTGTAAACCCCTAAAATCTTGAGGTATTTATTATTTACGTTCAGGTAGTCGCAGAAAGTATGATCGATGGTGTACTCTTGCATTGCTCACCTCTTGCTTAAATTGCTGGATGTCAGTCCTATTCTATTCGTGTGAGATGCAGTATGGCAACGCTTCGTGAACAAGCCAGCCGTCACTCTTAAGCAGTTTTCTACTTTTGCGTAAATCGGGTGATTGCCATAATGTCCTGACTAACCTATATAGCTAGTCTTGTTTCCTATTCGAACTTTAGTTTAGCCCATACGGCCTTATCTATTTTGCTTGTGGTGCCAACAATTGACCATAGTACAATAATTCAGGGGCTATTCCTAGCTTCTGAACCTTTCCTCGCCAATTCGTCGGCTTTTTCGTTGCTTTATAACGCCACTATGCCCTGGCACATCGTGGCACCTAAATAATCCGGATACGAGTATGCTTTGCTTTTTCGTTGATAGCCGCTCTGTAGTTCTCAAAGAGCATATATAAGATACAAGAGCGAGAGTGGCCCCCCTTTTGTTGTTGGTTGTACTTCAGACTGAAAGACAGTGGCATGGCTTGTCAGTCTACACCACAAGTAAAGTTTCATATCCATTGAATAAACGGCCGAGCCAACTCTTGTGTTCTCTTTGACGCGTCCGTGTAAATATAAATGCCACAGTCGCTGGTAACTCTCTTGATCCTCCAATCTGTTCTTGAAAGTATCTTGACCTGAACTCCCAACATATATTCTTTTGCTTATGTAGTCCGTGTCCTCACCAACGAGCCCATACAGTTTCTGGTATTTTGTGACAATACCGCTGAACTTTTAAGCATACGCTCTCATAGGGAAGTACTTCAAAGGTGTTAAGGTGTCGCTATGGGAAATCATTTATCAACACCCATGAGTGAAATTCATGGACAGACTGGAAAGTCTCTTGGAAAAGAATGTTCGCTCCTTCTATCACGGATGATA
The DNA here is from genome assembly GCA_947369275.1 of Nemotelus nigrinus. Lineage (NCBI taxonomy): Eukaryota > Metazoa > Arthropoda > Insecta > Diptera > Stratiomyidae > Nemotelus > Nemotelus nigrinus. Next base: position 77,691,915 of record OX376372.1, read on the forward strand.
TATTTTTAAGACATTCTGACGATTGTGAATAAGATGGTTTAGAAAATGCTTTGGAGAAGCTATACAAAACGCATAAATATATCAAACTTTCAATGAAAGTCGAAAACGACGCTACGATTCCCTTTCTGTATTTGATGGTCATCAGAAATGATGACTTTCTTCAGTTCGAGTAAAAACTTAGGAAACATCATATACGTCGAGCCAACAATGATTCGCCAGCTATTAATAGTGGCCATTGAGCAGGCAAGTTCAACTTAGAGAATATTTGAAACCACAAATAAAGCACGAAAAACTGAATTTTACATAGCAATAAGTAGCAAATTTATTAAAAAGAAAGGCCAAATGTAGCGATGCCAATTAACGAACCCATTTAGGTAAGTTTTTTTGGTCAATTTCAGGAATAAAAGTGCCTGGGATACGGCATGTGTATTAGCCCAAGGAGTTGTATGTCTGCAGTTGGCAGTTAGACTGAGTTTGGACATTCACCTGTGCTGGGTTCACTCAGTGCGGCCGATGCTTGGATTCTGCAGGCCCCAACGTCATGTATGACTGCAATGGAGGACCCTGTTTGCAATAGAATCGTAGAAAAGTTTGTGGCCGGCGAGTTTTCACACTTACTGATTGTATGTCCTGTGTTTGCAGGCTACGGAAAGGCGAGTACGGAATGGAGAAGTCGGTTAAATTAATGCATCTAAAACTGCAAGGGTTTCATAGGCAGCAACTGGATGCCTAGAGAAGCGAGAGAAAGGTTGGCTATTTACGTCGATTTTGTCAGTTCGGGACATAAATGTCTCAAACGGATGATTGGGAAAAAAATCACGCCAACTAGACATCGCCAACCAGGTAAAGCTCTAGAGAACACCCTATCGGCCAGCATAGATGCTGAATCTGTCAGCAGAAAAGCGAATAAGAAACTCAAGGTAGAAGCGAGAGACGAATCCAACGTTTCCGAGCGCAGGATGCCGAAAAGTACTACAATTAACTGAGCATAACCAGTTTTCTACACGATGGGATACTTCGAATTTTCTTCACAAACGGCTTCAAGATAGATATTAGATCCGAAGCTGGTGTTTTCCTGCCTTTGTCGATTGATATGTGCTCTCGAGTAGCACACTTTTGTTTTTGAAGCAGAAATATTCACTATCTTAAGCGTGCGAACTACTGATTGCTTACACAAACTACTGACTGAGAATCAAAGTGGAATTGTTTTTGTGGGATGATTAAAGTTGAACATTTTTTAACTAAGTGGTTTCGAAAGTATGCACTGATTCTCATTAGACATCAGCTCATAGTGCATACCTGACTGATGTGACCACTTGCAGTGGGAAATGATTAATTTTTATTTACGTTAGTTGTGATAAATTTGCTTTCGGAGGCTTATTCCGCAAAACGATCGAGTTTCGCGTATCAATTATTCTCTGCTTTGATAAGCTTTAGAGACGATATACATTGTCTATGCTGATTTATAGACAAGAAGGGAACCGTGATCACCTTTATGAGTAAATGATATCGTCGGACATAAGTCAAGGATGTTAAAACTTATCACAACTAACGTAAATTAAAATAAATGATCTCCCACTGCAAGTGGTCAGATCAGTCATGGTCTGAATCAGTGCATACTTTCGAAACCACGTGGTTAAAAAAAAAATTCAATTTTAATCAACCCACAAAAACAATTCCACTTTGATTCTGCTTTCGGAGGCTTATTCCGCAAAAAGATCGAGTTTCCCGCATCAATTATTGTCTATGCTGATTTATAGACAGGAAGGCAGCCGTGATCACAAATTTATAACCTTTATGAGCAATGCATATATAGCTAGCAGCTTTACGACCCTTCAATTTTTACGTTTCTTCAAAAGCATCCATATTAAAATATGCTATTTAAAGAAAAATTATATATAAACAGTTCTACGTACCTCCAATAGCCCATAACTTCCCCATGTTGGCAGCTAGTGCTACTCGACTTCTTTTTACATTCATCGGTGCTACCAGCTTCCACGTATCCGTATTCGGATCATATGCTTCTACAGATCGCAAAAAAGAATTTCCATCATAGCCTCCGCATGCATACAACTTTCCATTGAGTATTGCCACTCCCAATCGGCATCTTCGATTTAGCATTGACTTCACTTTCACCCATACGTTCTCCACTGGATCGTATCGCTCTACCGAGTCAAAAATCGACAAACCATCATGTCCCCCAAGCGCGTATACATAGCCACCTAGTGGAGCGACACCACCAGCTGAGCGATATTTCATCATAGGAGCAACCTGTTTTATGGATTTCATCAAATTTTAGAACATGATTAGATTGTACGAAATGAGGTTACTTACTGTTTTCCAGACATCTGTCTTCGGGCAATAACACTCAACGGTGCTCAATGATGTGACGCCATCATAGCCTCCGCAGACATAGACATAGTCATCGAGAGCAGCAACTCCAACGGCACTAAAAAAGTTATTGTGGTGTTGTATTATCAAATTGTTGTTGTATTTGAATGCAAAAAGAAAATCGACAAAAACAATGGAGTCTTTTACTGTGCATGATTTTGTCGTTTTTAACGGTCTTAAGCAAATAAAAAACATGATAATAGCCACATTAGATTTACCTGCGCTTACAGAGCATCGGTCGCCCTTGTGACCATTTCTTCACTTTCGGATCATAAACCTCGACGGTGGATAATCGTTCAGTTCCATTGAAACCTCCAAATGCATATAATTTCCCCTGAGTGACGGCTACACCGACACGCGACCTAGAAAGCAGAAATGCATTGCATGGAATCATCATGAATTTAACTTGATAAAATATTTATGCTTTTATTATAATATTTTGAACTACGAAATTGCAATTTGCAAAAATGATATTCAAAGTAAGTAAAAGTTAAGTAAACTTGTAAGTTAACACTAAGCAGCTGAGTACAAACATAAATATTCAATCTTGGATCAAACAATTTTACAGGAAATATTTTACACTATAACGAGAAGCGAATTATATTCAAGTGATGTCCATTAGGCGTGTGTTTTCTAGAAGGCAGGATTAATGATGATAAAGACTATTTTTATAATGTTTTTTTTTCTGGGATTATTCTGATTTCAAGGCCATTGTGAACTATATTGTTGTGGAAGTGATAAGGTACTACAATAATGAATCAAACGGTTTGTAATTGACTCATCTAACAAGGTGAGATGAATATATTCACATTCGTAAATATGCTACTAATATGCAATCACATTCACACGAAAATTGCTAAAGGATTTGTGAATCTGATCACTGAACGTTGGATCTCTCTACAGAGCTCGAGCTGCTCAGTAGCTGGAGGATGACGTGTCTGAACATAGGGCTGAGACAACAGCAATAAAAGAGATCAGATCGATAGGGAATGGTGTTTTACAAAAGAAAGAATATAAATTGAACTGCCACTGTCATCTAAAACACTATGTGCTCAAGGTAGGCTTCCTAGTTGCCAAAAGATGAAGTCTCCAATCATCGACTATAACGCTTCGCGTCCCAGGCAAATTTGCGGTCAGCCACATCTGATGACAACGAAAAAGAACGTAATGAGAGTACCTGTAACACCTTTGGACTTGCGTTAAGATTTGTTCCCGGAGAGTTCGATGGAGGGAGAGTGAAACCTGGGGACAGGATGCCGGGCATAGATGCGAAGTGGACACCTTAAGAATATTTCCATTGAGATCGGAGCGAGTGGTTTGATGATGAATGTAAAGTAGTGACTGGAAGTAAGAATGTCGCATAGTGAGCAATGCAGTAATCGGATAGCACGCGGGCACACGAAGTGAAATATAAAGAGCTCAGAAAAACGGAGAAGATATTTTAAAAACAGAAGAAAGCAGCCAGGTAGAAGAACATGGTCTGTGAAGTTTTTCTTCCTCACTAAGACCTTATGCTGCCACCACCAAGCATAGAATAGGTCCAAAGAGCCATAAGTCAGCTTAAAAATACTTAAAAAAGATGTCACAGTGTCCAGTGATCATCTTCTCTAGCTTACAGCCCTATTCGCTACAGACATCATCGGATAATATCAATGTGGCTTCATCGCAGGCAAATCTACAATAGATCAGCTTTTCATCCCCAGGCAGGCAATAGAAAAATTTCGTGAATTTTAATACTCCACTGTACCATATGTTTATAGAATTTAAGGCTACCTATGACAGAATAGCCAGGGTAGAATTTTATAAAGTTATGAGAGTATTCGGTATCCAAAACAAACTAACAAGGCTGTAGCTTGATAATGTCTAACATAACCAGCCAAGTAAAAATAGTCGGATTGCTATCAAGACCGTTCATCATCTTCAGTGGGCTTGCCTCTTTTCAATCTGACGCTTGAGAAATAAATTAGCTGTGTTTAATGAGCACGAAAAAAAGCAGAGCATCTCAAGGCAAGTTATAGTAGTGCGGCTGTCAGAAAAAGTCGAGCAAACCAGAGCAATTGAGAGGCAGTAAAAAGTCGAGCAAGTGAGAGCAGCTGAGAGGCAATTCTCAAAATTTATTACTTGTCAGAAGGTCAACCTGTCAATTCACTAACAAAAAACTGCACTTCAGTAACAATTTTTTGTTGAATGTCGGTTCCATGAGAAAACAGCTGGTTGCTTGCTCGAGCTTGCTCTGCCAAAAAAAGTAGAGTAAAAATCGTGCTCTAAAGTGCTTTAGTTCAAGTTAGAGCAGACTCATGAAACACAAATCAGAGCAACTTCGGGTAAGTTAGAGCAGCCGAATTGCTCATTAAACACATTTTGTTGAGATATCTCAACCTAGCTCAACCTAGAGCAGCTCATTAAACACAGCTATTTGCACCCTAGGACGTCAAAAAGAGAGACTATTTTCACCAAGTTCAGCCAGATACTGGCTTACACAGATAACACCAGAAATTCTGAGCTAGCTATACTAGAATCTTTCATTCAGATCGACCGGCAGGCACAAAAGCTTGGACTGCACATAAATGAAGGAAAGACGAGGTACATGGTGACATCTTCTATGAGAAACATATCTAGATTTGATCAAATCATCAGGCTAGTAAAACATGAATTTGAAAAATTACAACGCTTCAACTATCTTGGGTCGCAGTAGCAGCAGATTACAATATGGAGGAAGAAATAATCTGACGGATTTTTTATTAAAAGTGTGAATTATCTAATTGAATCGTGAGTCCAAATTGTTTAACACGTTTTTTTAATACGATTAAGATTAGATTTTACTTTTCATTAGGCTCGTTTGCTGTCTGCACGTCAAATATGTTTGATTGTGTAAAATTAACAGATCACAATCTACCAAGGAAATACGTCAATTCTTTCAAATTAACTTTACCATATAACCTTAACATCGTCGCTGACCCGGAATTTTGGCCGTCGAAAAGGATAATTTAATTTAATTTTTTCTCGAAAAGGATAATTTAATATGCTTTTCTGAAACCTGGCTTACTGAAAGCATCCTAAGTTCAATTTTTTTTCCTGCATATGTTTACCGTTGCGATCGAAATAGAATAGTTAGTTAGTTGTAGTCGTCTAAAATTCTCTTCAAAGCAAGCTCTGGACCGATTTTTCTCCTCCTGCTATTGAATATGTTGCTGTCAGTGTCTCCTTCTCTCTCTCTTTCTCTCTCTCCCTCTCTCAAATCGAGGATATTTTTCGCTTCACGGTATGTTCCGTATAAAGGTCCTTTTCCCACTTTTACCTAGCAGTGAAGGTAAAGTTCTTGATCTTGTCTTTTCCAATTTTAGAGACTATGCGTTGCAATTAATTAACACTAGGCGCGTTTTTTTTTGCTCCCCTTATCCAGAACAGAACAATGCTAACCAGTGCAGACGCATTGGAAACAACAACAACTCATGTTATGGATAGGAGGAGTTGTTTCCAATGCGTGTGCACTGGTTAGCATTGCTCTGTTATAGATAGGGGGAGCAAAAAAACTCGCCTACTATTAATTAATCCATTATTTTTATGAGCTTGATGCCGACCCTGCTGCTCTTTAGTTTTGCTACAACCTTTACCAAATAATCTTTGCATAAACTTCTATATGTTTCGCTACCAATGTCAAGATGATCCGTGGCTCACCGTAAAAGTCATGTGTGCTTTGAATGATAAAACAGCTGCTCGTCTGAAATCTTTGCAGTCCGGGCCAGGTGATAACGTTGCTTTTTATTCTTATATACGATCTCCTGCCAAAATAGGAACAAAAATTGCAATTGCATTTATTGAAGCCTCCCTTAGCTCAAATAATCCAAAGAGGTTCTGGCCATATGTCAGTTATTTAAAATATACTTCCTCAATACTTTCTTTTAATAACTGTTCTGCATCTACTCTGGAAGAAATATGGAATCGAATTGCTGTCTTTTTTCCTTCTGTATATTTTAATCCTACTTCATCTGTCGACTACGTTTCTTCTTTTCATTTTACCTTTTGGCTCTCTTTACTTATAACCAATCCTATAAAAGTTTAATTTATTATACTCCAGCTTTTCTCTGGCCCCTAATGGAATTCCTAACATCTTCGTAAAAAAGCTTGCTACACCTCTTTGTGTTTCCCTGTCTATAATTTTTAACAGTAGTCTTTCTTATGGCCTTTCCCAGCTTATTGGAAAGTGTCAAGCATTGTTTTCGTATTCATAAGTCTGGTGATCCAAACTTAATTATTAACTATGAACCAATTTCAATCGTTCCATGCTTCTCTAAAATTTATGATGGTCTTGTTTTCGGCTCCTTCGCCACGCTTTTGCTTGTCAACAGCATGGTTTCGTGAAATGTCGGTGTACTGCCACTAACTTAGTTGAATTTTCCCAAATAGTTGCATCTGCTTTAAATAGCCACCACCAAGAAGACGTCGTATATACTAACTTCTTCCCGGCCTTTGACTCAGTCAATAATGATATCCTCCGACACAAATTGTCTAATGTACGCTAATTACTTAAAAATCTTCCGCGTTATCAATGCTCCTTCTGGTCATTTTGCTCTTCAAAACAACTTAAATCGTCTTGTTTCTTGGTGTAATTAATTATTCTAGAATGTCCCCGTACGTTTCTCCATGTTGTTTTAATAAGTAAACCTTGTTCTTTTGGGTTCCTTTAAACTATCTGCGACATCTATCTATCAGTTGTGGATGATATTACTGGTTTCGATCTTACTTTCAATCGGAAGCTTAAGTTTGATATTCATATTCGTACTATAACTCGGAAGGATTCCCGAATCGCTGGTTTTGTTATATGCGTTTGTGCTTGAATATAGCTCCATAGGGTGGGGTCCTCGTTTCCGTTGTATATCTGGGGTGGTTAAATCTGGCCAGAGAAGGTTCACACGCTGCCTTATTTTTAATTATAGCCCGCCATATTGTGCTTAAAGTGAATGTTTATCAATCCTCAATATTTCTCGACTTGATCGGCGCAGAACTTACCTTGATGAATGTTTTCGTTTTCAAGTTTATCGAGGCTATTTCTCTTCCGAGGCTATTTTTTTATTTATGCTTTGATTTTTTAATTATTATAATTATAGCTAGTAAAATCGCCTAATTCATATTATACAGGGTGTTTTGATATATTTTGAGCAAAAAATCGTTCTACGTTCCGGTTTTCAAAATCTGCGGAGTTACAGGGTGGTCAAGAAAAGTTTTTCGGACCTGTACCCTGACTAACTCAAATCGTTATATCTTGAAAACTAATAATCATAACGCAAAGTTTTGTGGCTTGTTTTTTTATGGAATCAAATTACCTTTAATTTGATGTAACGTCCTAAATTGTAACTGTTAGTAATTTTGAGATATTTACTTCAAAACACAAAATGTTAGCACTTCTACCCCGAAAATGTTGTGTTCAATGTCGTTTTTCTCAGAAAACCTCATTTAAATATGCCATTTTAATTTTATATTTTTATAGGTCATATAAAAATTGTATATATATACTACAAAAATTGTATATATATACTACAAAAATTGTATATATATTTATGACTTAGATCTTACCATTTTGCAAGTAGTACGCGAAAATATATATCGTTTAAAAACTGAATATGCCATAAAGTGGCAAGAAAGAATTTAATAATGGTTTTTATGCTTTATTTCAAAATTTTTGAGCTACAGTAAATTTCCAAAATAGCCACCTTCATTTTGAATACACGTTAAAGCTCGTTCCGCAGGCGTTCTTTTCATATTCATACTTCTCAGCTGCTGCCTCACTTCTGTTGCAGCCGCATCGATCCTGGTATTTAGGTCTTCCAATGTTGATACTTCCGTTATGTAGACAAGTTGCTTCATCCGTCTCCATGCAAAAAAATGCATAACTGTTAGATCAGGAGATCTCGCAGGCCAGTGTATTGGTCCATTTCTACTGATCCAGCGATTGGTATAATTGGAATTCAACCAATCTCTGACTGGTCGGTCATAGTGAGCTGGAGCACCATCGTGTTGGTAAAACATGGAAGCCAATCGTTGCAGCCGAACATCCTCGAATAAGTCCTGCAGATCATGTCTTAAAAAATGTAAGTAATTGGTACTATTTAAAGTAGGCGAGAGCCTAATAGGTCCAATTAAATCGTTACCAATCACTCCTGCCCATAAATTTACGCTGAACCTATGCTGAAACGATGAAGTCCTTCTCGTGTGTGGATTGCTCTCAGCCCACGTATGTAAATTGTGAAAGTTTGTGATCGTCCCTGGTAAATCAGGACTCATCCGTCGAGAAAATGGTGCTCAAAAAATTTTCGTTGTCTAATTGTTTCTCAAGGAGCCAATTGCAGAATTCCATCTTTTTGGGCAAATTGATCGTTTGCCGCTCCTGCACTGGTGTGTGATGGTAGGGATGTAAAGGGGCTGCTTTTAAAGCACTCCAAACTTTCCACGTGGACACGTTAAACTGCAACGCCAAGCGTCGAATACTGATTGACGGGTCAGTTTCCACTGCATGCAGGTTTTCTTCATCGGTCCGTACAGCGATTGCAGGCGCAGGATTTGCGTTTACTCGGCTCGTCCTAACGCTACCAGTTTCCCGAATCTTTGTGTATAGTTGTTGAAACACTCTCCGTCCAGGAATCCGTCGATGATGATATCTCTGTTGATACAGAAAATCGATATTTTTTTTTGTTTAGTGACTAGTGTATAGTGACTCAGGAGTGTCCATACAAAATTTCAGGTCGATCCGAGCAAAATTAACGAAGTTATCGGCTTAACAATACAAATAACTCAAATTCATATTTTCGCACAAATCGTGTTCCTTTCCTGCTTTATTAGCCGCGCGCAGCTCTCAAATACGTAATAGTAGAGTCTTCCCACTCTATCCACACCTGTATGTGCTATATTTGTGTAAAAACACTTATATATGTGACTTTTTGTAGTATACATTCATTTCATCGAGCAGTTACGGTACACGTGTTTCGTAATTTTTCACGCACTTTTGCTGCACAGTTAAAATTTTAAAACGCGTTTTTTGAGGAATTTTATATTTCAAGTCGGTGAGACATGTAACTCGAAAACTACTCGACCGATCTTTCTGAAATTTTGCACACTATTTCTGTAGGTAATTTACTAGGTAACGCTGTCGAGATATTTTTTATTTCTTGCTTCTTTTTTTATTTATGGAATTTTTTACAACTGAAAACAGAAATTTCGAAAAAAAAATTTCCGTTTTTTTCGGTTTTTTGACTTCAAACTTATACCAAAAAATAAATAAGCTAGATATTTGGAAAAACTCGACAGCGTTACCTCAAGAAACTCATAAACTAACGAACTATTTTTGGTTTTTTTGTTTACGATGATCCGGTCATTAGTTATGTGTCTCACCGCAAATCAACTCTTTGTCCTGAACGAAAATGTCAAATTCAAGTCACGAGCTTAATTTTCGATATTTTTCAACAAAATTTTTTTTGGATACTCTTCAAAGGTTGTTCTTTACTGTAGGTGTTATCCCAATCAAGTAACTATTAACAGTTTTCTAAAAAAAAAATCTTGAAAATGGATATAAAATGTGCTGCTCTGACCATAAAATATAAAATATAAAATCGTAGTTAGGACATGTTTTTTTTTCATTATACTGAAATTTAATTCATTTCTCATTATGCAGAGAAACATTAAAAAAAATGTATGAAAAAAAACAATTCAATACATTATCTTCCGATCTATAAATTTGCGTCATAAATTTAGGTCCTGCAATTTGTTGAAAATAATTTAAATTAAGAATTTTTAGAAATTGAAGTTCATAGTTTTTTCACTGTTGATTTGTAACAATACAAATACAAGGAATATAATAATGATGAGCTTTTAAAATTTAAACACTTCGATCTAATTATTGAGCGAGAGCTCTTTCGGATTTTTTTCAGGGTATCGCTACCCGATCTTTGATAGATTAGCAACATGGTCGCGCGAAAGCGAGTAGAGCGGGCGAAGAGAAGACCTAAGAAAGAGCCATTTCAAAACCACCATTTACTTACACGTCAACATTCAATCGTTTCTAATGTCTTATTTAATAATTTCTTCGGCTACCTGGTAGATTGCAGTCTGCCAACAAATTAATTTTCTAACACGTTGATAAGCAAAATAAAATAATGAACAATTCGAATAGCACTTTTTAAAGATAAACTAGAACAATAAGGGCGACAGATAATATTTACCTCAACATTGACATAGCCTCCCCCATTTTCCAGTCCTTGGTAACGGGATCATAGATTTCTACTGTACTAACCGAGTCTCCGTTTTTTGTCAACCCGCCCACGGCATAAATTTGCCCGATAACGTAATCACAGCATCTGGGGCGCGTTCTGCATGAACACGAAAAAAAGAGATTTTATTAGCTTTTCAGAAACATAGATTTCGAACCAAATGCATTACCTAAAACTCTGAACAAGTGATCTGCGTTCCGGCATCAGATGAAAATCTTTCGCTTCGTCTAATAGATCTCGACACTTGTGCGACGAACGGATCAGTTCTTCAGTAGCCACACGATCGGCAAGAAACTGGGGTGACAGGAGCGGCAACCGGACTTTGGCAAGCACTTGTGCAAGAAGAACTGACCGTTTTTCGATGTCATATTTCACCCAGCGCATGCAGGCCTCGAAGATGTTCTCCTCGGTGGGAACGTTTAGTTCGTCACGTCGAATTATGTCCACTAGTTCGTCGAATCCTAGGGCAAGAAATTCATCAGACTGCGAAACTTTGGTGAAATAGTGGTTAATGTATTTATCGGCGGCGGTAACTAGCTGCGAGCAGCCTAGCGAGTCGGCAAAATGACGAATACCAAGTACATTATGCGGATGGAATCTAAAAGTAATGAATACTGTATAGTTTAAGTATAGGAATCTTCAAAACTAATTTGAAGTGACTAATAGTGACTAAATAGAATTAAGTTCTTCGCGTTGAATTGAAAGTGAACGTGGTTTCGTACTGATTTTCGAAAACAAACCAATTTACACTACGGATATTGTGTTCATTGAACCGGTGTCCGGTGTCGTGTGAATTTAGCTGTTATACCCAAAAATAAAGTGTTTCTCACACGGCAATTGGAACTTTCAAAAATATGGTTCATATTTCTCACCAAATTCGCTACTTTGAGTGTATAAAAAGAAAACCCACCTCGATATTAAAAATTCAGCGCAAGCATCTCGAACTTTGTTCAATTGAAGAAACGAGGCTCCGACCATCAATCCTTGGACATTTTGATTGTCGATTTTCACACTGCCACTGTATGCAAAATTGATGAGACTCTCCAAAGCACTGCAATAACAAAGCAAATTCATATTTGTAAATTTAAATAAAGCATTCTATTTCTAACTGCGGTTCTATTTCCTTCATCGTTATCTCTTTAATTCGACTCTCGGCCATATTATGTGTGAACATCGCGTAGAAGTATGGAATCGTTGCGGCTAAAACAATCCGATGAGCTGAGAAGGACTGGTCGTCCACCTAAACCAAGGAACCTCAATATTTAACAGTATGTTGATATTTTGTTCTTGTACCTTCAGTGTCACATCGCAAAGTTTTCCTTGTCGTCGAATTTCTTTCATCAGCGGAAAACTTTCCTCGCACAAATCGTCCTGTTTGAACAACACATATTTTTCGTCATCCAGTCCATTTTCACTTAGTTCCATTGCCGATATTTTTTCAAGAAGAACTTCCGCCGTGGACGAAGGTGGTGTCAATGATGACGGATTCATCATTCGTACCTAGTCAGATCGACTTATCTCACGAGATTTATGCAAGAATTCGTCAGCGTATTTATCCGAATCCGTGGAAATCGCGAAGAAAAACCTGTAACACACACACTGTTCTGCTTTGACAACAATTTTGACAATTAACTAATTGTGCGAATGAAAAAAATCTGTTTGGCATTTACATTTGTTTGGATGAGATAACTGCGATAACTTGCTGGCTTATGATTGTGGTATCCGCTAATTGGTATAAACATGTAGGGTTGAACTAAAGTATGATTTGTTCCGATACCACACCGATGTTAGTTCCTCCACAAAGTGTAGGAAAAGGGATAAGTGGTTGAACTCCTTCCGTTTTCCAAAAAAAAAACACTTTGACCTTGAAATTGCGCCTCCATTTATGCAATGCATTATCTGTCAAAGCAACCTGAGAATGTGCTGGCATTTTTTGCGAGAGTGAGCTGTATGTGAGCAACGAAAAATCTAGCCTGAGTATGTAGTTGTCGAATCTTATCTTGCACCTCTTTCTGTTCCATGCTTTTTCTTCCAACTTTCCAGTTTGATCAACAACACAATCTCAGGTTAGTTAATTAGAATTCTGGTCCGTATGCATATACGGGGTTGTTACGCTGGCACAGCGTAAGAAGTTATGTATATGTATACGATCCAAAAATTCAGTGAACTACATGGGACAGACTGCTATAGCTAGAATATTGAACCATGGCCTTCATATAAAAGGCCTATCGCGACTTGCAATCTGACAGGTATTATGCTACTTTTTAAAATGGTTTAGTCCTCTCGTTATTAAGATTTATTGGGAATTGCACAATGACAATTGTTTGACATTTCTCTGACAATTAATAATGTCAATGGTGCTGCTCGGTTGAATCACGGAATAGAGTCTATTTTCCTACTATCCGGACACTGGTTTAGAAGTTTTTGTCGCGTAAAAGATATTTCGGATGAGTGTCGTGAAAGTGAAGTATTTATTGTGTTGTATACGCGAGAACTTTGCAATTTGGAATACCTGCCACCTACTCTCGGCAATGTGAATTGTAAACAATTGCCATTTGTGGATGGTAGGATTTATTCCACTTTAAAAATCATCATGTTTTAATAATCTGCAAATTCTTCTATACAAACGATATTTCGGATAAGTGTCCCGATGAATTGAGGTCTGATGTTAAAGACTTTTTATATCTAAATTGCTTGTGAAAGATCCCAAAAAAACGTTGATTAACATGACGTATGAGTTTCCTCATATCTCCTGTAGGTGGATCTCACGAATTTCTTTATAATCATAAAAAAACCATCACTGTGTGGACTGGTTGGGAAAAGTAGCTTAGGTCCGCCATCTTGTACGTTAATTGCATTTGCGATAGGCCTTTTATATGAAGGCCATGTCAAACGGAGTAAATATTATCAAATGTGCGCGGCAAGCAACTTTTTTTTTGCGTAATGTTGCTATGAAGGTCGAATATTTTTGTGGCGATAATTTATTACCGCTTAGGATGACTTTATAATCACTATTGTTCTCCCAAAAACCGAAAACTGACACTTTCGGTTGTCAATTTTCAGGAAATACAATAGGTCTGTTTCCGTACTTGAATCTATTATAATATATTAAAATAGATTCGCAGCAAGTCGTTTCCGTACTTTTGCTGCAAGCCAAATGCAAGCCAAATTTTGCAGCAAAAAGAAGCCAGCTGCCAAATTCTGTTACTACTGCAGTTTGCTGAAAGTACGAAAACAGACCTAATGAGAGCGTTCCCGTACTTTTCATGAAATTCCCCACCACATGATTCAGGAAAATTCAGTAAAATTCAGTTACTGAAAGTACGGGAACATACCTATATATTCAATTCGAACATAAACGTCGTAAAATAATATTCATTATTAATTAAAAATAACAAATTCATCTTCAATATGGCCATACCTTGCCTAGATAATCTCAACAGATGTCGCATCTTTTATACATCGCATGCGAGAATATTTTCAAATATTTTCGTTTGAATTTCGTCTATGTGCATCTGCATTGTTCTACGGCGAAGCAAACTCCAAGCAGTGTGTGCTAGTCAGTCAAATTCGTGCTGTTTTCGTGGTTGGTGTCTGGCCGTCGCTGTTTAAACACTTTAAATTAAACGTTCGTTCCAATTCAAACAGTGATTTATTAAAGTGAAACTTGTGTTTTAGTAGATAAATTCACCATCAAACATTTTACTTCAGTCAGCAAGTAAGTAGACTTTTCATTCATTTTGTATATGTAACTTGTTGAGGAGCTCGTGTGTCAAATTTGTCTTCGGGGTAAAAATCGATTTGTGGAGCAAATTGGGGCGGGATTCAAAACTTGATGTAATGCAGACTTGTTCGCAATTTTCAGCGGAAAAGTTAGTGTTTAGTGGCCAGGCTGGTTTTCATTTGATTTGTGGCGTTTTATCCGGAGCGCACGAAAAGCATATGGAGTGCACTGGCAGTGAAACAAAAAAATAACGGCCAAGCAAGGAGAAGAATGTTCGGCTATGCGATCATTACCTGTTAATTTGAAGTCAAGTATTAGTTTTGGTTTTTCGGTTTTCGTTCGTCAAAAACATTCCTCCGCATTACCATAATCTATGTCAATTTTCTTGTTTAATCGTTTATTGAATCTTTATAACAATGCAATAGTTTTTGCACCCTTCAATTGCTAGGCAAACAAAATGCCTCAACAATCCCATCCCAATAATTGTCCCGTCTATGACGAACGGAAAAGCGCCAAAGTAACGGGTCGTTGGCCTCGAATAATTTTAGCTAGCAGATATTCGTGTAATAGTTCTACGTTAATGCTCATTGCATAGCCGCTTCTTCTTCCACGGTAATTGTCTACTACATAGTCCGATCCGAGGCAGATAGATCTGGTTATGACTCTTGATGCTTGTTGTTCGTTCTCAACCTCTGGTCTCGTGAACGTTCATAACTTTCGCTGCTCCTCTTGAACAATAGGCACTGCAAAATTGACTAAATTGCTGTTTTCACGTCCGACCTGAATTCGTTTGAGCATGTGCTCCAGTTTTTTGTGCTTTCTGTATAGTATATTGTATTTGATGCGTAGCTGGGAAGCAGGCAATCACTAATAATGTTTTGTATGCGAAGCGTGTTGTTGCCGCGCCCTTTACGCATCCTCAGATAGAAGAAATTATGCCCTGACTCATAGTCTGCAATGTTGTGTTGTGATGGATCTAAACCGCATTCCCATGACAGAGCTACTGATGTCACGGCAGCATTTGCCTTGCCATTCACGGTGGCTATCGAGCATATTTGTTTGGAAATTCGCAATGATTAGCAGGTGTCCGATTGTCCATTTCGGTGATAGATCCCCTCCGAACCACTGCACATGCTTCGCACCTACGCACCTCCGTCAGTTGGTTTTCCGCTTTAGATTTATTTAAAGCCATTTCCATCGCCTTATATTTAGGTCTGTTTCGTTCAGACCTGGAGACCCAGCTTGCGCTCAGTGATATCATGCTCGTAAATTATTTATCGCCGACGCTATGCCGGGTAACTGTGCGTAGCATAGTCAGACAAGTGAATGTGGCAGTAAAATTGTCACAAGTGTCGCTAGAAAAGCTATGAGCAATCGACTTGTAATTGATCATTTATAGTTTCTTTGCTGAGTTCCGCCTTATGATTGCGCTAGATAAAGTAAAAGTAAGAGCTGTTAGAAAAATAATGCGGAAAATTGAGTATTGAGTGAATTCCCCTGATATTTCTTCAAATCGTTGACAATATTCACTTCTCGTTTTTTTTTCATTCAATTGTGACTCATTGCATGTCGTCAGAAATCCTATTTCTCCCTATCGCCAACACAAGGATCAACAACCTTACGAATTAGTCATCAGATATCCTCGCGAATACGCAGTGAAAGTAGGTATACAATTTTCCGCCTATAAATCTGAAGAACATATTGTAGCGCTCTTTTAGAGGGAGGGTTTTATGTACCTCCTTAAATACATATACCTCTGGGAAAATCAAAGTGAGTAGGCTACTAGCTAAGCTGAATTTTCTTCACGAAGTAGGTAGGCTGTTTGCTTTATCGTTTTCTTTTCTTTATATGAGCCTTGAGATTAATATGAAGCTTGACAACAACATTCTTCAATTATTTTGTGAATGTTACTTCAAAGGTGAAAATAGTCAAGATATAATTATAATCTTGTTGTGTCGAGAGATATTTTTTTTTAACGAGCAGGAAGATGAAAAGATTCCAAAACCAATGGAGAGATGGTTATTTAAATATACCGTACGTTAATTTAATTTCTTTATTTTATTTTAATTTCTTTTATTTTGGGTATTTGCTAATTTAATTTCACACAAAATGAAATAGTCAAGATTATAAAGCCTAGATTGTAAATATTGTCATATGTTTGAATATTTAAAATCTTAATGGCATCAGAAAGGTTGAATATATGAGAAAACTAATTATTAAGATTTGAGGTTGAACTTATGAGCTTATTAGTATTTATCTTGCAAACACCACTTACTCGAAAATATCCTTCGTTGCAAGCTATAGTGTTAAACTTACTTGAAACAAAATATCTAGAAATCATTTCCATCTGTAGTATCATATATCCAGGAAGATACATCTTGATTCGATATTATCAGGAGCACTTTATTGAATTTTTATCTCTAGATGGTGAACCTTAAGATACATTTTTGGGAACTGCGGCTAAGTGCTTGTTTTCTTTGTTAAATTTGGTTTTTTAGAAGAGTTTCATATATCCACGTCGAGGTGCCAAAAAATATCCTCAACCAAAAACTATGTACTTGGTGTCATTTTAATCCACTCAGTTTGATATTCATCTGACAATTCATAGTCATTGCTGCTATTTACCGATAAAGTTTGTGAAGTATATGTTCTTAAAGCAGATTGGATCAAAATGAAGCAAGTTATTTTTTCTTTATAGAAAGTTAATACATGGTTAGCATTGAACACAATATGTTATTTATTGCACAGATATACCATAAAACCTAAAATCACATAAATAAACAATGATGTTTAGAAATTGGTACATATATAAAACGTTCGAAAATGCATAAGTTCTTATTTACAAAAGTTATAACTTAATATTTCGAATTATACAAAAAATTGAATTTTGAAAGACAGTTCTTGGTTAAGACAGTTCACAAAGTTAATTTTGGTAAATATCTAGATGATGGGACTGTCCGTCGGTGGTAGTTGAAAAGGAGTGGAGGTTTTGTGCCTGACCGTGTGTAATATTTGAAAACTGTTTTTAAATGGAATGGAGAGCTGAAAAATAAAATGTGTTTTTTTCTTCTTTCGCAAATTTAAAATTGCTCGCTGTCGAGACCTGACTAGGATAGGCAGCATTGAAAACAACAACAATTCTGCCCCAGTTTTTTGATTCAATACTATCTCCACTAACGAACTATCGATAGAGGTGCAAAAACGCAGCTATTATAAACCTTACATGTTGGTTTCCTAGTTTTTATAGATAAGATATAAAAATTAATTATGTCTTATCTTATCTCAGTAATTTGGGAAGGAAAATTAGTTTTATTGAATACATAAAATCAAAGAATGCTGCACCGTCTAAATGATATTAATGCGACGCATGATTAACCGTTTTAGTGCCATTGTTTTTTACTCATATATACTTAGAAATGCCAAAAAAATCTTTGTTTTTGATGTCATTTATTACAATTTATACAATAGCGCGCTAAACAGCAGCGCGCAGGATCAACCTGCAGCGCGCTAAACAACAACTAATTTTGTAAGTGGCAATTTTGAATAGTACGCACAGGAGCGCGATCGCGCTCGTCAGAACTCAAACGATTAAAGTAGAAAATAAATCTATCTAAAGACCGAT
Source organism: Nemotelus nigrinus (assembly GCA_947369275.1). Taxonomy (NCBI): domain Eukaryota; kingdom Metazoa; phylum Arthropoda; class Insecta; order Diptera; family Stratiomyidae; genus Nemotelus; species Nemotelus nigrinus. The sequence continues at coordinate 77,709,913 of OX376372.1, forward strand.
AGACACTGAAGAAGAGAGCAGATTATGCTCAAAATATCAATATCGGTCAATAATAAATTCTAGATCTAGCTTCTAAGAGAAAAATTGGTCTTCAAATGAAAATATCTGGTTTTGAAAGTTAGAAAAAACTTCAGATTATTTGAATTAAAAACAAATCGGCTGAGTAACAATATTCAAATGAACAATTTTGCAGTGCATACTTATGCAGTGGCTCCACCAGACAAACAAATATAGCATAACATAAATTATGATAGAAAATATATCTTGACAGAAATTTCGCAGTGTGCATTTTATGTTATGATATTTCATTTTGAAGTCGAACTTCAGCTTGGCAAGAAGCAATCACAAAAAATCATTTGTGATAGATTTTAATTACAATTGGAATTGTATGAGAGATGAAAAGCGGACATTTTATTATTGATAACATTTTATATAAGGGGCTTGAAAATTTCCACAAACATTCTTTTTCCCGATATAAATTAGTTTTAATACTTCCCGTGTAAATTTAACTTGCGCCAGTTTGAAAAGATATTTGTCAAAAAAATTTCGAGAAAAAATCAGCGTAGCTGTTGTTAATTTCTGTCATGACAGAAGAAATGTCATAACATATGGCGCCTCCACAAGACATTTCGTAGACATAATATTGGGTCACATAAAAAGTCCCCGCGGTTTTTTGTCACTAGATGGTTTTGATGCCTATATATCAGGTAACACTCACCCGATCATCTCAAACAATCATATGCTTAAAAGGTTACATTTCAGTTTACATTTTTTGTTCGGATCATTTTCTAATTCGTTGCTCGTGTAAAAAGTTATATTGATTCGAACATCAGTGAAATATCTGGAGAAATATGCTATGTGATACTTTTTTTTTTACTATAAAAAGGTAAAAACGCTGCAAAAACATGCCGAAAAATTTGTGAAGTGTACGGTGAGAATCGAAGGAGAAACGAAGGACCCAGAAGTGGTTTACTCGATTCCATTCCGAAAATTTTGATGAGAAAACTGCACCTCGCTCTGGTCGGCCAATCACTGAAAAAGCCGATGAATTTTTGCAACTGGTGGAGCAAGACCGGCACGCAAGCTGTCAGGAAATAGCAGAGGCACTAAACATCAACCACATGACACTAGAGAATCATTTGAAAAAAGCAGGCTACACAAAGAAGCTCGATATTTGGGTGCCACATGAATTAACGTAAGAAAATTGGATTGACCGAATTGCTGCAAGTGAAACGCTGCTGAAACGCAATGAATTCGAACCTTTTTTTGAAGCAAATCATTACTGGCGATAAAAAATGGGTGAAATACGAGAATATCAAACGCAAGCGATCATGGTCAAAGGCTGGTGACCCTCCACAAAGTGTTTCGTGGGATTGGAAGGGAATTGTCCATTATGAGCTGCTGCAACCTGGCGAAACCATCAACTGATCCTGTACTTTGCGCAGCTTGACCGAGTGAACGAAGCAATCCAGAAAAAGCGACCAGAATTGGCCAACAGAAAGGGTGTTGTGTTCCACCACGATAATGCGCGGCCACACACATCTTTGATGACACGGAACAAATTGACGGACCTTGGTTGGGAAGTTTTGATACACCCACCGTATAGCCCGGACCTTGCACGGTCTCTGCAAAACTCACTTGATGGTAAGAAGTTGGCCGACCGGACCGCTGCTAAAAATCACTTGGCCAAGTTTTTCAACGATAAACCACAGAAGTTCTACACAGATGGAATTATGAAGTTACCCGAAAAATGGCAAAATGTCATAGATAATAACGGCCAACATGTACTTGATTAAAATGAATTTTCAATATAGAAAATTTTTGTTAAAAAATGTACCAAAAAACCGCGGAGACTTTATATGACCCAATACATGTTTTGACATAAATTATATCTGGTCTAGACGCCCACTTATTCTTATGCTTCGGACATACGATACAACTTCACTGAAGGTAAATAATCAATTCAAAAATTTCCCCATATCCTCTCTAGCAGTTTGCAATAAATGTCAAAAGCAGCACCCCGTAGATCTAAACTTAAATAAGGGACGCATGAAGTTTGGCTGTAAAGCAGGAAACTTTTGATTTTTGAGAACAATCTTTGAAGGGTAGATTGAATGGGCGAAACAAAGAAAGAAGGGTGCAAAGGACAAGTTTGTTTATTATATCAAAATAAACAACTAATGTAATCGTGTTACGTATTAAATGCTTTCAGCTATAACGGTTTTGAATAAATTTGTATCGGAAGCAATATTAAAATGATGAAAGTGCCAATAGGCCTAAGGAAGCACTTAATTATATGCTTGAAAACTAAACGTTATCAATCGCTCTGAAATCCTGATTCCAACATAATATGAATCGCAGCGTTTATGTTTAACGCTTCATATTTGGTAAGTATTTAATCAAATTTCCAATTAACAAATTAAATTCTTTCCACTTAAAAACATTAGAAGTAATTATTTTTTCATTGAATCTTTGTATGCTGCTTGATAATTAAATATTTTTCATGAACTTGAATATCATTTTTTCAAGCGTGAAGTTGCTGGAAACTTTTCTCAATTCAATTTCAATTATTCGAAACTTTTAGGAGCCTGTCGGGAGCATATGAACTTGTTGAAGTCTAATACATATTGTCCAGTCAAAGCTTGACCTTATATTCCAGTGAACATAACATTTATCTTTCCTTTACAAATTGCCCTCTGATTTTTTAAATTGGCTGCGTTAATATCTTCTTTTTTTGTGAGATCGTTGCACTTCTTCTGTAAACACATGTCATATCTTCCCATAACAGATTTCAATAACTCGAACGCTATTTATATCCAAATATTTTTTACGAGAGCAGATGTGCGGTCTATTTTTGGCCATCAAATGCCTAGCCCGGAATGAATTTGTCTTGTTCTTCATGTCGCTTTTTGAGAAACATTATTTATTACCAACCATACAAGTAGAAAAGTGAGAAATGAATTTTGTGATGTGCGGCTTGGTTTATGTGGTTTGAAAGTCATTTTTAATTCGAGTGCTGATAATGAGTAGGTTAACTAACTTAACGAATGCTTTGGATAGTATATAAATACTTCCATTATGTAAAAGCATTAATGCTAGGTGATTGATAAGGGTCTTCTTTTTCCTGGCAAAATTTAAGTCACCGTTATTCGAATCCATTCTATCAAATTTCACTATCCCATACAGTGTACCTTACGATTTTAATCTGAAGCTTCAAACACAACTTCTGTAACACAATTCTTTACTTCTACGGACTTCAGATTAACTACGCAGACAGTAAAATTGTTTGAATTGGATAATAACCCGATCCAGTGCTACACTCATTATTGCTATCCCTATTTCGATTTTTATGTGTTAAAGATACGCTCGCTTTCTTTTCAAAGAAGATTCAATTAAATCGCGTGGAAAAAAATTGTTGTTCTCCCCAAGGGGGACTTTCCATGAAACTTAAATCATGAAAGCGGTTCCGTTTCTGTGAGAAGAAATCATTTTCGTTGTTTTTTTTTTTGTTTGCGTGATTGAAGAAAATCATTTGTAGCCGGAAATCTAGCTCAGTAACAATTTACTTTACTCTAGCTGATTGATGTAGATACTCTTCTTTCAGTTCAATTTATTTGTAGGTATAAATAGCTCGTGCATATATGTATGTACAATAAAGTTAATGTAAGTAGAATTGTTATTCAAAAACAATATTCATCATACTAACCACACGTATTTCATTCGCATATTTTGACTATCAAAATTTAATCCCAGTTTATTTATTTCTTATGACCATAAGTAATGTTGGCTGACTCCAAAATTGTCTTATTTCATTGTTTTCGACAAGCATGGAAATATTGATTTATTGAGTGTGTGTTCGCAAATATAACGGATAAACATACTTTAGCTCTACAAAATACTGCGTCTGTCGTTAGATATATGTATGCTTCTTACCTTAACATTGTAGATTGATTTATATTCATTTTCTCCAAAAACGTCTCTGATCAATTCAAATCTATGCTAATTATTTATGAAAATATCGAAACACTTTGTCAGCATTTACTGTTTCCTTTTACAAGTTGCATGGTGAAATAAAAATTCAAAAATAATATCAACGCACACGATGTACCGGAAAGATTCAGCGTTTTGATATAATCGTTCGAATCTTTTTGCTAGATGAGCCGTGATGATGAAGTGAACGAGTCTGTTCTGATGTCATCGCATCATTAAAGATGAGCTTGAGATGTGAAGTAATCACTGTCTGCCGATGAAAATATTAATATGATAGATGAGATCATTGTTGTGTGATTGATTGGAATATTTTTACTGCATTCGTAATTGATAAAAGAGTATTTCTCCTGAACAATTAATTTTGATTGGGCTATTTATTCTATTATTCAGAATTTATCTACTTGTGACAATTTAAAACTGCATGCGAGATCGCCCGGGGAAGTTTGAACATATTCTCAATAAACACTTCTAACCAAACCTTTCAGTGCGTATCAAATATTTGTACAACCTGGCAATTATAATTCGTTCAGCTGTGGAGGGATTCAAGATAGTCATTTCATCGCGCACAGACATCTGAGCTTACGATTACAAAAGTGTCTAATGGAAGAAAAGATAAAAACTATAAAATTAGTCTCGTCGCTTCAAACTGCTAATACTTAACACAATTAGTAAACATTTGGACGGAAATAAGTCTAATTATAAAAATCGGAAATCTATGACTTCAAAACAAGTTCTGACTTGTCAATGTACTTTGAGTCTAATTACTTAGACGTTAGTTTGCATGTTTGCACAGCCGCCTACTTTAAATTGTAAAAGCTAAGAAAGCGCAGCATTCTAAGTTTAATTACTTGACATATCGTTCTCGCTACTTTACTGCTAAAATATGAACTGATTGGAGATAAGACCAATATATTCATATTCGTTGAGACATTACTAATATCAGGACAGCTAGTAGTAATATCTTGATTTGTATTATTCTAATATAGGCACGTTTTTTTCGCGCCTCTGTCGAGAGCTAGTTAGGACAGGTTGCATTGAAAACATTAACAATCCAGCCCCATTTGTTGCTTTCGATGCTACCTACCCTAACCAGCTCACAATGAAGGCGCAGAAAAACGCAGCTTATGTAAATACAAGAGGTGCGTTTTTTGCACTGCATTCACTTGCTGCATTCGCTTAACTTGCTTCGTTCGCTCAAGTTGCTGATTTCACAGTAATTTTTTTTTTACAAGTTAATGTTGTTTAAACATAATCATGATATGTAACGTTAATTCACCAAGTAGTTGTTTATCACTGGGACAGAATTTTGTAGTTTTCAATGCTACTAACGTAATCAGAACTATATAGAGTTGCAAAATATTAGATTCAGATTAATTTCATATTCGTTTTGGCCGAAAAATATCATACAATGCATTATTAGCCAACTATTTTTTTTGTTATTAAAGTACTTTATTTCAATAGCTTAACAATTCATTTTACAAATTCGATTAAATATACTGCACTAATTCCCCTTTTAAGGTAAAATACCTTGTATTAGAAGTTAAAAGTCGCTAACGGATTCTTATTTACTAGCCTTACAAGATCGTAAAATTATAAAATTGCCCAATTTAACAATATTAAAGATCAATAAATTTTAGGTGAGGCTCCGCGGCTGCCTCGTTCAGACAGACACCGAAGAAGGCACACTTAGGCAAACAAAAATGCCCATTGTGATGCTTACGTAGTGTACAATCCTTATTAACCGGAGAGCACCTGAGGTGATTCCATTAAGGTTTTGCCGAACAAAGTAGTATGAGTTAAGGGACTGCATCCTTCTTTCAGGAGGTGAAGAACTGTTTCCTCTTCCTCGTCGCATCGACAGACGGAATTAAAGGACTAGTTTTGAGGAGGTGTAAGCTTCAGCAAGGGACTGTAAAGCTGCTTTGCTGTCAGTGAAAATGCAGACATTCACTCCGAAAATCTGATTAGATGAAAATCAATAGGCTGCAAGAATCGCCAACACCCCCACCTGGAAGATACTATAATGGTCCGGCTAACCCAAGGCTAAATAAGACCAATTCGCTTAGGCATCCAACATCATTTACTCTTTTCACTTTAAGGTTGCTGCCAAAGTTGGAGGGTTTGCGTACGCGCGCGCGTCAGATTCTCAGTTCTGTCCGGCTCTGAGCGAGAGGGATACCCTTCCTTACGTAATACAGTCTGCTCTGAGACCGTACAGTAGCTACAGGTAATTCACAGGGCATCCCTGTGCTAAACATTGTCAATTCACTTCCAGAACTTCTCAGTTCGGAATGAATTTATCCAAATTTCGGCCTCATATAGTTAGACAGAATTGGATGTTACTATCATCAGCATCCGTATCCACCGACGTTGGCACTTTACCTGCTCAGTAAAATGAAAGCTGCTAAATTCCTATCACATGTTCTGCGGATATGATCCCGTTAGCTTCTTGCCCAGGATCACTCCCGAATATCTGACCGATATGCTGGTGTAGACCTTGTTGGAGCCAACCATCATGGGTACGAAATTTGGTATTCACCGCTGGGTCTTCGAGACCGCCAGCTGGAGGCCGTGCTCAATCATCCACTCTCCTCAGGATTAAGTTAAGTCTAAGTGGGGTGAAATCGGCAAATCTGGTAATGATTATCGCTGCGACGTCATCAGGGCAGCAGATCATCGTACATGATGTTCCAGAGGTCCGGTCTTAAGATCGACCCGTGTGCAGCACAGGCCTCCTTCTGACCCCTTATCGATGCCATATCGGTCCCTGAGGTGTTCTTGTATCACGGCTAGCAAATAACCAGGGAAACGAAGCCGCTACTCAAGGGCATGAAAGATGTCTGCCCACCTCCCTAAGTTGCAAGCGTTTTGTACATTCAGCTTTACCAGCAAGACGACCGGGTGGGCTGAGAACAGCAAGCCACTGATACGTTCCATGGATATCGTATCCATGAGAGTGTTAGGCTGCGGGCTACGCAAAATAAATACCGGGTCTGAGTTGACTTCCTCATAAAGAGCCTGCTGTTTGGTGCGTTTGCTCCTCGTGATGTCCTGGATCAGCTCCTTCTATACCGCAATGTGAGCAACAGAAAATTCAGGCGCTCCTGGCCAATACCTGGCTCGCTGCGCCTGCACGATCAAGCGATGCGTCGCAGTTCGGCGATTTCATCGTTCCACCAGTACGCATGTTGTCCCCTACTAAAAGGCTTCTGTCTGGGCATTGAAATCTCACTAGCCCTGCGAAACCACCCCATGCTGCTGTCAGCAGTAATCTCTATTGCTGCTCTGGTCACTTTGGTCCCAGATGTTAGAAGCTCCCTTTCCAAGCTCGAAACAAACGATATGACCATCTCGTCCCTGTTGACTTTAGCGACATTCCAGCCTAGCAACTTCCCGGTAGAGCGGTGGGGTCTTCGCTTCCTCTCGGCGATTTGAAAGGTGATGTCATTGTGATCACGTGCAGTGTAATCTACCATCACCCTCCAATTGCTGACGAGTGCCGCTAATCTTTCCGATGCCATGGTGATTTCAGGAATAGATTCTTCAGATCCGGACCTTCGGAATACTGGTGTCGAACCAGTATTCAGGACCAACAAACCCAACCTCGATGCCATCTCGACTAGTCGCCGTCCACCATACTAGGTAATACTACGAAATATTAGTATTAACCCATCTCTAGAACTGACCTTTACTTTATCACCAGATTCTAAATGTGAACACCAGCAGCGTGTCATCATTGTCACATTAATTCTTATTACCAAATGGAGCCCTAAATAGTGACAAAAGGTTTCTTTTGCAATCCAAAAGCATTGAAAGCGTGGTTAGATTTCACTACTAATCAAAGGAAATTGGTTGTAATTCGTATATGCGTACCTTTTCTGCTCTTCCAAAAGCTGGTGCCTAAAGAATCGACATCAGGAACCTACTTTCTTTTGTTTTAAATTTAAAATGTTAAACAAAGCACGGGTAATGCTTCGTTCTATGCTTTTGCAACAATGAATGATTTTATTTCAAAAAAATCCTATCGTTTGTTGTAGATATTCACAAATATAAAGCCCATTAGATTTCGGCGTGCTGGCCATCTTATTTATATAAGCAAAGAAGGGGCTGCTCGAAAAACCCTTTGTAGTTGATTTAATGACATTTAGCTTGCTTGGCTTGAATTGATGGCTTCAACTAGGACGCACAGAATTTAGGGCTCCCAAACTGGATGACATCGGCTTACGATCAAGTTCGGCGAATGGAGACTTGTTGGGAGAGGCCAGGCCTGTACTATGAGTGCAGCGCCGATAGTGATTATAATTAAATTAAAAACATTATTAAAACATTTATCTCTTTATGTGAATTCAAACCCTGTTTTGAACTTTGAGCTTACGCTAATTCGAATCTTGACTCCAATGGTAATTCGAAGTTCGATTCTTCAACAAATTTTTCCACCATTCCCGATCGTGAGCCAATGTCATCCAATTAGGCACCCAAAGCTCCGAGCGTCCTGGTCAATGCTATATATCCAGCGTGAACAAGTATTCTGCTATTAAATCTGGCGTAAATGATTTTCTCCTTTTCAGACTCCTCTTTGCTCAATTGAGCTAGGTGCTCATTCCACCCAGCTTTATCTCTGCGATTATATATGCTGCTAGGTAGATCGCGTACAACTGATGTTGTATCGTCCCTGGGATTGCGCTTTTTCAGATATGCGGCCAACGACTCTTCACAAAACTTTCCTCTCGAAATTGGCCAAGATGTCAGAGCACTTAAGTCTTGGATCCATACGTGAGTAATAGCAAGTCCATGGTCTTGTACAGCAGAACCAATGGCTGCCAATAATTGGGTCGTTGTCTAAGGACGTCGCCATGAATATTATAGGTACGATACACATAATACACTACAAGGACATTTTTTAATAACTTATAGCTAGTTTTATCTCCTCGTAAGGAGAAACAAGTACTAAAATCAGTACGAAACTACGCTTCTTTTCAAACCTTGTGTAGTTTGCTCATACGCATGTTCCTTTCCTAATCGACTATTCGGGAAACGTTTCTTTCTGCCTAATCTCGACAAACCTTTTTTTCTGATTAGTGTTTATTTTACATAATGTTACACAATTAATATTTTACCTCAATAAATACGAAATTGGAATATCAGCATTACTAGTTGCCAACAAAGAGTTCGTTCTACAAATATTGATACAAAATTGCGAAACGTACTGATCTCACTTTTTCATATACCTGTACCACGCTTCTGATAAAACTAACAAATTTTTCGACATCACAAAACTTTCAAGCGAAAATTAGTAGCGCTTGGTGATCATTGCACAAATAAAACGTAGTTATGCATAACCAATTTTTCTAGTATATGGTGTTGTAATGTGACTGGATTTGTTTGAAATGTCATGCCCAGTGAAGGTTGCGATAAAAAAACTCTTTGTAGCTAGTAGTCGTTTAAATATTTGAAAATGACAGAGGCTGCCTAACAGCTCTTTAACTACATCTCCGATCAACAAACCCTCGGAACATACAGTGGCTCAAACGTATAATCGGACAACGATAGTGCTCAGATAAAACATGTGAAAATTTAGTAAAATAATTACGCAATGTAAGGTATACCTGCAAGTTTTTTGTCGTTTTTTATATTTTTAAGACACATAATAAAATAACGCATTTTTTAATTCATACTTAAGAAAATGAAAGATAACAACAAACAACTCTACAAAACAAGTCAAACAAATAATCGGACAAACTAGAAAAAGCTAATAAATCATATATAATTTTTTGTGTTAGTACTTAGTTGCAAATCCTTTGGGCTCAATCACTGCTTTTCATCGCTTTGGCATTGATTTGACTAAATTTTCACAAAGCCTTCTTGAAAGTTCTTCCCACAAATGTTCGACAACATTCAAGTCCGGTGACTGTGCAGGTGTTTGGAAAAGCTTGGGGCAATTATTAATCAGCCAAAGTTTTGCAACTTACGATGTATGTTTCGGATCGTTGTCCTGGTAGAAAGCAAAGTTCTCTAAAATGCCCAATTTTTCGGCACTTTGCTTGACATTATCTTTTAATATATTCAGGTACGCAAATTTGTCCATTTTACCTTCGATAAAATGCAAATTGTCCACCCCGCACTGGACATACAGCCCCAAACCATTACTGATCCACCTCCATGCTTCATAGTAGCTCGGGTATTTTTTGGATGGATTTTTTTCAGTGTTGGGTTTTCGCCACCCGTACGTCCTTCCATCTGATCAATGTTAGTTAAACTTACTCTCATCAGTAAATAAGACCTATATATTGTATAAAAACTACATAGGTATTTCATTTAATATCCACAAAAACTTCCTACCGTTTGCCAAAATTCACCGTCTTTGAAGAAATATTCCTTCGCAAATTTCAAACCACATGACTTATTTTTGGCCCTTATGAATGGCTTTTTTCTGATAACTCTGCCATGGTAATCATTTTTTCTGAGAACATTTCTTACAGTTTCAACGCAAACTTCCTTTCCAATATTGTCATGTACAAAAATTTTCAGCTCCTTGGCTGTTTTCAATAGATTTAGCTTCACTTCTGCAAGAATGCGCCGTTGATCGTGTTCATTTAATATTTGTCCTTGACCTTTTCTGCTTTTGTTTGCTATTCTATTTTCATCACGATATAATATATCGTGAATGGTAGAACGGCTTCTTCCAACGGTAAATCCTATATCCCGTACCGAATTTCCTTCTCCATAAAGCTTAATAATTAGTTTACGAATTTCGAAAGTAGTTTATGTTCCTTTTGGCGCCATTTTTTCACTTGTTGCACTTTTATGCTTCAATTGAATTTTCACACTGACTACTAAAACTGAAAGAAGCTAATTCATGGCAATTTCTAAGAAAATGCAGCTATGCTGGCAAGTGCCGCCATATTTTTCTTCCCCGTCCGATTATTTGTTTGACTTGAATTATGGAATTACCTATTGATATGCTTGAATTTTACGTGCACAAATTGAAAAACTTGTATTATTTTGAGAATATATTACATTTATAGAAAGTGTCAAAAGACTTAAGCTGCATATCATTGATAAAACGCAATTATTTTGCCATATTTTCACATGTTCTACCTGAGTACTATCGTTGTCCGATTATACGATTGATCCAAACAGCGAAAATTGTATTTTAATGAGGATTGAATTTATTTGACACGACTGAAATTTTTTCAAAAAATAGGAAAAACTGAAAAACCGATTTTTTCACAATGTTTTTCACTTTCCAATCACACAGAAAACACTGAAAAATTAAGGAAATGATCGTCAAATTAGTGATACTGTTTCAATATATCTAGGTTTTGAAGCAATATAAACACTATGAATTTATAAACTTATTAGGATTAAACCAACACTTTTAAATAAAATGATTATGTAATACTTGATCAAAATAACTCATACGTTTTTGTTTCTTACATTTTTAGATAAAATTATGGCATCATCCACGGAATTCAGTTTCGGCCTGGAGCCAGATCAGCGGCCATCGAGTCGTGTATTGAAGCCTCCAGGTGGTGGCCATACGAATCTATTCGGTGAAGCCGAAGTTAAACCAAATCCACCAAGACCAAAATACAATCAACAAAACTCTTCCAATTTGAATGATGTAATGAATACGGTCGATCCAAACATTACGGTCCGACAGACATGCCAGGACGGGCAAGCTCCCAAAGACAAGGCTCCGAGGCCACCTACGGACAAGCCATCACCTACTCCCGTCGATAACGGGACAGCTTCGAACAACGGCAGTGCTTCGGCTAGCCGTGGTCGAGTCCCGCCGGGTGGTTACTCATCAGGAGGTTTCTGGTAGAGCTCAAGCGCAAAGTTCGCCACTTGACTCTGGCGACAGCTAAAGACAGACGTTGGTGAGCAAAAAGTGATCACAAACGATCGGGAAAAAAGAATATATTGAAAAGTAACAAATTAGTTAAAGACAGTCGTCAGAAATGATGTTTACCTTTATACGTGCTTCGAATTCGGATATAAGTCTCAAGTTTCCGTTTGAATATTTATTGTCTTTTACACTTTATACACCGTAACCCTAAAGCTAATTGTCATTAAACTGTACTTACTTGTTCTTGGTAATCAATGTTTTTTGTATTAAGTATTTATCGCTAATGTGTTTTACGCATCTCCAAAACATGACATGGTTAAATCGACCTATAGTCGACTTAATTGTATATCTATTGAATTAAGATTATTATTATTTTCGACAAATTTGCTTTGGTAATAAAATTTGTTTAAAACAAATCAAATGTAATTGGTTTTACTTATACTGAGCGGCATTTACATCAGGTCAACAGCATTGGATTTGTTATACTAATATACGCTGTCGCTATGAATACCATGGTATCGTCCCAACCAATTCCAGTTTAATATCAGTTCGGCGAAGCGTTACACACGTAGTACTATACCGTTTCGCGGTATGGATATAGCGAAAATCTTACCCAGCATAGCGAAGATTTTATCGCTAACAATGGTGACAAGAATAAACGTTCCAAAATCTTTTGTTAATAGATAATAGCTGATAGTTTTAGTCTAATTTTAATTTAATATTTTAGGTTGACTTCCTTAACCGTTTGAGTGCCACGAGTGCGATAGCGCTCACAAAAAACAAAGGTTCCTGCTGCGCGCTGCTGTTTAGCGTGCTATTGTATAAGCTGTAATAAATGACATCAAAAACTAAGATTTTTTTTGGCATTTCTAAGTATAGATGAGTAGAAAACAATGGCACTAAAACGGTTCAACTTTGGAATATTTAGGACGATCATTTTACGCTTCTATTTTCTATTCAAATCTCACTTTTGCAGCAGGTGATGTTAAGTTGCACCAGGTGTGTGCTGTGTATCATCTTTTCTGGTTGTATATTCCATGGTATCGATACTTTGGTATTAATAACAGCTGTGTAAGAGCAGCATTGAACATGTTGACTTTGAGCAGTGTCTATGACATACAGGCAGGCCCGTGCCTTTCTTATGAGTATTATGTGCACATGCACAGAGTGGAACCCAAGGAGCGCCTAGTAGGAGAAATATTTCGTACATTATTCATTTTGTTTATTTATTAACCTCTTTTTTTAAAAAAAATACAGATCACGTGGCTGGGTATGTGATTTATAGCTACTATACAGGGTCGTTGGTGTATATCGCTACATGAAGAAACTCAAATAACTTTGTTGAATTCACATAATTTATTTTTTTGTTCATTTGAAAAATAATACATTTTTATTGGTTTTTTAAAAAAGTAATTGGATTTAAAAGGCCCCCACGCTCGATGACGCATGTGCGATGTCTTATCAAAAAGATATATTCATTACTGCCTGGAGGGTTGCAACGGGAATCGCCCCAATTATCGTTCGAAAAAATTGCTTTCAATCATTCGAATTTGTTGTTCTTGTTTTGTTAACTTCCTGTTTGCAATAAACCCACAAGAAAAAAATCGGGCGCAATATGATAGGGAGCTTGGGCACAGCGTAGGGAGCTAGTTTCTAACCAGCATGTTACATGTTACGGAAAAAATTTCCAATGATCTAACCTGAGATTATGTCGTTGATCTGCTGATTCTAGGGCTGTAAAGGTGGAAGAAATCGCATGGAACAGAAAGAAATGCAGGATTAGATTCGACTACATAATCAGGCTAGATTATGCGTTGCTCACATACGGCTCACTATTCGCAAAAAAACCAATACACTCTCTGTTTGCTAACAGATTTTGCATTGCGTAAATGTAGGCGTAATATCAAGGTCAAAGTGGTTTTTTTTTGGAAGGAATGGAAGGAGTTTAGCCACTTATCTCCCATACACTTTGCCTTGGGGCCAACGGAACCTGTGGTTTCTGGAAATTACTTTTTGGGGAATTTTGAAAATCACGCAGAGCTGAAAGGGATTCTCTTTCGGCGTATTTCTGGAATGAAAAACTCGTTTCACGTCTTTAAACAATGGTCTTCATTGGTCGTAACTGAAAGATGATTTTCTTCTTCACAATTTGAATAACTTTCTGGCAAAATTCAAAGCGAATCGGCATGTCTGCTGTCTTCAGTTTGTTTTTTAGTTCAATTTTATAATAGTATTGTAGACCTGTCTGTTGATACCCATTTGAGAAGATAAGCTCCCTGTCAAAACTGGGATTCGATTGTATGGACGTATCGATAGTTGCTTGATAAGGCTTTCTTCTGATTGTCTCACGTTCGGCATAGTTCTTTACCATTCTCATTATAGTCCATCTGCTCGCAGAAGTGCTGCCAAACTTGCGCCTAGTTTATCTTTGGAAAGACTCTATTTAATTGTATATCTAATCGCAGACTGCAGTGCATAGTGGCGCAAAATCCAAATTTTTGTTTCATTATCACAATCGCCAATTTTTGTTAAAAAGATGGAACCGATTAATTACACAGAAAAAAAGTTATTACATTTGTTTCTGGTAGCGTCTTTCATCAGCCACCCTGTACAATTCAATTATTTTGACGAATATCATGAAACGAGCAATGCTCGAAATTGCACACTTTAAGTACATGTTGTGTGTATATACATACTTCGCAACATACTCGGCAAACGGTGATCAAATTTTCTTGTCGGTGATGGGCGCATAGTGTGCCGTTTAAAAACATGAGCAGTGTGCAAAGATCCATTCATCAAAGAATATGGGCATTCTTTTTTATATTAAGAATACTACAATCTATGTAATTCTTCCAATTTCAAATACATTAAGTCCTTGGCTAAATATTTTAAAGATGGTTCAATTACCTTCCGTAATGCAATTGTTGAGGCACTCTTGGTGCTACATGTGCATGAGCGGCTGATTGCCTTTATCGTGCAGCTTCTCAAGAATAGAGTGGAAGTCTCTAACCTGGGGAATGCTCGCGTAAGATGAGGAGTTAGTACGGGCACACCGCAGGGTGGAGTCCTCTCTCCCCTGCTGTGGAACATCACGATGAATAGTCTCCTAATGAAGCTGGACAGTGCCGGCTGCAAAGTGATTACTTATGCGGACAACATAGCTGTAGCAGTGTCGGGAAAGTATTTATCTACGCTATCGGAGAGGCTAAATCACTCTCTTGACATACTTTCGCGTTGGAGTCGTGAGTGTGGCCTAAATGTATATCCTTGTAAAACGGAGCTAGTGACGTTTACAAGGAAGTACAAAGTTCCTTATTTTGAGTTGCCCAAATTAAACGGGGTCTCCATTGAACTGAGCCAGAGTGTCAAGTACTTAGTTGCTATGGACCTACAATAAAGCAGAAAGAGCGCGGAAGGCTTTCAACGCACTTTACTGCTGTAAAAGAGCCATAGGGGCAAATTGGAGATTACAGCCTCGTACTGTTGCTTGGCTTTATACAGCTGTAGTTGAGCCAATTCTGTTGCATGGGGTGACGTTCTGGTGGCAGGCTGCTCTTAAGATTGAAAAAGTGCGGAGAATGACTGCACTACTGGTTACTGGAGCGCTCCGCTCCACCCTTACTAAGGCACTTTTCGTGTTGCTTAATTGGCTGCCAACCAATCTACTGATCTGACAGCAAGCTAATCTTGCTGCTGTGAGACTGAATTGTATCTTAGTATGGAATAGAACAGAGTTCGGCCATGTGAGGATTTTGGCCGAGGAAGTTCCCGCTCCAGCGGGAAGAGAGCGGGTGTTGACTACATCGCTCCGCAATGTCACCTGGATTTGGAGTTCACAATTCGCATTCTTGGTGGGGGTGAATGGCGTGATGGTGTCACCCTCGAAAGTGGGCTTATCCAAGTATACACTGACGGCTCAAAGCTAAACAATAGAGTCGGGATTGGTGTATACTCAGATGAGTTGAATCTCAAGTTATCACTGCGTCTACCTGACCACTGTAGTGTCTTTCAGGCGGAGGTTGCGGTTATTTATCAGGCAATCGAATGACTTCTGTGTAATCGAATAATTGGGGTCAATATTGGTATTTTCACAGATAGCCAAGCGGCTATTAAATCCCTTACTGTTCCATGATTGTTACTGAATGCCGTGCATCTCTTAGGGATATATCGAGACATTCGATTGTTCAATTGATTTGGGTACCTGGACATAGGGGTTTTCGAGGCAACTGTGAGGCCGATGAACTACCGGAGGTCTCTTGCTACCGGAGGTCTCTTGCTACCGGAGGTCTCTTGCTACCGGAGGTCTCTTGCTACCGGAGGAGTCTTGTTCTTTTTCAATAGGTATACCGATGACACCGGTCAAATTGGCCATAAAGCAAATATATCTTGAGGACGTTAGGAAATCTTGGGCGGAAGAATCATCCTGCGCGATAACAGGGCAGTCCTGGGTATCCATGGATAGGCATCGCACCAGGCAGCTTTTTGCACTGTGGACGTTCTTACGGGTCACTGCCTCATAGGGTGGCATGGGCAACGATTGGGTGCAGGGTTTAATGATTTCTGTCGGAGCTGTGACTCATCCGCCATCTCATGTGCCAGTGCCCGGCTGTGGCAAGGAGAAGGATGGCGGCACTTGGTGCTCCCTTTCTCTAAAACCTAACCGAACTATTCCTGGTCAATTTAAAGGGGATAGTGCGGTTCGTCAAAGAAAGCAGATGGTTTCCCGAGTTCAGTGAATAGGAGAGAGCCATAAATTATTGTGGCATCACAACGGGCCTCTTGTGCCTATGTGTGTCGCCTTGCAGGTCTCTGTAGATCGACAGCCACTTCAACCTACTTATCTACCTTTCGTAATGAATGGCCTCAATAAGTATTTACAAGTATTGTAAATACTATCATTTTCAATGGCCAGTAAATCATACTTTTATTATAGAATAGCCTGCGAGCGAAGTGTTAGAAGTGGAAATTTGCTTTGAAAAAAAAAGTAATTTGGGGCCAAATATCGAGAACGGCGTTAAAATTAATATGCTGAGAAGAAGGTGCACCGGCTGCTAGCTTAGAAGTCGAGTTGAGTTCAAGGAATGTAACTGAAATCTATATACTCTAGACAGTATTGCTTTTTATGAGGTTATATACGGATTACCCAAATAATTAATTAATAATTGGCCTCTTCTTTATTGTACTTGTTCGCCAGCTCACAGCGGCGAAGGAAGAGAAAAATTCATATTTTTAGTTCTATAAGCTTTTAGCTTCACTGACGATGATTTAGTAAACTCGATAGACAGTTTGGAACGCTCTGTAACGTATTAGATACAGTGCGTTATACTGGAACGCGCAACATGTATGATAACACACGTTGCGCGTTCCAATTTAACTTACGGCAAGAACATCGTTCCAAAAATAACATGTTACTGGAACATGTCACTCGTCGGAAAATGTAACGCGGGAACGTGTTACTTATGTTTATCGTTATTTATCATCTCTATTACGGATGCTAGTAATTCTTCTTAATTGTCTTGGCACCAAATCTTTGATATTGGTTTGTACTTTAGAAAAATTTAAGGATCAAAGAATCGAATTTTTAAAGCTGTTCTTCAGTTTGACTAGTAATTGAGCCAAGAATCACAAAATAAATCTATCCAATTCCGTTAAAAATAAAATAGTTTGGCAGCAAAATACTACATTAATGTATTATATTGAACCATCAACTTTGATCATAAAGCTCGTTCTTCAAGAGAATAGTGCATTTCAAATTTGGGAACCTTTCTTAGGATTTTCAGAAGGCAAAAGTAGGACTTGATTGTTACTTATATGCAGTTCAAATTTTGTATGTTGAAAATTTATACATATTTGTATCTGATTCCACAAGTAAAAGAGATGTTAAGATATAAGTACATATTTCCATTTTAACTCTTAAGTCATTTTGTGAAAACATATAAGGAAGCAAAACCAATGCTTTTAAGCCATGAAAATATTGTTAAGGATGTATATAAGAAGCATTGATTGTATTTCAAAGATACCGAAAGTGAGAATTTGTCGTTCACGCTAAGTCATAAGGAAGTAAGATTCATTGGTGCCCGCTTATTGTAATCACGTTATAAAACAATAACGTAAAACAATAAAGCTAAGCGGAAAAGATGAAAAACTGCCATTGAGCTGGTTTGATAATAAGCGGTCGATAATATAATAAACAAGCTTTGAATTTAAATTCATACATATTGTGCTAATATGGTATGACATCTTAGAGAAAATAAATATGACTAGTGAATATTTGCAAAGCCAACAAGTCAATTTGTCTACCTGTGTTAAAATCCTAGAATAAGCTTTTGGACATGCGAACAGATAAGGTTTTTGAAGAATGCAGATAATCAAAGCTAAAAGAGCTGCACTACGTTTAGCTACATCACCCAATTTCCTAGAACCTACTTCCTTACGCTAGAAACCATTTTATTGAGATAAATCCTTCGAGGTAATATTAATTAATTAATTTTAATATAATGTTAATTCAGGCAGTTAGCTCTGCACGGGAAAGATTTGGCTAAGTGCGTAACCAGCATATTAAATTTCGGTAAAATTCGACTACGGGCTCCTCATAGCCGTTAGATAATTTTATCGACAGATTTTAGGCTGGTATGTTTGTGTTTTTTTTTGTCCGTGTGTGTGTGTGCCTTTGGGGGTGTTTTTTGTTTTTTTGTTTATCTTCAGTGTGCTGTCTTCTCGTGTATTCAATTTATGATCCCTGTTCATCCCCTAGTACTATTAGGGTAAAAAATCGAAGAGGAATACTCAAAAACATATGTGTAGAAACTAGACGAGAAGACAACATGATGAAGATAAACCAGTAAACAAATAAAAAAACACCCCCAAAACAAACACAGAACCACAAAAATACAATTGTTTGAGCTACATTGGTTCTAAAAAAATTGAATGGGGAATTTTTTTTTTAGCAGGAACTGTTAATCTTATCTCCAATTGCCAAATCAGAGCGCTCAAGTTTATATGCTATTGTAGAATTATATATTCAAATTACATTTAGATTAGGCACATCCGTTATTGCATCGAAAATAGTCAATATATTTTTCGTAACACGCTTCAGGAAAAAAAACTGTTAGCATTAATTAAAGCTAACTAGCAATGACTCAAGACTCGGTTTATATGCTGATGGGCCGCTGCACTTGTCGGTGGAAGATTGGATAATTGGACAGGTTTATTAAGTTTTGTAGATTTAATGAACTGAGTATATCGAAGATGATCGATATTATCCTCAGATTTTGGAACATTGTACATCGCTAGTAAGATCCGAATGCCATTATCGTATAATTCTTGGACAGGGCAGTTTTCTTCTAGAAAAACTTGAGCTAGTTCGTCGAAATTGGCAAGTTGTTCTAGTGATTTGATGAAAGTTTTTTTCCTTTTTTAAACAGCGCAGAAGTTGTATCACATCCGCTGAATATATGTAAAAATAAAACATGTTTTTTAGAAATGGGACATTTGTCAAAACTTGTTGAAGAATATATTTGTGTTTTGACATTGCCTTTGCCAACTTTTTTCAAGAAAATATCTTCTTGATGTCTTCTGAATTCTCATTTCAGGTATAAACGTCATAGAAAAAGGTCGTATTACAGAAAACCGTCTTCCCAGTTATAATTATGATACAAAATAAAGTATTTAAAAAATCACACATTTTAAAGATAAAATACATAATTACTTTACTACTTAAAATCTACTTTCAATAAATTTACATATACAAATAGTATTTCATTTAATTAGTTTTTAATCACACAAAGAAGGTAAATATAATTAAATGAGAATATTAAAAATAGGTAAAATTCTATTAAATACAATGTATTTACTGATAAATAATACAAATAATTCAAAAATGAAGGTAGTATTCACAGGTATTCACGGTTGGCCTTGCATTACAGTACATATGGCAAAGTGCTGCGCGGTTACTGCCCTCTATCGGAAAAACGGTTGAGCGCATGAAAAAATCCTTCAAATAAAATGTGTCGCAAATTTTAGGCTCTACAATTTCGATCCATGTGTTAACATCATTGGAGCAATAGAAACCAAGATAATCACAAAAAACTGTTTTTTCTCATCTTTGACCTTGAATAACTTTCGACGCAGACACGAGATTTTATGAGACTTTTGAGACATCTTTGAGGACCCCAAAATGAAGGCATATACAAAAATTCAGCTTATTATCTCTCATTCCCAGGTTGAATGCTAAAATGAAAAAAAAAGATTGTCGGTCTTGATATTTATTTTGAAGAGCTACAACATGACAATACCTTCCAAATCTAATATAAAAACAAATTGAATATTTTACTTTGTGTTTTAGTAACTCATTAAACCTCATCAATAATGTATAAATAAGTCTATCTGTTTGGTTTTATGTTGAAACAGCTTAACTCATAAATTGCGGTATAGAGTGCACAAATAGTAATCTGCACAGAGTTTCAAATGCCCTCGAGCCGGGGCGGAAGTGATATGGTTTGAGTGATCAATTGATATGACCTCGCTATAGGACATGTAAAAGTGAGGTATTAAATATTTACATAAGGCACTTATAGTGTATACTGCGTAATATTCATTGCCATTAACTTAATTTGTTATTATACCTTTTAATATTATAATACTACCCTTTATTCATTTCATCGAAACTGAATACTTTTATATTTTATCAAATATATTCATAATAATCAAATTCATAGAAAAAAATTCCCTATAATTCTATTTACATGACTAGGATTCTAGTAATCTTATTTAGAGAACTAATATTTTCACTACTAATATTTTAATTCAAACTAATATTTTATTTATCCTATACTCTAGCTAGACTGAAAGCTACGAATCCTTTTGGATAAATAACGTTATATACTGTATCTTTCGATGACCTCATTAAACTACTTTAAGTAAAGGTTATTGATTTGTGATCATTGTTCCCTTCTTGTCTATAAATCAGCATAGACAACGTATATCGTCTCTAAAGCTTATCAAAGCAGAGAATATTGATACGGGAAACTCGATCGTTTTGCGGAATAAGCCTCCGAAGCCGAACCAAATTGAAATTGTTTTTGCGGGATCAAATTGAAATTGTTTTGCAAAAATCAAAAACAACTTCATTTGTTTAGAAACGTTGAATAAGTTTTATTAAACTTAGATGCGAGATAATATTTACTTCTTTTATGAGTACAGCTTTTGACATAGATAAATTTAACAAGGCTCGTGTCTGACATATCTTTCTGAGATATATCATAATCTATTTGTTTTTGTACGATTGCGCTTAATTCCCCAAGCACTATCAATACAACGCTCTTATTACGATCGATTTTTTTTTTACCGATGATTCACCTAAAAATAGGTCTAATTAAGCTGATTACTAGAGCTCAGTTTTTAAATAAATAAGTTCAGATAAATCAAGAATACGAAAATACGGTCACCTACATATGGAAACATCCTGGTTGGTGTTTTAAATAAATTTTGTTGCCAATTTTGTTGATTTATCAACGATAACACGCAACGGTCCGTGAGTTTTTCGATTTTCGCCCAAAGTAGCAAAGTCGAGTGGTTAAAATTGGAACGTATCTGGGCTCCGAGTGTCACGTTAAGAATAACGAAAATGTATTACTTCAAAAGTATGGTAGTTTGAATTTTTGGAAACAGCCTGAACAAAAGCACAGATTGAAAAGATTATGTAGAGTCTGCCGATCAGAGCATTGTAAATAAGGATAATTAGCATTGTAAATTATTGATTGATATTGATTGCTTTACGATCACATTTATCCCGCGGAAACCGAACAATAGGTCGGTGTAAATGCAGAGTAGAATCATTAATTTATAAAATATCCTGTGCGCTCCATCCGCTTCGTTTCTAGCAGCCGAGCAGCTCGGCCGTGCTTTAACATGCTCGTAGCGCGCATTTGTTACTTACACAGAGGATGAACGTTAACTTAGTGGATACGAGATTCTTTATCTCATAACCTCTACACATATACCGGTTATTACAAATTGCGC
This sequence comes from Nemotelus nigrinus, assembly GCA_947369275.1. NCBI lineage: Eukaryota > Metazoa > Arthropoda > Insecta > Diptera > Stratiomyidae > Nemotelus > Nemotelus nigrinus. The sequence goes on from OX376372.1 coordinate 77,731,775, forward strand.
CTGTTTATCTACTCCGTTGCAATTTCGCCCTACTATAAGTAGTCTTATTATTATCTTTTTACAGGGATTTCAGAATCATTAACAGATCATTGAAATCATAATCATTGATAATAGTCTGATAATCCACTTCCAGTTTCCCACGCTAGCAATTCAGGTGGCGGCTGGTTTCGATACAGTTTCGTGCACTGCACAGTTTCGCATGAAAGCCCACATTCGAATAAGTTGTGTGAGAAAATCATTTGAATGTGAAAAATTATTTGAAACTAACTAGTTTTGAATATGCTTGAATTCTATTGGAGCTATTTTTCATTTTCTGTGATGGAACTTGGATCAATTCGCAAAATTATACTTCACAATATAATCACTTTGATCCACATTAATTTTTCAAAGGTGGTTTTCTTGGAATTCAAAACAAACTACTTATTTCGATTCATTAGAATTTATTAACAAACCCGAAATGTTCATTGCACCTTAATATTAATTCAAGAATATTATTAATGAATATTTTAACTAAGAAACACCACCTAATCTTGTTTTTTATTTCAATTCACAGACAAGGAAAATAAATAAATTGAAATATATACTTCTTTATTTATATGATTCACTTCGTTTTGGTAACTCTGAGACAGCAACTGTTTACTTAACATCTAACTGCATATAATCTTAATTTATAAATTTCATAGATAGATGCTTATTGATTTGTAAGCACCTTGTTGTTTTGTTCTTTTATGTTTGTAATGTAGCACCATAAGTATTGGAATATCAAAGTTTAATCATCGTTTACCACAAGCTGTAAGTTGGGACTGTGACGTGTATATTTAAAAACAATAAAAAAAAAACAAAAATATTTTTTAGGACTTTGATTGCAGATGAAAATATTTAAGGGAGACATAAAGTACAAATTGTTATAAAAAATAAAATTGTTTCATTATCGAGATTATTGGGTAAACGAACATTACTCTTGATCATATAATCAATTGTTTCGTTATTTATGCACTATTTCTTAATATCGCTAGACAATGCTTAAATACTCTACTAAAAAAATAGCTTTGAACAATATACAATAAAGTGCATCAAACCTTACAGGCTTATATAAGTATTTCTAGTATGATCCCCGTGGTTTTCATGCGTTAATAACATTCATTGTAACAACGATTTACAAGAGGTAGTGTATCGAACGTTTACATTAAGGGTTTGTGCAAAAAACATGACTCTCGAAACTTTTTTCGTAAACGAAACAGTGCAAAATTTGAGCTCAGATAGTCGTACCTAAAATCGAAAAGTTTTGATAATTCTAAATACGTATATTCATGCTTCGAAATTGAGTTTCTTTTTTATTTTACTATACCAATGCATTCAATCATAATGAAAAGCATATGAATTTTCCTTCGAAACTTTAACAAGTTTGATTTAAAATATTTCCATTTCAATAAAAATATTATCGTTAACAATTTACTCTAGTCTTATCGATAATATTATTCTAGTGAATTTCATTTTCGTTTTTTTTTTAAATAAATTATTTTTGTTTCGGTGCAGGTACAGTTACAGCCTCTGTTACAGCGGGACTAGTGGTGGCAGCTTCCTTCTGTTTTTGTGATTGTGCATACATATAGGCTCGGCCCAGTTGCACGATTTGTGTTATTCCCACGAAGAGATTTACTGCGAACAGGGAATAGTTCTTGGGAATAATTACCAAGGAGTATCGTGACCAGATTATGCCTGTTGCAGCTAACGATGCAGACTGTGCCACAGATAGTTGATCTGCCGGCCGAGCCAAATCACCGATACCAGCTAGAACGAGACCCTAAAATAGAATAAAGATTTGCATAATTAATATTGTACTACAAGTAAATTAATAAATTATATGCTTAGTAAATTAAAGAATTAAAAGTAAATATTTTGAATAGTTTTTATTCAAGTAGATTTTACGTAGAAATAAAATTTCAAATCTTGTCGAGCTAACTCCATTTGCTACCAGAATCTGATCCGGCTTATCCTGACTTATGCTTCCCCATCCTGGATTACCTCTTCCAAAACTACCATGGCAGAAGCGGAGGTATTCGAAAGGAGAATCTCCCGCTACTGTACTGGTAGGTTCTACAACCCGGTGACTAAGAAGTGGCCGAAGAATCTTCTCCTGTATGAGGAGTCGGGACTGAAGCCGCTTAGGGGCCGGGTTGTAGAATTATCGACAAGATTCTATGGACGGACAGACGGACATGAGAACGGACAGATACGGTCACTTGGACGTACAGGTGGCTTTACTTTTATGCGCCCCGCGAAAGTAGCGAGTCAACAACAGCTCATGGATGCACTTTTTAATTATGTAGGCCTCCCAACGAATAGAAGAGGCTAGATGTAAGACCTAGGATAAGGAATTAGGTCTAATTAGGCTAAGTTAGTCTTAGTTAGGTATACGTTAGACTTAAGTCATAGCGTAAGATAGATTTTAAGTGACTATTGCCAGGATAATCCCAGCCACTCTAGACGGCTGTATATAATAATTAGAGTGTAAGATTAAAAGAAAATTCAAAAGATAATCATAAAAACAATAAAATTATCAAGAGCCAGCAGGCCAAAATATTATAGCCGCTAGTTAGTATTTTTTTTTATTGTAAATAGGACTTAATTAGATTAATAATGTACAAAAAAAAACTGAAAATAATATCTTTTTTAATCTAATCTAATCTAATCTTGGAGTTCTACAGAAGTATTATCTGAAATTATAGTTATCGATCATTTATTGTTATGACTACTTCTCAGTCCCAGCGTGATTGTAACAAACAGGGCTCACTGTACAGGATTCCTTTGTCTGTTCAAAACAGTTCCTGCAAGTTCACATGCAAGTTAACATACACCTGAGCTCCACTGAGACAACGCTGAGTCAGCCGATCACACGACTCAACATGCACCTGATCGAGCATTTCCCAGTCAGCAGATCTCACGAAAATCAATCAATTGTTTAAATATGTAATCGATCTCTATTCTTTGTCATATTGTTTGTTTGATTGAATTGTCACAAATTGATTGTCATAAATAGAACCTACCTGCAAATGTTAGCTTCAGTCGAGAAATACATCTGTCATAATTAAAATCGTGTTTTTTTATTCTCGCCTCCGTTTAAGAAACGTTAACTGGCGCCCGAGCAGGGACCGTTCGTAAAACATAAGAACTACGAATGGGTCACTAAATCACGACGAAGTAAAAGTTTAAAAGTTCAGTTACTATCGCGCATCGTACTTTGGTTGTGCCACGCAGAAAAAACCTTGTAGTTGAAACATAAGAACCGGCTACAACGTTTCAAATAAAGAAAAGCAGTACACGAGCCTCCTTTGTGTTTTAATCCTTTGCTGAGGCTGGTAAAGGAGCTCCTTTTCTCTGCAGGCTGCCAAGTTGGACAGTATAATTTCTCCGTGCAATATCGTGTTCGCGTGAAACTCTCATTCGTGCTAAATCGATTACAGTGACCTTTGCGTGGCAGTAAAACGGTGGTGCGTGACTGTGAGAAAACTACACAAAAAGGCTCAAGTGAACGCGAACTGTGCAGTGACAATTGGAGAGCCTAGTGATATATACCGTACCGCAGTAGGGTGTAACCGAAGTCAAAGATTACATCTAAAAAGGAGACCTACGGAGTATCCAGGCAACTCACACAATGCAAATCACACTTGCATCAATTCTGTAAGTACTGAACTTTACTTACCTTTTCGCAAAAAATTTTTTTTTATATAAAAAAGGTCATATTAGCTTTGAAACGTGAATCAGTGAAAAATTTACTTAACGGACAATAAAAGTGAATTATCGCGTTTTTATAAAAAAAACCGTATTACCGTAATTTATAAAAATCCGCGTTAAAATTACAAACGTGATACAGTAATCGAAATGGATCAAATTAACGTTATGTTAAACGAACTCAATGGCGCTGTAAATGCGCAAATGGAAATTTTAAAAAAAATTGATCTACGGGTCAGGGCCTTAGAGGATAAACCAGTTCAGTCTGAGGTCCCATTGACTGTTCCAAGAAATGAACAGGATCTGAAGGAAATATCAAAGCTACCAGATTCTGTGAAGGAGCTAAATGTTTTCGACGGAAATCCTGTGGAGTACATCTCTTGGATTCGCAGTGTCGAAAGTATTTTAAAAGACTATGAAATAGTCAGAACCAAGCCAATATACCGCGCAATTTTGCAAAGTATACGGCAAAAAATTAGGGGAGCTGCAAATGCAGCTCTCATATCTTACAACATATTTGAAGATGATTGGTCGGCCATGAAGAAGTGCTTATCACTTCATTATGCGGATAAGAGAGACATCAGAACACTCGAGCACCAGCTCGGTAGCCTTCGCCAAGGTGCGATGTCAATTGACGCTTTTTACGCTAGAGTTAATCATCAATTTTCACTTATTATTAATAAGCTGAGAATGGAAGACCATTCGACAGAAACAACAAATGTCCTTGTCGAAACCTATCGTAACCGAGCTTTGGACGTATTTATTAGAGGACTAAATGGAGAACTCTCCAAAATTCTGATGATTCAAAGACCGCAAACGCTCCCTGAAGCCTATACTATATGCTTGGAAGTGCAAAACTTGAACTACCGCAATATGTCCGTCCATAAAAGGGACGCGGTAAATGAAGTCACCGCACCCGTGAACCAAATTTATCCCACTAAAACCGATAATTTTAAACCAAAACCACCCCCCAGACAATTAACTTGGCAAGAGAAAAATGCTGCATATAATATGCTACACCAAAATCGAAACGAACCTTGTTTTTCCGGTCAGTATAAGGCTCCACCTCCTAGGCCTATTTATCCGAAACCACCGGTACCTATGGATGTCGATCCTTCTGTTCAAACTCGCCTGGTCAATTATATGAACCGGCCACCAAACAACTTTACATCTAAAAGATCTAACGATTCTTCTAACGTGGTGCATAAACAACAAAGGCTTTATAACATCCAAACTGAACCTTACCAAGAAGAGCCAGAATATGAAGAAAATTTGGAGGGTCCTGAACAGGAACAAGAAGTGACCCATGAATCTTTAGACGATATTGTCCCCGAGATAAATTTTATGATAGACGCCTATCAAGCATCCCTTACTTAGAGTATAAAACCCCCAGTGGCGATGTATTAAAATTTCTGGTGGATACTGGTGCCAACAAAAATTTCATAACAGAACAATTAGGAATAAATGCTAAACCGATGGAAAAACCATTCAAAATTCAGTCGGCAGCCGGAGAACTGGAAATTGACCGCAAAATAACGGGAAAATTCTTTGCCTCTTTAGGAATCAGCAAAACCTTGGTGTTTTACGTTTTGCCCGGACTTAAATCGTTTGACGGGATAATTGGAGACGATGCGCTACGTGAACTAGGTGCAGTAATCGACAGGAAACGAAACACTTTAACTTTGGAACCAGGAGTAGAAATACCTCTCAAATCAAAGCAATCCACTCAAGTCAACAGCCTACAAGTTAGAGATCAGCATCTGCACAATTCAACTAGACAAAAATTAAGGGATATCCTGGAGAAACATAAAGCTGTTTTCGGACCAATAAGCGATACTGAAATTGCTGATACTATCGTAGTTGCTGAAATTCGGACTTCAACTGACGAGCCCATTTATGCTAAAATGTATCCTCCTCCAATGAACTTACGCCCTGAAGTCAACAAGCTTATAAAAAAATTATTAGACGATGGCATAATTAGACCATCTAGAAGCCCTTACAATTCACCCTTGTGGGTAGTTCCGAAGAAGCTTGACGCTTCCGGAGAAAAAAAATACCGCCTAGTAATTGACTTCAAGAAACTAAATTCTGTTACAATTTCAGATACATATCCTATCCCGGATATATCAAGTACCATTGCAAGCTTAGGTAAATCCAAATTCTTTTCAACGCTTGACCTGACATCTGGCTTCTATCAAATACGAATGCACGAACGCGACATTCCAAAAACGGCTTTTTCAACCTTGAATGGGAAATATGAATTTTTAAGACTACCCTTTGGCTTAAAAAATGGGCCAGCTATCTTTCAAAGAATGATAGACGACGTTTTAAGAGAGCATATTGGGAAAATCTGTTATGTGTACATTGACGATATAATTATCTTCGGCGAAAATGAGGAAAACCATTTAAATAATCTCAACACTATTTTCGAAACATTAGAAAGAGCCAATTTAAAAGTAAACTTGGATAAATCCGAATTTTTCAAAGAGCAAACTGAGTTTTTGGGCTATCTTGTAACTCCGGAAGGTATTAAACCGGACCCGAGGAAAGTTGAGGCAATTGATAAAATAAAACCACCAAGTAACTTAAAGGAGCTTAGAGCTTTTTTGGGTCTGGCTTCCTACTATAGGCGTTTTATCAAGGATTATGCCAAGATAGCTAAACCTCTCACCAACCTTACAAGAGGAATAACTTCCCAAACTAAAGCAAGCCAGTCCAAAAATGTGAAAATTTCTCTGAATAAAGAAGAAATAAAATCATTCAACAACCTTAAAGAGCTTCTTATGTCGGCTGAAATCCTAACGTTTCCTGATTTTGAAAAACCATTCATCCTCACGACAGACGCTTCAAATCACGCAATTGGAGCAGTTCTGAGTCAAGGAGAAATTGGTAAGGATAAACCTGTAACATATATCTCGCGATCTCTTAATCGCACTGAAGAGAATTATGCCACTAATGAAAAAGAGTTGTTGGCAATTGTTTGGGCATTAGATAATCTTCGTAATTATCTTTACGGTGCAAAAAAAATTAAAATAATAACAGACCACCAGCCTCTCACCTTCGCTTTGAGCTCCAAAAATACGAACTCTAAATTAAAAAGATGGAAGGCAAGAATCGAAGAGTACAATTGTGAACTACTGTACCGACCTGGAAAAACTAATGTTGTGGCTGATGCTTTATCCAGACTCAAAACTGAGTGTAACAATCTAACTGGAAGTACCACGGATACAGCGCTAGACAGCTCAACTGAAACCGCTCGTAGTACCACCACAGATACCGCTGAAACTATTCACAGTGCAGAAGAAGATAGTTCAGATTTAATTCCTCATTGCGAAGTGCCAATTAATGTATTCAAAAACCAGATAATTTTCGGGGAAGGTAAAGCGATCGCTTATGAGGAACCACATCCTTCCTACAAGCGACACTACATTGGTACATCCACGCACAATTGGGACAAGCCAGTAATAATTCAACTGTTAAAAGAAAAACTAAATTTCGGCGTAATCAACGGAATCAAGATACCTGAGGAACGTATCTCTATGTTGCAAGAAATTTACAAAGACCATTTTTCTACAGCCAAAATAAGAATTACCCAGAGATTAGTGGAGGATATTGCAAATGAAGAAAATCAGATGCGCATTATCGACAAAGAACACCGCAGAGCGCATAGAAATGCCGTAGAGAATAAAGATCAAATATTAGAGAAATATTATTTTCCACAAATAACTAAAAAGATTAAAAAATATATCAAGCAATGCGAAGTGTGTAATTCCTGCAAGTACGATCGACATCCTATAATTCCAGAGCTCCAACCAACACCTTTGCCAACTTACCCATCAGAAATATTGCATATTGACATAATTGAAATCCAAAACAGCAAATATATTACTTGCATAGATAAATTTTCAAAGTTCGCAAAATTCTTCCACATCAAGGACAAATCTGTACTCCACCTCCGCGGCAAAATCATCAAAATTCTTCACTTTTTTACAGTGCCCAAAATCTTAGTAATGGATAATGAAAGTAGCTTCAGCAGCCCAATAATTGAGAATTACATCAAATCGTTAGACATTCAAATTTACAAAACCCCTACAGCCAAAAGTGAAGTTAATGGCATCATTGAACGGGCCCACTCAACAGTCATAGAAATGATTAGGTGCCTCAAAATAGAACACCCAGATCTTACCTTGAAGGAAATTGTTGAGGTTGCTGTGGATCGGTATAACAATACCGTCCATTCGGTTACAAGCAAAAAACCCGCTGACGTCTTCTTTGGACGCAGCCAAAGAATTAACTATCAAAACCTCATAAACTTTCAAAATAAACTAAATGTTGATCTAGCAGAACAAATAAAACAGCACCAAAACCGGAAAATCCTTCGTGAAAATTTGAAAAGAAGTAAGCCAAAAAAATATAAATCTGGGGACAAGATTTTTGTCGCTGAAAAAAGGAGAAGCGGCAAGCAGAACCCGCCCTACAAAAGAGAAATAGTTGCAAAAGATAATAAAGTTACAGTTACAACCATTTCTGGCAGAAGAATACATAAATCCAACATAAAGAACATCAACTCTGACCAATGATCTCTTTCCAGGATTCTGGCACAATGTTCTCACGCAACGCTCAACATATATGAATACAACACACCAATTGTTACAATAAAACAAGGTGAAGGGCGGATTATCGATGGCAACTTTAGGATAATTCATGTGATCAACCTTACCCTGTACGAAGATCTAACCAGCAAACTGGCGTTAGTCATAAAAAATAATGTATCTAACCACAGCAGCATAAAGTCTCAAATCGAATACCAATTGCAAAAAACCTACAGACTTTTGGATGTTTTAAAATTTCGAAATCATAGAAGCGTACGGTCAATAAATTGGATCGGTTCTGCATGGAAATGGATCGCGGGGAACCCGGACGCCACAGACTGGGAGCAGGTAATGCAAAATGAGAACCAAATGATTGCGAACAACAACAAACAATTCAAAATTAACAATCGCTTGATGGAAACAGTTAACACCTTAATTGCTGATTACAATAAGATAACGAACACCATTAATCGTAACGAAAGCGAGAAATTTGAACAAAAAATGTATAACAAAATTAACATCATCCGAGATGAATTAAATGATATACTCTTAGCATCGCAACTTGCCAAAGCAGGAATAGTCAGCTCGAAACTACTAGAAAAAAAGGAAATCGATCAGATTTTATCAGAAACCAGTACGCTTCCCTACAACAATTACGTCGAGGCAATAGAATTCGCAGAACCTGCAATGGTTGCAACAAACTCAACATTACTTTATGTAATATCTCTTCCAAAAACAACCACACATGAATATAGCCATATCCAAATAAGGTCTACCATAAAAGATTCTAAACAATTACACCTAAAGTTTAAAGCTCTTCTTACCAATTCGCATGAACAGTTCGGAATACTTGAAAAATGTAAAACGATTAAAAATACGACAATCTGCAGAAAGGAACAATTAATTACACTTGGAGATGATACTTGCATTCCACAGCTCCTTCACGGTCGAAACGCAAAATGTGATGTTCTATACAACCAGGACACTATAATTGAGCATATCGGAAATAATATCGTGTTCTTGGCAAATTACAACGGGAATCTAACACATCAAGGGCAGACTAGACGCTTGAAAGGGAATTTCGTTATCCAGCTTTCTAACGACACATTCTATTTAAACGATCAGGAATTCACGAGCAAGGAAATTGTAACTTACCAGATCCTACCACCAATTCTTCAGGCCAATCTTCTCGAAAAAGATGTTAAACTCGATTTCAAATACCTACATCGGCTTCATTTGGAAAATGTTTCGAAATTGCAAAAGTTCACCACTAATTATGCAATATCAGTCGTTTCAGATATTTTCATCATAATTGCAGTTATAATGACCCTCACTATCATCATAGCGTGCTACATCAAGCCCAAGTTCAAGGCCACCCAGATTGACACCGTGATACCGTTATCGACATGTAACATACATCAACAGCCAGACACCATCCGAAGGTCGTTGTACGAATTGAACCCAATAAATGTGAACTTCTAGCTGATCTACGGGCCGTAGATTTTCGAAGGGGGAAGAGTTAACATACACCTGAGCTCCACTGAGACAACGCTGAGTCAGCCGATCACACGACTCAACATGCACCTGATCGAGCATTTCCCAGTCAGCAGATCTCACGAAAATCAATCAATTGTTTAAATATGTAATCGATCTCTATTCTTTGTCATATTGTTTGTTTGATTGAATTGTCACAAATTGATTGTCATAAATAGAACCTACCTGCAAATGTTAGCTTCAGTCGAGAAATACATCTGTCATAATTAAAATCGTGTTTTTTTATTCTCGCCTCCGTTTAAGAAACGTTAACTTGCACACTTCTGTTTTTTTTTCATGTCAACAAACAATTTGATCCTGGTAAGTGCTTACAAAAAAAAACTTAAAGAAAGTAAGACGAGTTAAATTTTTTTGAAGATTACATGTTTACGATAAGGTAAAGTACATTATAGATTACATTACGAAAGTGCACTAATTACGGGTAGTTGATTTTTGATAAGGGAAATTCAGATATGTAATCAGTATATTTTTAGTGTATACATACGAGATACAGACGACACCACAGTTATTTGTGCATCGCTTTTTCATACGAAAAGCTAAGAGGAAATCAATGTAACTTTCAAAAGTAAGCACAATATTATCAATTTTTTTTCTTCTTATGGTAGCATATAACAGCCCCTCGACGGTCTGCCACCTATCCCCGGTGGGGGCTCAGATCAGCGGCACACCAAGTCAGATGCGTTGCTGCTTTGGTAAGAGTATTCTAGAGGAAGGATACCCCGAATTTTAAACCAATTATGGACGACAAAGTAGGTGAGAAAGTTACAGCGCAGGGAGTCGGATGCCTAGTACCGGCGGTCGTCAAGGGTGAGCAAGCAGGCCCCGGGTAGTCGATATCCAGCGACTGCAATGCTATGGAGGTTGACCACTAGGCCATCTTAGCAGATATAATTAAAAGTGGTGCTACGTAGAGCACAGAGGTGGTGGAATCGGCAGAGGATCCTTTTAGAAGGAGCTCTAAGCTACAACGATCCCCACTCCAAACTGGAACTAATAGGGTAGCAAGCACCTCCGCTGGCCGCCAGTCAAGCCGCGCGAAGATAATGCAGTCGGGTGCCAGAGTACTCGCAGAGCATTGTTTCGACCTAAGCGGAGAAGGAGCTCCTTAAACCACCAGAGCGAGGAAAAGGCACTGGTGTCTAGAAGAAGAACAGTTCGTTCGACAAAAACTAAAATGTAAGGACGTTCGACAAAAACCAACCTTTTTGAATTTTCTCATTAAATGAACAATGGAATCGAAAGTGGCTTTCAAATTGACTGCGCCTACAGTCTTGACGAAAGCCTTTGATAAGAGTGATAGCTCTATACAAGGTAATCATCTGGGCCCTTTACTGTTCGCCTTATCTTTTAATGATGTAGTTTCTATTCTGCAGTTATAATCTGTTTTGATTTATACTGATGACGGTAAAATGTTCAAACTTGTCAAAAATCCTAACGATTGCAATGATTCCTTGATTTGTCGAGATCGAAACAGATTTGCCAGCCGGTGTTCCGATAATAATCGCTTTATTAATCCTGACAAATATACTATTATATTTTACACAAGCAAAAATTATCCTGTGAACTGTTTTAATTGATATGACTTATCGAAATACGTTCCACAAAGTGCAGAGTATGAAATCCACTGATTCTACGAGAATTCGAACTCTGGATATGGTTGGTTTGATGAAAAAAGCACTCTTTTGCTCCCTACTGTAGAATATTTTCAAGAAAGTTTTTGTTTCGTTTTTTGGAATCGCTATGTATGGATGAGTTAAATCCCACCGAAAAACTGATGAAACTAATGGTACTATTGTGAAAGAAAAAGCGAAAAATGTGAATGGAGCTCAGTACGAGCGCATCTAGGATTAATTGAGCTTTGGAACGCGAGATTTAAAGTGTTTTGCAAATTTTGTTTAAATAACATTTAAGAATTTTCACTAAAAGTTTGTGCACAATATATTTTGCAATAGTGTTTAGTATGAGCGTTGTTTTTGCAGCAATGTCTTCTGAAAAGCACTTAGATGAATCGGAGCAACTTGCTATCAATTAAATGAAAAACGAAAACTACTCCAATAGGTAAATTCCTAGAAAAATAGGTTGCTCTGAATGTGCTATCAGGAATTTCTTGAAAAAAGGTAATAACTATAGCTTTAAGGCCGCAACAAAGGGTAATACAAAATTATCGTTGCATAAAAAAGGCAGAATTCGACATGAGGCAATGACAAATTGGCTAGCTACAAAATAAATTAAGCGTACTGCTTACTGTAACAACTCGTCACATTGTACGATGGAAAAAACTTAAAAAAAAGACCCGATTAACTACCGTTCACCGATAGAAAAGACTACAATTCGCCAAAAAGCACATGTCTTGAACATCCAAATGGGAAAACAAATTTTTTGATACGAAAAAAAAAATTAATTTGGATGGCCCAGACTGCTAGAGTTAGTACCGTCATAATTTGATAAAACAGATTGAAGTGTAATTTTGGTAGTGGTAGCGTTATGGTTTGGGGTGCATTCTTTTGTAAAGCTTTCAATCTGTTTCATATCTAGTCGAATGAGCTCTCAGATGTACACAAATCTCTTGGAAGACCTTTTGATCGATCATCTGGATAGTTGCAACGACGAAGATGTAGTTTCCCAGCAAGATAATGCATCCATTCATGCTTCGAGGCAAACCAAAGATTGGCTTTCGGACAAAAATCTTCGCACACTTGACTGGCCCGCTTGTAGTCCTCACTGTAATTCTATTGAAAACCTTTGGCGTATGGTGTATGGAAATGGACGTCAGTTTGATAGCGTGAATGTCTTAAAAGCAAGAATTCAAGCGTGCTGGTCCGAAATTGAGCCGAATTGTCTAAAAAAATCTAACAAACTCAATGCCCAACCGAATGTTTAGTGTCATTCAAAGTAAAGATGGTCACACTAAGTATTAAATCATACAAGGGCGAAAAATACGAACTAAATAATTTGTTTCACGTTAAAAAGATAAGTGCGTTCATACAAATGTCTAGCCGTTAATTTGAATTTTGTTCTTTAAAATACACAAAAACAAAAAAAAATCTAAAAATTAATTCAAATCATTTCTTACCAAATAAAACATTATATATCTCTTTTAAAAGTATTGATTTTTTTTATTTCCAGAAATATATAAAAAAAAAGTGTTATACTCTCATACAAATGTCTGCCACTGTAACACTTTTCAATTCATTTCTAAAAAATGCCGACCTAAAAATTAAGTAGCCCTATGCTTTTAAGTCACTTGACAATTTTAAGTGTAAACAACATTTAAACAACTTTCAGAGCCGTATGATTTCAAAAACCCAATCATCATCAAAATTCATATTTCTGTGCTCCTGATATAATCCAAATAAATACCGTTTGATCAAAATGCCATCGTTAACGACAAGTCAAAGGAATGATCTTATGGATCGAGTGAAGACGCAAGTGGCTACGGAAAATGCCCAGGAACTGTTAGCCAAGATGACAGAAAAGTGTTTCAAAAAGTGCATCTACAAACCGGGCTCATTGCTCGATTCAGGCGAACGCAAGTGTATTGCAATGTGTATGGATCGTTATATGGACTCGTGGAATTTGGTTTCTGTAACATACAGTCATCGGTTGCTAAGCGAACGAAAGAGAATGGAATGAAACGTGGACCTAGAGTACAAATATGTAGATGTTTAAGCACAATATATTTTATTGTGATGTTATTGAAAGTTTGAATTTATAAAATATATGACTGCAAATATATATTTGAGCTTTAGTCATATGTGATTTTATATTGCTCGCAAACTTTAAATGCGTTTTGGAGGCATTTTTATTCACTAAATAGTGCTTTGTAAAGTGATTCAAGTTCTTTGCATTAAGGGGACATAGCAACTTCAAATTGAAATTTTTTTTTTTTTTAAAGGTTAATTTTTCGTTGAGTAAAAAGACGTGTTTTAATGAAACTTTGTCCATATACTTTATTTGCTTCATACTATACAAAATAATTTTTTAAAAACTTTTTGTGGCCCACTGTGTTCTGCTACTTTTTTTTTGAAAAAAAAAAAAACAATAAATCGCGGTGTGCACGATAGCTGCCCTCAGAAGTCAGGAAAAGAAAAAAACAAAGGGGTTTTAATCAGCATAAAAGCGGCCTTGGAATGAACCAAAATAACGAAATGGCGGCGTTATTTTGAAAATCGAAGTTTTTTCCCCCAAAAATCGGTTATGTAAATGTAATTCTGATTTTTTCATCCGTAGTTCATTCTGAGCATTATAATGTGTAGATTAAAGCCAAGTAATGTATTCGACGAACGAAATACAACGAAAAAGTCTATGCGGAATCGAGCGAAATAAAGTTCCGCACCCAGATACCGGGGGCAGTATAAATTGCCACTGATGACATTGACACTGATGACGGTACATATAAATTTAACTAACCAGCATCAAAAATTATATTATCGGCAAAACAAAAACTACTGTTGCAAGGATGCGCTGTTCATCCATCCATTTTCATCCATTTTTCAATAAAATATCCGCAAACTCGAATGAAATTATAAGCTGTCACATTTTTCGCATCAATTTAAGGTACCTGGGTCATTAAATGGATGTGAAATTTAACTTATATATAGTGCAGCGCGATCTCAAAGCGAGTCACTGCTTTGTCTTCGAAGACAGTTATTACTGACGAGCAAAACTAAACGAAACGAAATTCCGCGCTAGGCTGATTTTGTATGGGATTTGACACTTCGTTTCGTTTCGCGTCGAATACATTTCAGGGCTTAACGTGTTAAAATTTCAGAACGATTGGATAAATACTCTTTTTTTAATCAGGCACGCCAACTTGAAAAAGTTTATTTCGAGAAAATCGCGTTTAAACTTCAAATTCAATATTTTTTGTGCGATCAAATGGCTATTATAGAACATATATATAGGTAATACTAGTATCCCAAAATGCTATACAGCTTCTATGTGAGAGAATAACGTATTGCAATATATATGTATATATTAAGCAGATGTTACTAAGAGAAAGTTGATGTAGCGGTTTAGCGAAGTGAACGAAAATCATAGAAAAATGACTTTGGCGCGCTTTGCTATATATCAGGGATGGGCAAACCTAATACTGGTATGATCGACAATAATTTTTTTAATTTATGCGCGATCGACTTCGAAAAATGGGTTAAATTAAAAACAAATAAACATTTAATTAAGGTCTTTATTGATATTAATATATTAAATACATTGTATTACCACTTTGTGCAATGTACTTTATTAATAAATATTTTAGATTAATTTTTTTTTCATCAAAAAGTATTGTAGAGTTAGGCTTGTAAGCACTGATGCACAATCGAATAGATGCCATTAAGTGGTCATCAGTCAGAGAACTCTTAAGTTGCGATTCGATGTTTTTCATTTGAGAAAACGTTGCTTCACATAGATAAATGGAAGCAAAAAAAATGCAAATATCCTCATTGCCACCAATCTCAATAATGGATATTTTTTATGGTAATTAAATCCAAAACTAATTTTCAGTTGCGCGTGCTATTGTTAAAATTTCTAACTCTAGATCCAATGAATTCAATTGTAAAGTATGAGGTAGATTTGATGAAATATCCTCGTTATCGAATTCTCTAAAAGGAAATGAACTAAATTCAAAAATCGGTTGAAGGTTATTGAGATTTGCAAATCGTCTCTCGAATTCTTGTTCAAAATTTTCCAGTTCAGGACAAAACATTTCAATATTACATTCACCAGTAGGTTAGGTTAGGTTGTACCAGTTGGCAGAAGGCCACACATAGACCTATTGGTCCATAGTGATACTAGATAAATGGGTCAGGAGAAAAAAAATTCAGTCCAAGCGGCTATCGAAGGCCACGGAGTTTTTCGTGAACTGAAGGATGTCTTTCAGCTTTTGCATTTTACATTCACCAGTAAGTTTAATATGTTTTTCTAAATATGAAAAATATTTAAAAATTTTGCCTATTTAATAGTGAAGCAAAAAGTTTTAATTTTCCTTAAAAAACATTTACCGAACTCAACAAGTCAACAATATTTTCTTTTTCCTTGTAATTGTAAACTAAGCAAGCTGTAACGGCCCATAAAATCCGTAAGAAGTGGTAATTTCTTTACCCATACTGCATCTTCCAATTGTCCATGTTTTTCTCCCAATGTGTCCGAAAATGCAATAACTTCAGGCAAACTATTTAGAAATCTTTGCAAAAAGCTTCCTCAGCTAAGCCATCTAAAGCTTATTACTGTTTTCGATTTCACGTAAAATTTTCATGCAAATTTTTACGTGAAATTTATTTCGGCGAAAATTTAGCTTGAAAATAAGCAAGAGTTGTACTCACTTTTAAGCGTGAAAAATTGCTTGGAACATGCTTTCGCTTTGAAAATGCAGATAG
The DNA here is from genome assembly GCA_947369275.1 of Nemotelus nigrinus. Lineage (NCBI taxonomy): Eukaryota > Metazoa > Arthropoda > Insecta > Diptera > Stratiomyidae > Nemotelus > Nemotelus nigrinus. Next base: position 77,748,027 of record OX376372.1, read on the forward strand.
CTTTGTCATGTCTCCAATCATTTCACGCCAATTTAGTATGTGCAATTCATTCTTTAGGCTAGTACTGAGTTAATCGTGAAGCTAAATTTTGACATGTCTCCATTATCTGGTCATTCATTCGAGCGAAAATTTTGAAAATGGAGAAAAGACACATCATTTCTGACGGATAAGATGGCAAGAATTTCAATTTTCGAACGATTTTGTTATTGAAAAGACATTTACACAATTCAGTTTTCAAATTCAAACACCAAATGCCACTTTTTAGCTCGAAAGAATGAACTGCACAAACTAAATTGGCGTGAAAAGATTTTAATTTAAAATTTTATTTTATCTAAAATTGAGATTAACCTTTTTTGCGTTGTGTACGACAATTTACTACCTCGGTAGCAGGGAGACAAATGCAAATGCAGGCAAGGTATATAGCGGGAAGCAAAAATATAAAGTGTGTACTTTAGAGCAGAGAGATTTAAGGAAATGTAACAACCGTATACGTATACGAGATTTAGTGAAACAATTTTACTAAAATGATATAAATCTATAAATTGCACAAATCGAGAGCATAGCTATCTCGGATTTTCCCTTTGGCTTCTCCGACACCAAGGCTCTGCGAGCTTTTGTGTGAACTGAAACTGCGGAGGCTGTCCGATTGGATCTATTAAGCTAAGGCCTATTCCAATATGTACTGAATAAATCGTCCACTAAATTTTTAGCTCACATTTTAAATTAACCTAGTAAATTATTACAAATGTCTATGATCGGCTGTCGACCTGTTTGCGATCGACCGTTTGATCTCCCCTGCTATATATGCTCATACATTTTTTTTTAGATTTCAGTTTTATATTATTAAAATCATGTTTTCAAAGCTTCATTCTAAAATATTCTATCAAAACAAAAAAAAACGATTTTTTGAAAATTTGAATGTCCATGTCCCCTTAAAACACAATTTTTACAATATGTGACGGATAGTTGGCAAGATAGCACCGTAAATCAATAAATCGACTTCAACATAACACTGACCGTAACCATTACGGTTCACTGATAATGCAACGACAAAAATAAAACAATTTCTAAGCATATGAAGTTCGAAGCTCACATGTCTGGAGGTTATCGTTTATGTTACCTAATGCGATTTACATTTGCTAACGAATCGTAATGCAAGCTGATAGGATACATGTGTAGATAATTTAATAATAGCAAAGGAACAGTGCTTTCATTTGCGATAGATATACATTGTAGGTTTTGGTTGACACCATGTTAAAGAGGTTTTTATGGGAGGGAAGACTTAGGGCACACTTTTAGCTAGGTATCTGTTTTCTTTGGCACTCGGAAGCGCAATGTAAAAGTATACCTATTGCATAATAGCTTTTCAGTTCAGTGTTATGAATATTGGGAGTAGGTTAGCGAAACAGTTGTTTGCAGACTACTACATAATAAAAATGCAGACTACTACATAATAAAAATGCAGACTACTACATAATATAAAAAAGGACACATTTTACAGAGAAGGGCCCCAATGACGGGAGAAAAGTGGCTGGAAGGCTTGCTATGCTGTTAACTACAGGATTAGTAGCTGAAAAACCTGCTTTTTCGTTCTCGGGCACCTTTTCTGTACATGTGTCCAAGTATTTCGAAGAAATGGCTTCCAAGCCACATCTGGTAGACAAACTTCTCCGAGTAGTGCTAAAAAAATTGAAGCAGAGCACTGCTGAGGGGATGAATCCCGATACTACTGAACGGAATTAGGGACACGATGAAAGTACTGATATTAGTACGGTATCGATACTTTCGTTTGATACCAAGTAAAATTTTACTTGAATCGAAACTGTTCGATATTTTACTCATATCAATACTTTGATGGTAGTATCGTATCGACATGTGACTGAAACATTTTTAAATGAAAATCGACCCATCTTTCTAAATTGAGCTACGAATTATGTCTTCGTACAGTAGCTATTTGAAACTCAAGTGATAAAAAACAATAAATTGTTGCAAGAAATTTAAAAAATTTAATAAAGATTTTATTTAATTTAGAAACAAAAACTAATACATTTAAATTATTCATTACAAAGTTATTAACTAAAAATAAAGCAAAGTCGACAATTTGCCTGCAATAAAGTCTTCGTACACTTACGAAACAGTTTATGAAAATCTTAAAAACTATAGATACTTTTTTTGGTATTATTTAGTTGGGTAGCCTTTATTTTTAATCACGGTTTTGAGGCAGAGTGGCATCAATTCTACAAGTATTTTTGCATAGCTTGGCTCTATTTTCACCCATTTCTGCTAAAGAGCCTGTTTCAACTTAGATTTTGAGCTAATAGGATGAGCCCTGATCCTTTTTTCTAGCTTGTTCCGCATGTGCTCAATGGGATTGAGGTCAGGACTTTGCGGCGATGTTTTAAGCAAATGTAGAATTTCATACGCCAAAAACATCCTTTTAAAGTGTGGAAATAGCCAGGGGTGTCTTACAACCCAAAAAAACACCATGAAAACTGTAAAGCGCTGTGGCGACGGCGTTATGGTATGGGGTTGTATGGCTGCCAGCGGCGTTGGAAACTTAGAAATAATTGAAGGAAACATGGATCATCGGGCATATATTGCAATTCTCAAGGGAAATTTGCAGCCAAGTGCTGACAAATTGGGTGAATCGAAGGATTTTTACTTTCAACAAAATACTGATCCTAAGTGCATGCTCATAACACTAGAATGTTCTTGGCGTACAAAATTCTACATTTGCTTAAAACATCGCCGCAAAGTCCTGACCTCAATCCCGTTGAGCACATGCGGAACATGCTAGAAAAAAGGATCAGGACTCATCCTATTAGCTCAAAACCTAAGTTGAAACAGGCTCTTTAGCAGAAATGAACGAAAATAGAGCCAAGCTATGCAAAAATACTTGTAGAATTGATGCGACACTGTCTTAAAATCGTGATTAAAAATAAAGGCTACCCAATTATATATTAACAAAAAATGTATCTATAGTTTTTAAGATTTTTCATAAATTATTTCGTTAGTGTACGAAGACTTTATTGGAGACATATTGTTGACTTTGTTTTATTTTTAGTTAATAGCTTTGTAATGAATAACTGAAATCGAACTGTTTTTGTTTCTAAATTAAATAAAAATGTTTAATGAATAAATCTGCACTAAAACTTTTTCAAATTTCTTGCAACAATTTATTGTTTTTTATCACTTGTGTTTCAAATAGCTGCTGTACGGGGATATTATTGGTACACTGTAATTAGTATCAACTTTCATATCCTAATGTCCTCTCAATGGACGAATAACAATGATATTAAATTAGTTTCAAAAGTGATATATGTAGGTGTAAAAAGACACATTTTTGACTTGAGAGTGCAACAATCCTCGTGAACAATATCTGGTCTTCTGTACGCATCCTCATCATATCACTGTTTTTTATCATCGCTTATCTCCTCTTCAAAATTAACTTTTATCTAGTTTAATTTAATTTAATAAATTTATTATTTTGATGTTTCTAATCCGACTCAAAGAATGCTGTTTGCTTGCTCCCGTCTTGAGCGAGCAAACACAACGAAATCTGATAGAATAGTTGCGATTAGCTCCACACGTCCGCTGAGTTGCGCTTTTGAGCCTCCATTTTCTTGATAAACCGTTGTGCTTCGGCCTCTGACTTATTTCCTTTGCTGGATGCTGACTTTGAGCAGAATAATTCTTACATCGATTGCCATATTTTTGGCGTCGCTGTGAGAACGGGATTAATGAGTAATGGAAAGGGATAATCAAGTGAAGCAAACGTACCCGCCCATGTGTTCTCACCAATAAATAACCTTCCGAATTAGATCTGAATGTGTGACGTAAATTTTGTGTGCTTGATCCCGAGAACAAAGTCGCGGAACGGCACCAGACCAGTTTCCGGCCCTATCATTATAATTGAAATCTCTGGCTTCGCTGGAAGTCTAAACTGACTGACTATAGTAAGTATCATTTGATATTTACTCATATCAGTACTGTCGCAATGAGTACGGGACTTATATCAATACTTGGTTCTGATACTACTTTAAAGTAAAAGTATCGATACTTTCTTTCGATATCGTGTCCCTAAACGGAATCTACCAGGATCGATAATTAAGCTATTCGCTTAGGTGTCACCTCCACTACCGGCACTGAGGTGGGACTAATATATTCTATTATATAGGTTATTGATTTGTGATCATTGTTCCCTTCTTGTCTATAAATCAGCATAGACAACGTATATCGTCTCTAAAGCTTATCAAAGCAGAGAATATTGATACGGGAAACTCGATCGTTTTGCGGAATAAGCCTCCGAAGCCGAATCAAATTGGAAGTGTTTTTTGCGGGATGATTAGACATGTTGAATTAGGTTGTTAAAATATCCGTATCAGCGCCGACGGAAAGGTGAGCTTTAGGATGTATAGTGCGTAATGTAGTAGTTGCGGTAGTTAGAAATTGTGAATAGTGCCTCGTGCCTAAGTCGCGGAATTGGCGAGGATCGGTGTTTGTCATAGATGGTCGGACGGTGTTTATCATAGTACTCCTGATCTACGTGCGAGTGTGTCTCGTAAGCCGGTTGTTAACATGTGTGATTATGTAGCTGGGTTTGTGTAGGTAGCTGCAGCCACTGAGTGTGTGACTTACATATTCCCTCAATACCCAGCAAACAATTTAGTGAGCGTTCACTAAAAACGATAGCTTCTCGACAATCAACAGACATATCCCTCATACGAAACCAAGCCTGTTCGTAAAACGATAAGCAGTAATCATTTTGCTTAGGATGACCGACGCAATAAATAATGGAAGCCATGTGTATGTGCCCTATGGCCTATGCGGCTCAGTAACAGTTTTTACATAGATTTTTCCCCTAGTTTGCTGGTCGCGGTAACCCAAACAAAATTTCTGTTTTCGACTGTGCTGTGATTTTGTCTGTGCTGAACAGTGTTCTTATGTAACGATGTTTTATGTTCGTCTTTAGTAGCCCATATTGCTTCATTCTTCCAGTCTTTCGAATTTACTCGACTGTGAGTAAATAATTTTAACTCATTTTCAATTCGTAAAAGCTAATATATTTGAAAGCGTTAAAACTATCGCTAATAATTCATAAAAGTTTCACTTTTAACGAGTATATAGGTGATATATACTCGCTAAAACCACATTTTTTCTGACTCATTTACGAATCGTTAAAAATGATTCTTTTCGGATGCGCATTTTAGTAGGACCAATGAATCGTTTTCGATTCATTTGCGAGCTCGTTAACGTCAAAAACATTCGTAAAATATGACTCTTTTATGAATTAATTACGATGCACTTGGTTTGCTGGGAATTTTACAGACTGATTGAGTGAGTAAGGGAGGAAGCAAACCGCCGTTGAACACTTGCTGCTCGATTAGATTGTTTGTGTAATTGTGTCTTCAAAATAAAGCCCCTGTTAACAAACACCGTGATACTTATTTTAAAAGAAACAAAAATATAAACAAAATTTTCAAAAAGTATCGGAATGATTGATGAAGTGGCAATGCCACTGTGATTTTTGCGAGAGCGTCGATAACTATTTTTGAATATGAGAGTTACATATAAAAACTTCTAATGAGATTTAACAACGACATTTTTATATAGCCAGCTGCACCAGATATATATCACTGGTCAAATCATTGCCACTACGCTTCATATTCACTTCTTTTTTGGACCTTAGTAGCTTCATCAGGATCACCTCTTAGTAGAATGGCATCCTTTACAAGTGCGGCGAAACATCTTTTTAACCGAAACTGTCGTTTTGATGCAATGGCATTCGATTTTCTAGTGCAATCTCTTCAGCAAGTTGCTGAAACATATTTTGCGAAGGAAATTCTACTGAACTTGAAGATGAAGCTGGTTTTATCTGTTTACTTCACTACATCCATTCGGTTCAGTGTACTTCCATGGCAGGTTTTACATACGAGAAAACTTCGAATGACTATTATGTTCGCAATGAATGCAATAAAATAAAATATAATGCAAAATGATACAGTAACAAATATAATGTAATTTAATATAAAATGTAAAGAAATAAATCTATAAAAGTACTTGCTTTTTATATACACATTAATACTTTTCTTCTTTTGTGTATGTACTTTTCCTTACATAAATAGTATAAACCTTATAAAAAATTGAATTTCTGTTATTTTACTAAACAGATGGAGCGTTTTCCGAATAGTAGCCCCCAATATGCATACGAACACTGACTCACGGCGTCCGGAGACTGGCACAATGTGACTCTAGTTAATAGCTCTTGTTCAATTGAAATATCTGCATCCTAATTTATTTTACTGAATTAAAAATTGACGCAATAAATCCGCGACCAATCCCAATGCATGAAAACGCTTGCTTGTAAATCAAATATTAAGCTTCGAATTCATAAGGAAAAATTAAAATTAAAGTATGCACTAATTGACGACCAATATAATTAATTTTAATGAAGTAAAGAGGAATCTTGATCTAATCGATTCGGACGTAGTTATTAATAGTGATGATGATGCTAACTTATCTGCTCATAAATTTATACAGTCTATCTGCAACACAATCAAGCAATCCACAACTACCAAATTTATCCCGAAAAAACTCACACCACTGAAGCATTTATTCAATTGGTACCAAAATAGCAACAACAAGAACTTATGGGAAATAGTTAATGATATGATAAATAGTAAGATTCCCAAAAATATTCCATTGAGTTTAATTGACACACTTCATCCGGAGCTAGCTTCATCATCTGAGAGTGTAAAGACACATCACTTGCTAAACATTTCAATGATTATTTCATAAACATAGGAGAGAGAATAGCAAGGAATTTTGAAAATAACAGTGAAAATGTTTTACTAAACACAAATAACATCTTTCCTAACATTCATATTCATAAAATAGACAGTAATGAACTGCTTACTGTAATAAATTCACTTAAAAAGCAGTCATCTCCAGGTTGGGACATTTTAAATAATAGGCTAATTCAAACAATTAAAAATTGCATCATATCCTTTGCTAGAGAGTTTCAGATTATGCCAAGTGCACATGAATAACGTCCTAAGATAGTTACGCAATCACCACCTCAAACTAAATACAGAGAAAACTAATATAATTGCGTTTTCCCTCACAACTATAGGTCAGCCTAACGTACGTATTCTTCCTTTACACGACCAAAACTGTAGGCATAGAGACACTATTGCATGTAATGTCAAGTGTAAAGCAATCCGTATTGTAGAACATGCTAATTATCTAGGGGTGACTATCGATAATAATCTCAAATGGAATAAATATCCAGAAGAAGCTAACGCTAAGTTAAGGCGAAGCATGCACATTTTTTATTCCTTAAGGGACTTATTAACGATATATCAACAAAAACCTATTTATTATGCTCTAGTCCAATCTGCACTGCAATACGGCATTGCAGCCTGGGGTGGCACCTTTTCTACCCACCTCTCAAATTTATTGTCAACGCAAAATCCTAAAAGTCATCTTCTAATTACCTCGTAGATTTCCGACAGCTGAGCTCTTCGCCTTAGCAAAAGTATTTAATATTAAAAAACTCTATATAGCCGCTACTCTTTTTTATACCCACAAGTATATAGGTTAGGTTAAAGTGGCTGCCGGTCTACAGAGGTCTGCCGTCCGACACACGTAGGCACATGAGAGGCCCGTTGTGATGCCACACTAATTTGTGACTCTCTCCTACTCACTAAAGTCGGAAAACCATCTGCTTCCCTTGACAAATCGCGTTATCACTTTTAAATTAACCAGGGACAACTCGGTCAAGTTTGAGAGAAAGGGAGCACCACTTGCCGCCAACCTTCTCCTTGGCAACGCCGGGCACTGACACAAGAGGTAGAGGACGGACTCCTCGTCATCCTCAGAGCCACAACTCCGACAGAAATCGTTAAACTGCACTCCCAATTGTTGTGCATGCCGTCCTATGAGGCAATGGCCCGTAAGAACTCCCACTGTGCAGCGTAGAGCGCTTCGAGTTAAGCCTAAAGGCTGCCTGGTGCGATGCGCATCCATGGATACCCAGGACTGCCTTGCTATTGCACAGGATGATTCATCTGCCCAGGACCTCTTAGCATCCTCGAGATATTTTTGCCTTATGACCAGTTTGACCGATGACATCGGTATACCTATTGAGAGGGAGGAGGAGACCTCCGGTAACAAGGTTCCAAGCCTTGCTAGCTCATGCGCCTCACAGTTGCCCTGAAAATCCCTATGTCCCGGTACCCAAATCAATTGAACCACTGAATGTCTCCACATCACCCTAAGAGATGTACGGCATTCAGCAACAATCATGGAAACTGTAAAAGGACCAGCAAGGGATTTAATAGCCGCTTGGCTATCTGTGAAAATGTCAATATTAGCCCCGAATATTCGACTACACAGAAGCCAGTCGATTGCCTGTAAAATAGCCGCAACCTCCGCCTGAAAGACACTACAATGGTATGGTAGACCGAAGGACAGCTTGAGATTCAGCTCATCTGAGTATACACCACTTCCGACTCTATTGTTTAGCTTTGAGCCGTCAGTGTACGCATTGATAAGCCCACTTTCGAGGGTGACACCATCACGCCATTCATCCCTACCAGGAATGCGAGTTGTGAACTCCAAATCTAGTAGGCACTGCGGAGCAATGTAGTCAACACCCGCTGGAGCGGGAACTCCCTCGACCAAAATCCTCGCATGGCCGAATTCTGTTCTATTCCATGCCGAGATAAAATTTAGTCTCACAGCAGCAGGATTAGCTAAGATAAGTATATTGGTTGGCAGCCAATGAAGTAACACGAAGAGTGCCTTAGTAGGGGTGGAGCGGAGCGCACCAATTACAAGTTGTGCAGCCATTCTCCGCACTTTTTTAATCTGCCGTTTGCAGGTAGCCTTAATAGCACCCTGCCACCAGAACACCACCCCAAACAATAGAATTGGTTCAACCACAGCAGTATAAAGCCAAGCAACAGTACGAGGTTATAATCCCCAATTCGCTCCTATGGCCCTTTTACAGCAGTAAAGTGCATTGAAAGCTTTCCGAGCTCTTTCTGCTACATTGTAGGTCCATAGTTACTTCGAGTCAAGGATCAGCCCTAAGTACCTGACCCTCTGGCTCAAGTTAATGGAGACCCCATTCAACTTGGGTAACTCAAAAGAAGGAACTTTGTACTTCCTTGTAAACAGCACTAGTTCCGTTTTGTTAGAATTCACATTCAAGCCGCACTCACGACTCCAACGTGAAAGTATGTCAAGAGAGTGATTTAGCCTCTCCTATAGCGTAGATAAATACTTTTCCGACACTGCTACAGCTATGTCGTCTGCATAAGCAATCACTTTGCAGCAAGCGCGGTCCAGTCTCATTAGAAGAGTATTCACCGTGATGTTCGACAGCAGGGGAGAGAGGACTCCATCCTGAGGTTTGCCCGTACTGACTCCTCGTCTTACGCTGGCATCCCTCAGGGAAGAGATAACCACTCTACTTTTGAGAAACTGCACAATAAAAGCAATCAGCCGCTCATCCACATGAAGCACCGAGAGAGCCTCAACAATTGCGTTAGAATTTATGTTGTTGAAGGCCCCTTCGATGTCCAAGAAGGCGGCAAGCGTATATTCCTTAAGCACAAGAGATTTCTCAACTTGCTCAATAAGGTCGTGAAGAGCTGTCTCAACAGATTTACCTTTGGTATAAGCGTGTTGTGACTGCGAGATCAACATAGGATCGATTGATCTTTTAATATGGTAATCAATGATCTTTTCCAAAATCTTAAGTAGGACTGAGTTAAGACTTATTGGACGGTAGTCCTTTGGCCTAACGTGCGTAACTTTTTTGCTTTAGGAATAAACACAACTCTAGATTCCCGCCAGCTGGTGGGAGCATACGAGAAGCGTAGACAAGCGTTATAAATCTCCCTGAGCCAAGGTAGCGATACTTCCATGGACTTCTGGATGTCAGCCGCAAGGACGCCATCAGGGCCCGGGGACTTAAACGGCTCAAAGGAGTTAATAGCCCACCTCAGTTGAGAATTTGATATTCTGAACGGCGGCATTGAGCTGTAATTTTGCTCCGTCTGACACATCACTTCTAGAGGGCAGTGATTGCCGGGAAAGTGTGCGTCTACCAGTACTTTGAGAGTATCTGCGCTCGTACTAGTTTAAATGTCCTCAGGGCATTAGCCCTCGGTGTCGTGCCCTCGGTGTCGTGCTTAATACCTTGCGAAGGCGATTCGCCACGCTGAGACTCTCTACATTTCCACAGAAAGATCTCCATGAGGACCTCTTAGCCTTGCGTATGGCATACTCAAAAGCCTTCAGCTTCGTTTTATACACCGACCAGTCATTAGATCTTTTCGAGCTATTAAACTCCTTCCTACATTCTCTCCGCAGGATGCTGATTTCCATACTCCACCAGGGAGGCTTACATGCTTCCCTAGACTTCCCCTGGCCGAGGGTGGCTTACATGCTTCCCTAGATTGAGAGAATTAGTAAGGGTGTCAACCGCCCGATCCAATTCATGGTAGCAGTCAATGCTCCTAGGAGCAGTTTCCAGTGATGATCGTACCAGAGAATTAAATAGTTTCCAGTCTGTCTTCTTTCTGTTGATAAAGGCTGCCTGTACAGCAGAGCTGCGGCCAGCCACGTTATACGATATGTACCGATGATCAGAGAATGAGCACTTTTGTAGAACCCTCCAGTCACGGAGAAGATGCGAGTGCCGCCCACTAATCAAGGTAACATCAAGAACCTCCCTGCGTATGTAAAACCCAACAATGCTCACCCAATACCTCGCAACAAGAACATACCGTAATAATATGGTAGTTCCCGCTTGCCGTAAAACGCAAACACAAAAATTTGTTTGGTAAATGAGCTTTAATAAACTCCCTGAATATTTAAAAAATATTAATTCGTTTGGAAGATTCAAATTTAATGTAAAAAATATGGCTCCTAACACAATCTAATGAAGAATTTCAAGCAACTTTTAATTTTATTAAAGTCCGCATTGTGAACTAATCGTACATCTATAAATTCTTAATTAGATGTAAGTGTTAAAACATTACGGATACCTAAGAGTTGAATAGGCATCCTTGCACAATCTATGCCTATAAGGAGGCTACTACACAGGTTGATCTTAGTATGTAAGCTTTTCCGATGTTAAGGATTTTTGTGATCAATAAATTAATTGAATTGAATTGCTTGGGACTAGCACCTTTACCCTACCTAAGAATAATATCAATTTCAGTGTTAATAAATTAAAATTACAGATTGTGTAGATTAATTTCGCTACAAACTGTAATTTGCACAACCAATTTTAAACTGCATTCAGTAAAACTATAATTCGAGTTGCCCTTGCTCTCCTCAATGCTTAATCTACTCGCCACAGATTTATGTACATATATATATAGATGCGCATCCACGTACTTGGTTTCGATTGTAAATCAAATCAGAAACTTCATTGAAAAAGTATAACTATAAATAAAGTTGTCCCTGTACAAGCTAATGTTTAACTTCACAGTACAAATACAGATAACGTCAAGTAGTTAGCCCAAGTATTTAGCGATAACATTGCATGCATGCCTAGTGCAATCAACTTATTAATGGCTCGTGTGATTTCTACTTTATCATGGTTGATTATTTTGCGTGAAGCCTTTCCGTGACATGCGATTATTCCTATTATCAGTTTTTACTGAGAAGTACACGAGACAAGATAACCGGTAACTGTACGGCTATAATTCGGATTTTCGCTAGTACTTTGTTTCATCGCAATGTCAAATTCATTTTAGGTCGAAGCTTGAGACATGGCCGTCGTATAGAAGGCCGGTCGCGACTTGCAATCTGACAGGTACTAATGTACTTTTATTGGTCGAACTGGTCGAGAAATATACGTCGACTGGTCGAAAAAAGGTACATTAAGCACGCCATCTTGGTACGTTAATTGCTTTTGCGACCGGCCTTCTATATGACGGCCATGCTTGAGACCTATATACAGTCTGTCAAGAATGAGCGGGAAAAAATTCAATTTTTGATCTTTCTAATTTTAAAATACTACTTTTTATCTATGTAAATGAATTTTTTTCCTTAATTATAGTTATTTACATTATATCCAACCGATATATACAAAAAAGTACAACTTCAATGCAAAAAAAAAGAACGAAAAGAACAACGAAAACAAATATTACAATTCTTGAAGTGTCAACAAACTCTTTACACAACTGTTTTTGTTTGCATTACTGCAACGATGCGGTAAATTTACCGTAATTTTTGGTCTGTATTGTAAAGTTCTATGAATTTGATCATTAGTGTGTGATTAATTTTTGGCTAGTACGCATAATCATGTGATATATTTTGTTTTAAAATGCCAGGCAAAATATTATCCTTTGAGTTGGTTCAGATGATATACTATAATCACCAATTAGGCAAAAATGCGCAGGAACTGTCGGAAATGTTTTGTGTAGCACGAAAAACAGTCTATAACGTTATAAATCGTGCTGAAAATGAGGATAGATTGGAGCCAAAGTGTGGAGGTAGCCCAAAACCAAAAATATTTAAACGTATAGAGCACCTTATGATAAGCAAACTTGATAAAAAAAAACCCCTGGATTTCGGCCAGAACAATTGCTAGGGAACTCAAGGAAGAGTGTGATGTTGCTGTTTTCCATGTAGCAGTACGACAGGCCATCCTACGAAATAATTTATCATCAAGAGCTGCTCGAAAGAAACCACTGCTTTCTGCACTAAACATCGAAAAGCATTTTTCCTTCGCTATTATGCACCTTTCTCAACCCGTTGACTTCTGGGGCGACGTCATATTCTGCGATGAGACGAAAATGATGTTGTACTACAATGATGGACCGATTAGAGTGTGGCGCAAGCCTTTAACATCGTTGGAAAATCGAAATATCATTCCGACAGTAAAATTTGGTAAGTTATGCGTTATGATTTGGGGGTGCTTCATCGAGTCAACCATGGACGCCCAACAATATTTGCATATCCTTAAAACATATTTGGCAAGCAGTGCGCAGAAATTCGGGTTTATGCATTACAACAAACCAAATTTTAAGTTTTACCAGGACAGCGATCCCAAACATAAGGCGCACATGGTGCGAATGTGGCTATTATACAACTGCGGTAAAGTGATGGATACGCTAGCCCAGAGTCCTGACATAAATCCCATCGAGAATTTATGGGCCTACTTAAAAACAAGTCGCTAAAAGGCAACCCAAAAACCGAACTGCCTTAAAACTGCGATTCTCGAAGAATGGCAAAAAATACCAACCACGTATGATCTGCAAAAGTTGATTCATTCAATGAAAAATCGGTTGCAATGCGTGGTTGATGCCAAAGGTGGCCATACCAAACATTAAATATACCAAATAATATTAAATATCCTGTAAATATGTAAATATTAAATACAATAATAATTTATGTAAAGAGTTTCTGGACACTTTAAGAATTGCAATAATTGTTTTCGTTGGTCTATTCGTTCTTTTTTTGCATTGAAGTTGTACTTTTTTTTGTATATATCGGTTGGAAATAATTAAGAAAAAAAAATTCATTCACATAAATAAAAAGTAGTATTTGATAATTAGAAAGATCAAAAATTGATTTTTTTCCTATGTGTAAACTCATTCTTGACAGACTGTATACTAATACATTTTTTTTTATAACGAATGAAATAGTAGGCGATCTGCAGATAGGTCAGAACTTTAAGAACACAACTGGGAGTTTCATAGATTTTGAATATTTTATTATCAGCGCCATTAAAGTTTAGAGGCGTAAATATTCAAAAATCTGTTTAGAGCACGTGTGCTTCAACATCATTTGAATGGAGCAGGAAAAATTTTTAATAATAGATTGAAAAATTGTTTCATAAGAGACTGATGCTGGCCAACATGAGAATGCCTCGCTAGAATCTCACCGATACTTTCCACAAGTTTTGCCTGAGTACGAAAACAAGCTCAGAGACGGACAATGTATCCACAAACATATGAGAAAGGCGAGCAATATAACTATATTGACCTTCAGATGATTTTGATTGTTGCAAATTAATCATTGGCGATTCTAGATAGATTATATAACATGCAGTTTCACTGCTTAGTGTGTAAATTCTAATCAAGCTACCTCTCGAAACTCACCCATTTGAATGCCGGTGCCCAGAAGAACACAGTTTTAGGACCTGATAATAAAGAGAAATGAATTATTATTATGATCGTTATGTAAAGCAGAAACATTGTTATGTGCACTATAAGAAGGTAATTGGAAGAGCATTTAATGATAATTGAGTACAATGAATTTCATAGTGGCTCGTGTTCCATTGACCTATGAGCCCAACATGCTTGCGGCAATTTATTTGACTATCATAAATATTTATGGCTACTTAGTGGTAATGGTGCGTAAACTGAACATAAAGATCAAGTGAAAGCACTTCTAAACAACTAAGAACTAGACTAAACAACCACCTGCTGGATGTTGCCACAACGGCCGAAGACGTTCCGGCACGAATTTATCAGCTGAGTTAATAATTCCGTTGTAAACTTTTGTTGGAATTGATGCCATTCTAATTAGCTTGTTTTCCTCTCCACGAATTCGCACACAGAAACTCTCGATTCGAAACAAACGGAATTTACTTCGAAGCACAGCCTGATCGCCACCACCAAATATCCCGTCGAATTTTGTAGCACAACTGACACTATGAACTTTAGAATTTAGCTAATTCGAGTCGTGAGAATACTGAAATTTACATCCGCGTTCGTAGCAAATTGTTCTAAAACCGTCCCGCACCACACAAACCTTGCCCTTGTCCGTGAGCGGTCCACATCACATTTAGCAATAGTTGGCAAATTGTCAAACGCAAAATTTGCAAAACATGCTCAGATTGGAGTTGAAGCAAGCGCATAGCGTCATCAATTGGGTAGTGACGTCAGCGTTGTATTTACAGACAGCTGTCAGATGTTGGCACTAGTCCAATAATTTTGCACGGAACATTTTCAGCGCCAATAAAATACGACTGAGCTTTCGCGTATCAATTTTGGTGCTCAGGAAAGTTGATTGCGGAAGAAGTTCAAGTGTAAATGTTTTTCTAAGAATCGGGATTTGAATGACACTGAACTTTTGAGGCCAATCATTGTGGAAAACGAAGAAAATTGTGTTTGAAAGAAAGTATGGAAGGAGACGATGGTGTTTTATTAATGGGTGGATGTTGTTCTAGTACTGCAAAAGTGCAGATAAAATATAGCCCAAAGCGGTTCGCTGATGAGGTGACTGGTGAGTGTATTCGATAGACATTATTGGACTTTGTTTTTGTCAAGTAACATTCCGTTCCACTTTAATATTTATTCCACTTTGTTTTTTTCACCTTCGATTTTTTCCACTTCAAAAATGTAAACCTGTAGCTCTTTGAAAGCAATTACTAAATATTTCACAAATATATTTTCGGAAAATTTAAATAAGTATCTATTCAGCTATATTACGAGGCACATGGGCTGTGAACATTGAGAGGTTGTAAACGTAAATTGTAGTGAGGTTTTCTTAAAATAAGTGTTTCCACGAAAAATATCGGTGCCTATTGTAAATTGGCGACAATGAAGAGAAGAAATCTAGAGAGCACAAAAAAATGAATAATTTTTTCACCCACCTATGTCCGCGTGATACAGATTATGCACTCTCTGCGGCAATAATGGTAATATTTTGCGGTCCATTTTCGCGATTATCTTTAAGTATAATTCACTGAGCACTCGGACCATTTTGATCGTCTGCAGTCCTCTCCAAGGGTTTTTTTTAAATCTAGAATTCTATAAAGACCACGAGTCACTTGCACTTATGATGCTTCGCAAAACTAATGAAACCGTTCGACGAGCACATTTTTCCCAATCGCGACGCACTCGAGATTATTTATCACTGAAAAACATATACATATGTATCTAATTCACACTCAATCTCAAACAGAATTCTTCGCAGGAATATTAATTTAAATTGCGTGATTTGTTAGCTCTTTAAGTTAAAAATAAACAAATAATTCTCCTGAGGAATCCTGATAGGCATAAAAACTAGTTTAGTGAATTCTTTTATGCTCTTTCTCCGCTCGATGAGATGCTTGAATGTCATTTGGTTATCAAACGATGATATGAACTTATTTTTGGAAACTAGTAGCTAATAGATTTTTTATTACTTATGTAATATAATTGGTGGAATGATTTGATATTTAAACAAAAATGGCAAAAACGAATTGTTTCCGCCCGGGATCGAACCGGGGGCCTTCCGCGTGTTAGGCGGATGTGATAACCACTACACCACGGAAACTACATTTTTATTGTGCATTTTTGTATTATTTGGGTTTATTTTGTCTAATAAAAATAGATTGAATACGGATGTCTGGAACATAATGATTTGAATATTAAAGATATGAGTTCTTTAGTTGCAAAATGAGACTCAAGCGATTTTTTACGAAACTGAGTTAAACACCATTTCTTATAGGAAATCTTCTCAGGAATCGATTTGTGCACTTTATTTTATCCCAAACCCAGTCTAAATGCCTTAAAAAGTGATTTAAAAAACAGCCTTATTTCCAAAACGCGACCTGAACAGAGATTTTTTCTTTCAAAATGGCGTCTAATATTTTGTACGGTTTGGTTCCAAAAAGCGACTCAAACCTTAGCAATGTCGGAAACGGTTCTTGTTATTTTTTCCAAAAACCGACCTAATGTCCTAACTTTAAGAAAAGGCTAAACTTCTGTTCGTCACATATTTTTAAATGGTTATTTTTATTATTAATCTTGTTTTAAATTAAGCGGGCTTTTTCTAGAATGATAAGAAATATTTCAAAGTTGGGCATACTGATTGCGACTTCACATGTTTCTTCTTAGAAATCGTGCGCCGACACATTAAATGTGTGCGTTGACTGAAGTTGTGTCATTATTTGCTTCTATGCTGATTGATTGATTGTTTATCTTTTTATCGTTGTGTGTTTATTACTTTTTAATTTGATTATGTTTGAAAGAGAAATTAGAAGGACTCGTATAAATTAATATTTAGAAGTAAAATGCCCACTTTGCAAAAATGAAAAAATATAATTGTCTTTGTTTTGTTCCAAAACCCGACTCCAACATGAAGTTTCGTTCCAAAACCACACCTGAAGGCGATTTTGTTCCAAAACGCGACCTGATGAACTGTAAATGCGAATTAATTAATATTTAACAAAATCCATAGTTTATGAAAATTTGTAATATTGTGTAGTTTTTTATTCTCAATTTATTAAAAAAAAATTGGTTTGATATATTGACCAGGAAAGAAAATATAGTTTTTTGCTGTTTCTGAAAAGTTTTCAAAAACCTTTCAGTCTCATTTTGCAACTAAAGAACTCATATAAAAGGTACCAGCATGATGAGTTCACCAAACATCAAATATCTAATAATTTCTACCTTTCATGAAAGAACAATTATAAGTAAAACTATTTCGGCAGCATTCATAAAATAACTACGGTTTTTCAAATAAGTAGTATCATTTGAGTTCTTTAGTTGCAAAATGAGACTCAAGCGATTTTTTACGAAACTGAGTTAAACACCATTTCTTATAGGAAATCTTCTCAGGAATCGATTTGTGCACTTTATTTTATCGCAAACCCAGTCTAAATGCCTTAAAAAGTGATTTGAAAAACAGCCTTATTTCCAAAACGCGACCTGAACAGAGATTTTTTCTTTCAAAATGGCGTCTAATATTTTGAACGGTTTGGTTCCAAAAAGCGACTCAAACCTTAGCAATGTCGGAAACGGTTCTTGTTATTTTTTCCAAAAACCGACCTAATGTTCTAAGTTTAAGAAAAGGCTAAACTTCTGTTGGTCACATATTTGTAAATGGTTATTTTTATTAATAATCTTGTTTTAAATTAAGCGGGCTTTTTCTAGAATGATAAGAAATATTTCAAAGTTGGCCATACTGATTGCGACTTCACATGTGAGTTCTTTAGTTGCAAAATGAGACTCAAGCGATTTTTTACGAAATTGAGTTAAACACCATTTCTTATAGGAAATCTTCTCAGGAATCGATTTGTGCACTTTATTTTATCCCAAACCCAGTCTAAATGCCTTAAAAAGTGATTTGAAAAACAGCCTTATTTCCAAAACGCGACCTGAACAGAGATTTTTTCTTTCAAAATGGCGTCTAATATTTTGAACGGTTTGGTTCCAAAAAGCGACTCAAACCTTAGCAATGTCGGAAACGGTTCTTGTTATTTTTCCAAAAACCGACCTAATGTTCTAACTTTAAGAAAAAGCTAAACTTCTGTTCGTCACATATTTTTAAATGGTTATTTTTATTATTAATCTTGTTTTAAATTAAGCGGACTTTTTCTAGAATGATAAGAAATATTTCAAAGTTGGCCATACTGATTGCGACTTCACATGTTTGTTCTTAGAAATCGTGCGCCGACACATTAAATGTGTGCGTTGACTGAAGTTGTGTCATTTTGCTTGAATCCAACAAGTGTTTTTATCGTCGTATAGATTATAATAATCTTACAGAGAACGATATTTGGGATGCGGAAGTAATTATTGACGAAAAAAAAAATGTTTAACACAATATTTTTGCTGCTCATTTTTCTATGTTTTTAAACTTATTTTTGTATAATTGTTTTTTTAAGTTATGTTCTAAGGTAGGTACCTACTTTCTGCAAAACAAAAATTACAGGCAAAAATAAAAAATTTAAAAAATATAATTGTTTTTGTTTTGTTCCAAAACCCGACTCCAACATGAAGTTTCGTTCCAAAACCACACCTGAAGGCGATTTTGTTCCAAAACGCGACCTGATGAACTGTAAATGCTAATTAATTAATATTTAACATAATCCATAGTTTATGAAAATTTGTAATATTGTGTAGTTTTTTATTTTCAATTTATTAAAAAAAAATGGGTTTGATATATTGACCAGGAAAGAAAATATAGTTTTTTGCTGTTTCTGAAAAATTTTCAAAAACCTTTCAGTCTCATTTTGCAACTAAAGAACTCATGTTTGTTCTTAGAAATTGTGCGCCGACACATTAAATGTGTGCGTTGCGTTGACTGAAGTTGTGTCATTTTGCTTCTATGCTGATTGATTGATTGTTTATCTTTTTATCGTTGTGTGTTTATTACTTAAATGATCAAGTACTAAATGATGATCTGGAAGATGTTGGTATAATCCCAGAAGAAGAGGATGAAAACAATAATATGATGTCCACATCCATTGAAAACCAAGAATTGGACGGACCATCAGTTGTTGAAGATAATGATAAAGTTATTTTGAACGCTGAATGCGACAGTTTTTTAGAAAATATAGATTCGGAGGATGAAACTGATGAATCCAACAAGTGTTTTTATCGTCGTATAGATTATAATAATCTTACAGAGAACGATATTTGGGATGCGGAAGTAATTATTGACGAAAAAAAATGTTTAACACAATATTTTTGCCGCTCATTTTTCCATGTTTTTAAACTTATTTTTGTATGATTGTTTTTTTAAGTTATGTTCTAAGGTAGGTACCTACTTTCTGTAAAACAAAAATTATAGGCAAAAATAAAAAATTAAAAAATATATAATTGTTTTTGTTTTGTTCCAAAACCCGACTCCAACATGAAGTTTCGTTCCAAAACCACACCTGAAGGCGATTTTGTTCCAAAACGCGACCTGATGAACTGTAAATGCTAATTAATTAATATTTAACATAATCCATAGTTTATGAAAATTTGTAATATTGTGTAGTTTTGTATTTTCAATTTATTAAAAAAATGGGTTTGATATATTGGCCAGGAAAGAAAATATAGTTTTTTGCTGTTTCTGAAAAATTTTCAAAAACCTTTCAGTCTCATTTTGCAACTAAAGAACTCATTTGAAGTAATTGAAAAATAAATCTTTCAAAAAAGTGACGCAGCTGTGATATTTGTCTATGATTACGATCGATTGACTCTATGCAAAACAACAAAACACTATTCGAACTTTATAAAACTTAATTGAAGCTTAATATTTCATCAATAAGTAATTCCGCAAGCGTATTTTTACTAATTTTCGAAGAAAATTAGTATTAAACTCGTTTCGCCAAAAATTCATTTGTCTTCACATATATATATATATATATATATATATATATATATATATATATATATATATATATATATATATATATATATATATATATATATATATATATATATATATATATATATATATATATATATATATATATATATATATATATATATATATATGTATATATATGTATCAGCAAAATTATTAGGAGAGATCATCTCTGGAGTGGCCGATCCGATTGAGCTGAAATTTTCGGAGAACGTAGATGAATATAGTAGGTAGGTCCATGATTTGCTAGAATTCAGATATCCTAAAACTTTTGGCGGCGGCGAGCGTCTTAGTGAATTTTGAAGTACTTCTTTATTTCCAAGCAGTGTAAATTTTTGCTAAAATAAATGTTTGGGAATGAAAACTTATTATGTTTTAAGCTTGTCTATGTTAAAAATTTGGAAATTTTGAGCCGCGTGTCGGTGCAGCGTGCCTAAAAGTAGGCAAAGATTTTTTTTCAAATTTTGATTTTTCATTACTTCTGACAAAAACATTGGATCATCGTGAAATTCGCAGAGCATATTGATGTTGAGTAAGATTTAGCACACATGGAATTTTAAGATAGTGCGGGTAACCCGGTAGCTACGGCAGGCTCCTGAAAAAAAATCCTTCAAATCATTGACCCTTCTGAAAAATTTTTGATTTTTGACACAAAATTCAAATCATTGATAAACTTCAACCGTTGTGCATCATGTCAAATTGAAATTTTCAAAATTCCGATTTGCACAAGAACGGCAACCCATCACCAAATTACCTCTATTTTCAGCACTCGAAAGTTCTGTTCACGAGAACTGACGACCGGATTATTCGATCATAATGAAATTTATAGGACATGTTGGTATTAACTAGGACCAGGTCTGATAGAAGTGATTTTGAAATGCCGGCAACCCTGTGGCAGTGGTACAATCTTGAAAAATCACTGAGAAAAAAAACCGGTTTTTGGCCTATAACTTCCGATTCAGCCATCAGATTTTAACGAAATTCACACAGTACTTGAACCTTTGGTGAAAATTTGGCTGAAAAATTAAAATAAAGTTGCCAGCTATAGTGATTTTTGTCTCCTAAATCTTGCAAATTTGGTCAGCAAAATAAAGCTTTTTTCTCTATAACTTCCGATCCAGTGTTGAAATCAAAACGAAGTTTACGCAGTAAATGGACCTTCATGTGAACCAAATGTCGTAGGAATTTCGTAGAAAAATCATGAAAGTGCTGCCAGCTATGATCATTTTTGTAATCTTGTGGAATTTCTTTACTGAGCGATTATGCTATTAGATTTGCAAATGGCAATCATCCTGCAATGAAAATTAACAACAAATATTAACGCTTTAAAAATTTGAAAAGTTTTGAAGATGGTAACCCTAAAATTCTTTTCACCCGTATAAGTTCCAGCGCAGTGATTCAATCGAAACGAAATTTACTGGTTGGGTTTAACTTAACGTGAACCAGATTTGATATATATTTTGCTTTGCTGCTAATACAGGGTAACCAGCATTGGCCATTTTCGTAAATATTGCACCAACAGATGCTTCAAATTACGTACTCATATTCAAAGCATTTGCAATAAAAATAAAAAACCAATTTCTAAATTTTCCGAGTTTTGAACATTTTTCGGATGGCAGCCTCAAAAAACGTTTAACCGCTGAAGCTTTCGATGAAATCCTCCGATGAGAACGAAATTCAAAGGCTTAAACGGCCCACAGACACGGAGATCTAGTCGTCGACTGGATCTCAATTGATTTGCCACAGACACAGAGAATGTAATCGCAACTTGAATTGCAATCTCATTCGAACGTTGTTTTCGTGGAGGCAACACACGCTTTGGAATGGGTGTTTTCTGGTCATTTTCGTTGTAAGAAAACGGAGGACATTATGTAAATTGTAAGCATTGTTAGCAAATGATGTTTTACGTAAAGTAATTTCGAACAGGTACATTATGTACTCGGATATATGAGGTATTTGTACTTTCTGGTTCAGGAATCTGTAACCTAGTCATAGATCCCTCTAAATAATTTTTAATTGGCGGTCATCATAACCAGGCATTGATTGTTCGTATTAGGGGTGTCGGAACTGATTTTCGAAGAAAATTATAAATTTGTATGTATCATGAGCTGGCAGCAATTGTGCTTTAATAGGGTTTAAAATTATGTTTCACGTAAAGTTATTTCGAACAGGTATGTACGGTTATCTAGGTATTCGTTCTTTCTGGTTCAGCCACATGTAGCCCTCTAAATACTTTTTTATTGAGTTTTAATTGGCGGTCATCATAGACAAGCAGCACTGAAAATGAACTAAATATCCGTTGCTGCCAAAGAAAAGATATTATTGTTCCACATCTATTCTTTTCGTTCATAAATATTTCCTGAAATAATAAAACATTAACGGTATCACGAGGTATGATAACTGACTCTTGTTGAGCGTACTCATACACAATTCAGTCCGTTAAACCAATGATTTCGAATTATGTTACCATTACGTTACACTAAATTCAAATGAGATCTCCATTCTAGTCTCAAAATCGCCACAGACACAGCAACGTGTTCGTCGACCATTAGCTCCGCCCACCAAATATCAAAAAATTTTGATATTTACTGCAACCGTTGCAGAGACTAAAAATGCAACCTGAGACTAGTCCACAGACAGAGATTTTCGTTGCAGATATCGCATATTGCAGATCTAGTTGTCGACGAGATCTCTCGTCTGTGGGCCGTTTAAGTTGATTTAAGTATGAGCTTGTTATGGTAAACTTATTGCTGCTTCGTTGGGAAAGTGTTGCCAGCACTGAACATTTTCATCATTTGTGTTACAGTTGAGTTTTGTTGTTTTGGATAAGGAATGGTTGATATGATTCTACAAAAGGTTTATTACGTCTTTCCACATTTTTTTGTCACTCAAAGACAATTTCTTCAAAAATTAGTTTTCTAGCGGTTCTGATGCGCTAGACTTTTTTTTCTTGATGTGCATAGCAATGTAGATTTGACGAATTTGTCACGTATTCAACTATCAATTTCGCTGTTGCAACAATTAGTACGAACTAATTATTGCAACAGTTTATCATATTAGGCGTGTTTTGTGTCCCCCTATCCATAACAGAACAATGCTATCCAGGACAGACGCATTATAAACCACAGCAACTGCTGTCCCAGTAAATTATTAGGCGTGTTTTTTTGCTCCTCCTATCTATAGCAGAACAATGCAGACGCATTGGGAATAACAACAACTCCCCCTTTCCATAACAGGAGCTGTTGTTGTTTCCAATGCGTCTGCATTGTTCTGTTATGGATAAGAGGAGCAAGAAAACACACCTGTTGTTTCCAATGCGTCTGTCCTGGATAGCATTGTTCTGTTATTGATAGGGGGAGCGAAAAAAGCACGCCTTGCATTAATATGCTTGTCGGTTAACGTATACAGTAAGGAAACTGTTTACATTGAAGTCAAGACAATAAAGCGCTATGATATTAAAAGCAAAATTGTGTTCGGTTTTTGTTTTAAACTTGATAGACAATATCTAATAAATGTTTGGCTGTTTGGGCTGAGCTTCCATGTGGTATTTATTTATAAAAACATTATCAGCTGAACTAATCACAGCTAATCGCTAAATCGTTTCAATTGTCTTTATTGGCGCTGACTTTTTAGCTTAAATTTAAATTTTTACTGATTTTGAACAAAATATAAGAAACACTAACAGGTAAAGATTGTCAATTACTAACAGGCAAAAATTATCAATATACAAAGCTGAGGAAAGATATGGATGCATATCACTAGCACTCACCTATTTCACATGAGTATCGTACGTAATCTACACGTTTTCATTTCTGATATAAAGTTTTATGCCCGTAAACATTTTGAGCTTGTTTCACACATATGAGGTTCCATTCGGTTCGGTTCGTTTTCGGTTGAACTGAATACAAACCGAACCGAACGAAATCCCTTCACACATAAACGGTTCTCACACGGCTCGTATTCGGTTTTGTGTTTTCTTCTATACGCAAGCAGACAGGCTCAGTATTGATAATGGAGAGAAGTCAAGTTTTTGCTATGTTGTTTCTCTATAGAAGAATAAAAAAACGAAGGAAAAATACTAGAATTCATTGGCAGCACCCTTTCATCACTGTACGGCAGTAATTTGGAGCATTCTACACCATTTTCCCGAAGCTAAGAAAACACGAAGAAAAATTTTTCAATTACTTCAGGATGTCAACGAAATCATTTGACGAATTACACATAAAGCTAAAGGACCATCTTCAGCGTCAAAATACATTTATGAGGGAATGTATTAAACCTATTCAGATGTTGGCCGTAACTTTGAGGTAAAATAATACAATCATTACAATTTTTTTAAAGAGTCTTTTTAGAGACTTTTAGTTTTTAATGAGAAATATAAATAACATAGGCTTACAAATAATAAGTCAGAAAAAATCCCAGGAAAAGTGAACAGAAATGATGTTTCACAAATTTATTAAAACTCATATTCTGAACTCTCATTGGAAGAAGAATTGTCGTGACAGTTCAGGCCAAGGCTATGTGCGTCTTCGTAACAATGGACAGCGGACACTTGTGACTGAATTGGCTTCTGGTAGGCTGAAGCAGTGTGCTGCAGATTTGGCTGGCGCTGTGTATATTGATTAAAAACCATCGGTAGTGTACTAGATGGAGAAGCCATCGGCGGAATATTAAATGGAGAGGCATATGATGTGTTGGATGTAGAGTGAAGAGGATGCTTCCGCTGCCTGATTTCCTTTATAACTTTCAGCACCTCCATTTGAAAATCAAGTGTCTCAAACTCATTGAAATCTTCAAGAGAAGGCAGCAATCCTTTAAAAAATGAAAGGTGCCGATTTGGTGTTTCCTTCAGAGCTGCAATCATTTGCAATTCAACAGGATCCATTTTCTGTTATTTTGATGCAGGTTTTTTGAAAAAAGGTTTTTCAGCTGCTGCAGCATCACGTGGTACGCTTGGAACTGTTTGCGTAGGATTCCCATCTATTTCTACAGGCATCTCCGCAACACTACCATCAATATCGACAATATTTTGTGAGAGAGTATCCTCTGTTTCTCTTGTTTCGAATATTTTGTTCAGGAACTGCAACTGAGATGCATAAACGTATGCTTTTGCTTTTGACGCCCCTGCTCCGGATTTTGCTTTAGTTTTGGCAATTGATTTTCGATACGAGTCTCTGACTTGTGTCCACTTCTTTGCAACGTATTTACCTGAAAGAAAATATTTATTTCATTCACCACAAGCAGTATCAACTTGTTGTATTTTTTTTGATGATTTGATGATTCATAATTGTGTTCAATATTATAATAATTATTTCCATATACTCTTCTTATTTTTTAACTGAGTAGAGTAAATTTTATTTTACGCACTCCCCTATAGTGCTTTCTCAAGGCTCGCTTATCAAAGAACCAGTTGCTCCAAGTAGTCTAATAGAACTTCGAATTGTGTTCCGGTGACAACATTTACTAGCTTAAACAAATTTTTTTAATTTTTTTTTATATCATTTGATTCCAACCTTTAAGATATTAACAGAAATGATTGTAACAGCTACTGTGGTAAAGACTTCCGGTACAATATTTTAATCAAGTGGTTTTGCTTCTCTGTTTTAGATATTTGGCAAGTGGTTGTACTTTCTCTGATTTGCATTACACTTATCTCCTGGGGATTTCCACTATAAGCAAGATCGTCAGAGAGGTTTGTTGTGCAATGTGGATGGAAAAAATGGGAATCAATTGCCCAGAAATTTGAAAGTATCGCTAATTTCCCGAATTGCTTGGGAGCCGTTGATGGCAAACATATAAGGATCGTTCACCCTCTCAGCTCGATGCATATCAACTAAAAAGGATATTTGTCTATAGTTCTGATTAACACCTTATAAATCGCTCATTTTATCTTAAAAACTGCGACTGATAATTTCGAAAAAATTGGAGGTAAAAATAAAACTAACTAAAATTGACTAAACTAACTAGATAAAACGTCTAAATATTTCAAATTAAGAGATCCAAACTGATAATTTATAAATTAAAAATCAAATCAAATGATCCAATCGTTAAAACCGATTCTAAACCGTATATGTGTGAACGCCTTGATTGCTTTCTGTTCCCTGGACACGAATTCAAACTTAATAGAAACCTGATGAAACCTATTCGTGCTCAGGGAGTATTCGGTTCTATACGGTTTCTATTAGGCACCGAATAGAAACCGAATTATTGTTTCACACTTGTCGGCAGCGACCGAAAACGAACCGAAAACGAACTGAACCGAATGGAACCTCATATGTGTGAAACGAGGCTAAAGTAGACAATAGGCGTGTTTTTTGCTCCTCCTATCTATAACAGAACAATGCTAACCAGTGCAGACGCATTGGAAACAACAACAACTCCCCCAATCCATAACATAAGTTGTTGTTGTTTCCAATGCGTCTGCACTGGTTAGCATTGTTCTGTTATGGATAAGGGGAGTAAAAAAACGCGCCCAATGTTTTTATGTTTGTATTTCGGATAAGTCAAATAAATAAAAACGGTTTTTGAAACTCAGAGAGGCGATCGAATTGTTACAATATGCTGGTAATTCACATTTGTTTATTTCAAATACCAAATGAACTTTCTAACAAAATCTTATATATGCATAAAGAATAAAAATAAAGTTGTTAGTTAGTTTAAATATGCTGTACTACTTATTTCATAATTAAGAAATTTGACAAAGATAGGAAGCGAAGGTGGGTCGTCGTTGAACACAAAGGAAGTAGTGCATCCCTTGCTAAATATTCCATACGCAAGGAAAAATAATTTAGCAATACATATTGAAATTCAAAGCAAATCAATTGATTTTATGCAACTTAATATCCAACATCAATTAAAAAATTACAAAACACCATTCATCTTGTACACGAGATATTTCTATTTTCTAACAGCCAAAGTACTTAAAAAGCTACTTTATAGCAACGAAGCAGAAACTCTTTCGTTTGAGTCAAAACCTCAAGCATCTCGGATAGGGATTCCAATCCCGAACCATTTTTTTCAATCCCGGGATTACGGGATTACGGGGATTACGGGTTCAAAATATAACACAACAAAATAAGTCAAGTTTTTAATAAACAGATTATATTTTGTGCCATCATTTCAAAACTACAGCAATAAGTAAGCTGAAAACTGTATAAAAAATATGTTACTGAATAATTACTAATTTATTTAATTGATGCAAATAAAAACAATAATTTTAATTATCCGAGATGTTGACAGTATCAAAGCAAATATTTAAAATTACAACTATTACAAATTACAACAACAAATCACGACAAAAAATCACAGCAATAAATCACAACTCTTAACATATAAAATATTCAGCACATAAAAATTCTGCCAAAGTTCATTGGTTTTTTCGGAAGTAACATTGAAGCAATAGCAAAGTATCCACAGTATCGTCTCCAAGCCTGCTTCTAAATTTATTCCCGATGTTGGACGCCGCGGAAACGGTCGATAAATATTGGTAAGCCTGCTCCAAACTATGCGAGTGCCACCACTTTCGAAAAGTTTCATTTCTTTTGCAATAGTTTTAATTAGATTATTTTATTGCGGCGTTTCATCATTGATTATTTTCATACTTTTGCAGCTCTTCTTGTAGCTCTCCTCATTTCTTTGGCTAGCAAGCAAAGGGTTCAGCATCTAGATCATTGAAGTATTTTTGTTTTTTTTAATGTTTGCGTTGCTTGGTTTCCAAAATACAGATTCTATTTCACTTGGTAAATTTTTGCTGGCACAATGTAGATTCTGGAGATAGCTTAGCATACCAGATAGCTCAGTACACGGACGCTCTTTTATTCGGTCCAGTATTGCAATTTTCATAGCATTCATAAGAATGGACCGTTTTTCTCCTAGCAGCCTAAATAAAAATCTTGATGAAGTATTAGCAGTGCATAAATTTGCATCTCTGCGACTTAAGGCCTCCACAGTCAATTTTACAAGGAGTAAAACTTCAATAAGTTTCTGAATCGAATCAAACTCAGTTCCTTTTAATCGCTCTGGATATTGCAGGCCTATTAATGTATACTATTTTTCAAAATGGAAAACCGTTTAAACAGTGTCAAGAGATTATTTCATCTTGTTTTACAATCCAGTAAGTGAGATAATTAAATGCCTTGCTCGGATTTGACATAGTTTTGAAGATCGTTATTTTTCGCTGGAGCTTTTTTAAAATATAAAACTACCTTACAAACTTTCTTTATGCATGCGCTGATGTCCTTCGTCAGATCTAGCGTGTCTTGCAGGCGACCGGGAGCAACGTAGTAAGCTGATTCAGGAGCGTCTAAATCTTCGTGGTCTTCGTCCAGATTATCAGTTGCTTCATCAACTCTTTGATCTAGAATGGACCTCCTATTATAGAGAACATCGCAAACTGCCAAAAGGATGCTATGCGCGAAACAAATATGTTGCTCTGTATTAACTAGTCTGCCTACATTTCGCATTTCATTTGACCCATCAGTTATTATGGTAACAATGTCTTTTCCTAGAGAAACATCAAACTCAGCGAAACGCTCTTTTAATATATCTAGGTAGTTTGCAACTGTCATTGATATCCTTACTCGCACCAAGCTCCAGTAAAAATTCACTAAGTAGATGTTAATATTTGTGTAGCGCCTATTCGTTGTCGAGGTCCACTCATCAAACGTCAGACTGAACCGTTCACCTGAGATACTAGCCTGTCTTATCTCATTTTTTATTATTTTTTTCTATCCTGCTTGCAAAGCCCACAGCCTATTTTTGATTATTATTGAGGATTTTGGTAAATCTGTGTATGCATTCGCTAGTATTAATTTCCTCAAATCATTCGAAGTAACGAATGCACTAAATGCGAAACAGTCGGGGTCCGTGCCCCGGGCGGCAGAATCAGAGGGCGACAGATTCAGAGGGCGGCAGATTCAGAGAGCGGCAGATTCAGAGGGCGGCAAAAACAAGCTTAGCAGACGAATACACTACTCAGCACTATCGCAACTTTGCGATGACTGAGGCACGCAGTATAGTAAAATAATAAAAAAATAAAAATATAAATTGTTTATTTCGGACAAATAAATGATTCATAGTGTGGTAATGAGGCTTATAGTAGGTTAGTATCACTAAAAACACAAAGCACTTTAAATATAAACATAAAAAACGTAGATAAAATCCATTTCGCTGCCCCGAAAGCGATTAAGGAACGAGCTGGTTTCCGTGATCACCTTCCGTACAAGGCAGCTCCATAGTGGCGAAGTGAACCTAACAGCGATATATCCTACTTCCATCCCATCATCATCACAAAGATATTATTACATTGGACGCGCAAAGTGTCCAGCAATCTTTTGGCATATCTGACCCACAGTTCCCCTGTGTAAAAGCAGTATGCTTGGAAAAGTCTTACCTTAACTTGCTGCGTACAACAGGAAAATCTGCGAGCCAATATATTATCTCTGACTGGTAAAGCCCTGATAAGCCCTATAGTACTTTAAGCAAATAAATTATTCTCTTCGGGGCACGTAGGCATAGATAAGACAATAATCGCACTCGCCCGGTGCCCGCGAAACTCGCGGTCACGGCGGCTGGTTCAGTGGCAGTGTGCAAGTGAAACACACTTACATTTGAGGGCAGTTAGCGTCCTTTGGAAAGGGATGCCGCTATATTTAGACAGATCCTGTGCATTATTATGGATCCTGCATTGTATCTGTCAGCAAACTGTCTTGCTTTTCGTGGGTCCCACGAGACCGCTAGCGACCTCATCACACATTGTCCTCAGCCTGGTCAAGAGAACTTCTTGAATTTAGTTTTCCTGCTCTCCAAACATAATTCAACTCTTATGCCGGGTTTCCATCAAAGTAGTGTTGAGTAGGACACGGTTTCAAAGAGAGTTTGTAAGAGTCGATTCTTTTTTGTACTGAGCCAGTACAATGTCCCACTTCAAATGAGGCGAGGCGTTTTTTATGAATGCGGTACAAAAGAGGTGATAGTACAAAAGAGGCGATATAGTACAAATGACGCGATGTAGTACAAAAGAGTCGATGTAGTACAAAAGAGGCGAATAGTACAAAAGAGGTGAATAGTACAAAAGAGGCGATAGAGCGAACTCTAGCATTTGGCTCGCCACGACAGCTTGAAGATTTGAGTTAAAAAGTCTCAGCTCGTCTCTACTCAGTGGTACAAACTGATTAAACGTACATACATCGTATTTTGTACTGGACATTGTACTAGCTTGCACCCGCATCGTACAATGTAATGCCTCTCTTTCACATGTCATGTTAGTCGTCACTATCGGCTCTTTGTCTCGCATCTTACAAATCGCAAAGTGAGGAGTAGCATGACAAAAATTTTGAAGTGGTACATTTCATGAATTTGTCGCGTCATGACAATTTTCGTTCTTGTACGGGACAAATGTACTGGCTCTTACAAGTCCTACTCAACACTACACCAAAGAGACAATTTGAAAAACAGTTTTGTTTTCAAAAAACAAAACAAAATACTTGTTTTGTTTTTTGAAAACAGTTCTGTTTTTTGTAAACAGACTGTTCCAACTGAACAGACAGGTTTTGTTCTCAGTTCTGTTTATCCTGTGTCCGAAAAATGTCTGAAGACGGTGATTTTATAATTAACTGTGGATTTTTCTTCATAAATGACATAAAAAGAAGAAAAAAAACCGATACATTGAGTCAGTTCTCAATTAAAAAGGAAAGTTGATTATAGCACGGAAGTATTGTTGGAAGATTTATGTACTCACGACGTTGGCTTAAGTGGAAAAATGAAATCATCGTTTCACAACTTTGTAAGAATGTCAAGCAGTGATTTTGAACTGCTAACTAATTTGCTAGGACCGAAAATCGTCAAAAAAAAATACAAATTACAGAAAAGCGATCGCCTGGCACTTACTTTAAGGTACTTAGCCACTGGAGACAGTTTTCAATCATTGAAATATTAGTTCAAAGTTTCACCTCCTTCAATATCTCGAATAGTACCGGAAGTATGTGAGGCCCTTTATGATGCTTTTGGACAGTACATCAAGGTAAGATAAATAAAACTAATAAAATAGTCATATTGTGTACCTCTATCTACAGTTCAATCAGATAAATATGGGTCATAATATAAATTAAATATGACAAGGTAATTAATACAACGCTTTATTTCAGTGTATTATTTATATTAAGCATAAGTATATGATTACTGCTACTGATTATTATTTTTTATTATTTTTATATTTAACATTTTTTACGAAGTGAATCAAAGTACATTAATCGATATACTGAGTGCTGTCGCTAAAAACAAAAGTGCATGTTT
This sequence comes from Nemotelus nigrinus, assembly GCA_947369275.1. NCBI lineage: Eukaryota > Metazoa > Arthropoda > Insecta > Diptera > Stratiomyidae > Nemotelus > Nemotelus nigrinus. The sequence continues at coordinate 77,779,419 of OX376372.1, forward strand.
CAACCAAATAGACACAAAAAATGCGAACAAACATGTTTTCCTTTGATATTACGGACTCGCGATGGGACGGTGTTTTGTTTACTAAAACAGTTTTCAGAGACAAAAATGTTCGCGAAACTGTTCAGTTTTTACAAAACATTCGTGTTTTTGTTCAGAAAAACATTTTTTGTCCGTGTTTCTTGTTTTGTGTCTTTGGTGGAAACCCGGCATTAAGTTTCATTGGCAACACTTAAAAAAGGGACAAATATCATATTTATCAAAGACAATAGAGAATAAAATTATTGACATAATGGCAAAACAGTTAGGAATAGCATTCTAAACGACATCAAAGAAGCGAAATACTACACAAGAATGTTCGATTGCACTCCAGATGTCTCGCATACAGAACAAATGAGCAAGGTCATTCGCTATGTAAAAAGACTAGTGATTTTTGTAAAATAAAAGAAAGTTTCATTGATTTCATAGAAGTTGCTGGAAAGACAGGGAAGAACATTGGTCAACAGATTATAGAAAAATTGACAGTTGATGGTTTAGATACTAGACAATATCGTGGCCAATCTTATGATAATGGGTCCAATAAGACTGCCACCTATAACAGAGTGCTAGCCAGGATTGCAGAAAAGAATGATCTGGCCGAGTTCGAACCGTGTTTGGCTCACTCCTTGAATTTTGCGGGTGTCCATTCTGGTTCATCATGCCTGGAAGCAATAAAGCTAATTGGAGTAATTCAGAAAGTCTATATTCGATTACACTACTCGGTGAGATACTATGGAAAAATATGTTAAAAACCAATTTTAAAGGAAGCAGTCAGACGAGATGGTCGGCGAAACATGTCGCTGTGAAAGCCCTCTTAAATAATTTTTCGGAAGTGGTGAAATCCTTGGAAGAAGTTGAGTAAACTTCCCATGCTCCAGAAGCAAAGTACGAAACAGGCTATCTTTTAAGTGCTGTAAAGAATTTTAAATTTAATCTTAACTTGACGATTTGGGCAAATATTCTCCGCGAAATCAATAGTAAAAAAGTGAATATCGAAATTCAAAAGGAAGATATAATCCTCGCGCGTTCCAATAAATGGCTCCATGAAAACTTTGCAAAAATTGTGAGAAAATTCATTTGAATATTGGTTAGAAGAATCTAAAGAAGTTGGTACTGAAAAACTCAATGGTACTGAAATTTTGAATATGTCAACCAAAGAACTGCAGAAGCATGGAGCAGATCTAGGACGAAAACACGAGCAAGATTTAAACACAGCTAAATTCTGCTAGGAATTCTACGTTTTTAAAGAGCGAATTTCACTTTTATTTGGAAATATAAAAAATGCTAGCGCTTTCAATCTCTTGCAACAGATCTATGTGCATCATTTGCACGATGATTTTCTTAATACTGGTATTGCCCTAGAAGTTTACACTACGCTTACTACTTCATTCGCAAGCTGCGAGCGAAGTTTTGGCAAACTTTAATATATTAAAATTATCTACAATCGTCGACGAGCCAGGAACGTTGCCGAGTCTCGCAATATTAGCAATACAAAATCAAATTGATCATGCGATTAATGAAGACAAAGCCATAGATTTGTTTGAAGAACAAAAGCCTCGAAGATTAAATCTATAACTTCAATGTGCAACATAATAATTACTTTTAATCTCACATTTTATTTCAGACCCTATCCTGTCCTATCCTAATTCAAATAGATGTCCGACAAGTTCATGTATTTTTGGAAAAAAACATATGTATGCTTAACAGAGAAAGAGCAGCGCTAGACCCGTCGTTGTGGCGTTCTATGGGGAAGACCTGTGTCCATCAGTGCGCGTCTTATGGCTCAAATGATGATGATGATAAAGGTAAAAATATTGGTGGGTGGGGGCGGCATTTTCCATTTTTTGCCCCGCCTCGAAAAAATTCAAGATCCGGGGCTGTTGATGGCCAGTCTAAAACGGTGACGCAGTTGACCTCAAGAAACATCCTTGTGTGCCTTGCCGTATGTTTGGGATCGTTCTCGTGCTATAGAATAATAGAAATGTGTATATAACGGTGACGCAGTTGACCTCAAGAAACATCCTTGTGTGCCTTGCCGTATGTTTGGGATCGTTCTCGTGCTATAGAATAATAGAAATGTGTATATATAATAATATGTAAACATATAATAGAAATATGTGTATATAATAATATGTAAACATATAATGCCTCAGCCCATAGTAACATGATATTTTGTAAGATGTCGACGTACTTTTTCTTGGTTAATATTCCCTTTATACTGTATATTGATCCAACACCAGCCGACGAAAAATATCCCCAAACATTGATGGAGCCACCTCTGTGCTTAACAACGATTGAAGTGTAGTGAGGGTCGACTTCCTAACTTCTTCGTCGCCTTACAAATCTCCTGCCATCAAGGCAAATGCGATTTTTTTCGTTGCTTCAAAAGATGAATACTCATTCATTTTCCAGGTTAAATTTTTTCTTCCGATTACCTTCTGACTGTTTTCACTGAAATATCGCTACTTTCCCTGAAAAGTCAACGATAAATTTCGACAATTGATTTTTTTGTGGTCCGTTTCAATGTCCATTTCAATGTGAGTTGTCTTTCAGGCTCTTTTAGCTAGGGGAATATCTTGGATTGTCCTGTGGCTTTCCACGCGTTTTAGTGCTCCGCAAACCATTTCTATGGGACACTCTAAGTGGCTTGCCGATATGACAAGCCCAACTTTCTCAAGCCTACAATCCTTTGCCTAACTAGAGGTGTGCAATTCTTAGCATTTCCCATCGTTATTGAAATTAAAAACACTTTTCAAAATTTTGAAGATCAAGTTTAAACTGCAATGGCTAGGGAAAGCATCTGGCTAAACTATTTCAAACGAAATTGCTTATCGAAATTGAAAACATCAGATAAAAAACAAATTTAAGGGGAATGAATTATATCGAAGGATTCATTAGCAAATTGGGTTTTTCTTAGTAAGCTACAAGGGTTCTTTGAAAATCACTAAAAAACTCATAAGACTCAATAGCACACACAAACAAAAGTACAGTGTTTGATGTTGTCTTGAAGCTGGTGGGATCATTGCTTTTATTTTTCGAAAATCGGTAATAGTTAATGGCCAACATAGCAGTTGCGGTTATTTCCGCAATAATATGGGCAAAATTAATCCGGATTATAAGTAGTTCCTGCTAGATGGTGTTAACAGTGACTTAATTACTGTGACTTAATTACTGAATTGGTCACCGAGTCCGCGTGATTTGCTTGTGGAACTGTAAAAAAACTACAATCAATTCAGATCGTCGATGCCAATATTCAGAGCATTGATGGTATATGTAGAACCTCAAGGATTTTGTGACAGGATGTGTTTCATCTAAAACAGATGAGAAGCAGATGAACTTTAAATTGAAAATGTTTTTGCGGGATGATTAAAATTGAAAATTTTTTTATTTACATAGGTAATTTTAATCTACATTGAAAATTCTATTTTTGACAAAGTGGTTTCGAAAGCATGCAATATGCTCGGCTTTGATAAGCTTTAGAGACGATATACGTTGTCCATGCTGATTTATAGACAAGAAGGGAACCGTGATCAAATTCAATTACTTTCACTAATATGAACTTTGCTTATAATAATGGGTGTGTTATGGGTAAATGTGTAAATTACAAAATAAATTATAAAGATAATACCTTGATTTATTTTTTCAAAGGTTTTGTATTCAAACTTCATTTCTGTCATTATTATTTATTAAAGTTTTATTACTCTTAAAAACACCCTACAAAAGTAAAACGGGTGGAGTTCAGGAAACTCGCTCTCTCTCTCTCTCTCTCTCTCTCAATATTTTCACATGCATTAGTGCATTTTTCTCGAACGAACTTAACATATCATCTTTTGGCTTTTCTCTGTCGGAAGTCGGATATTTCTTCATACTCTAAGGACTCCATAATCTTGGTGTCGACGCGCTATTAAATATCACTGGTAGCTACAAGCTTGGTTTTCTAATGCTCGCGTTACTCTTTGAATGTCCATGCGCTAGTTCGTTTGATTCCTCAATATGCTGCAGCCTTGAATACTGCTGCCAAGAGTTTTCTCCCAGGTAATTGATTTTTTCCAAATTGTTTAATTGACCTGTCGCTAATAGTTTTTCGTTTTCGATAATTGCTATTGTTGAACAAAGCTATAACTTCTTACTCCTTTTTTCCCTAATGTTGCAGCAACTCCCTAAAATAAGACAAAACAATTATAATAAGTAAAACGAACAAAACTATGTTACTTACGTTTTGAAAATTAATTTCAGCATATATCTCAATAACGCCACTAGTGACATCTATTTGCAACTAGTAATATATACATACATCTAAAATCGAATGGAATTATGAATTATTTTGTCTCTACTATAATTATCAAATTTATACTAAAACACATTGGAATTAAGAATATACAAGTTAAAATCACAAATCAAGAATAAACCAAATATCGTTTGTTTTTAAACTGAATATGGCGCCTTAAATCATACATAAAAACATATGAGAAGAAAAATACACGAGAATCCGCCAATTTTATAGTAAATCGAAAGTGGAGACCATGCCGCCATTTATTGTGAGAATAAAATTATGGGAAACCTGAAATTTGATTCAATTACAGTCAAAGTCATTCAATTAATATGTTACTCATTTTATAATCAATGAAAATTAAATTCAACAATTTCTGAAATAAGAATATAGGAGGTTTAAATAATAATAAATTCGGATTTCATGATCATCATAAATGTGGAGAATTTCCCCACTCAAGTTGGAGAGCTTAAAAACACAATAAAAGGCAGAGCCAACTCTACAATCAGTCTATTTGCGGTTAGGGTCATCTCAACCAACACATTCTGGAAGGTATTGTGCTTGAAATATGCTAATTGTTTCTTCCTATCTTTCTACTAATCTTTTCTTCCGGAATTTCGAATAGGTGTAAACACATGCCGATAAAGCTATTTTTACTCAACATTCAAATTCCAGCTTAAGGCTGGTACTGAGCTAATCGTGAAGCTAAATATTGACATGTCTCCATTATCTGGTCATTCTTTCGAGCGAAAATTTTGGCAATGGAGAAAAGCAGAGACACTGCTCATTTCTGACGGATAAAATGTCAAGAATTTCACTTTTCGATCGATTTTCTTATTGGAAAGACATTTGCACTGCTCCATTTTCAAATTGAAACACCAAATGTCACTTTTAGCTCGAAAGAATGAACTGCACAAACTTAATTGGCGTGAAATGATTGGAGACATGTTTCAGTGCCATCTACGTTTTCAACGCGAAAGCAACTTCAAAGCAACTTTTCATGCTAAGAACAGAGTACAACTCTTGCTTATTTTCAAGCTAAATTTTCGCCGAAACAGAATTCACGTGAAATTTTGTATGAAAATTTCATGTGAAATCGAACTCAGTACTATGCTTTACTCACATGTAGAACCTAATAGAACATAAGAAGTGTAGTGAATTAAGCCGATAAGAAACCACACGTGTATTAAAGGTTGTGTAGTAATAATGTACGGTACACCAAGAAACTACCGTTTCGTATGGTATGATTGATATGCTACAAAGCTCATAAATCATACAATATACAAACGGTAATTTTAATCTCGTACCAAATTGATAACGGAGGATTGTGATTGAGTGATTTTCAATGAAATTGTAAATTTAAGTAATTGTTGTATTTTTTTGGTTTAATGAAGTTGAATTTATTTGCAATAAAGTGTTGTGTGAATAAGGAACTAAGCTATATTTTTCATACCGCTACACTGCCCTACTAAGCGCAAAAGCGGTAGCTAAAAAAAAATCGAAAAGCTGATTTTTGTAGCATTGGATAGCTTAAAACCATACGCATCTAATGAACTAAGTCTTATAACGGTATCTTGTTTAAAACATATGGAAAAAACCTTAAGAAAGTTTTCCCTATCTCAGTTTTACCTTGAATCACTAAGGGAATTAGCGGTATATCCATATTACGTAGGCAACCAGCCGTATGTTTGAATACCACGAAATCTCGAAACAAACGACAGCAATTTTTCTAAGCCAATAAGCGGCAAGTATGACGCGTGAAGCGAATACTGACTGAACGCTTAGTATTACCTGTCCTCAGGTGACCCACAAATTGTTTCAATACGGTTAATACGGTTTACAGTGATTTATTTGCTCGTTCGTGTCATTAGTTCTTTGTTTTTGTTGCAAAGAAGTGATAATCTAGTAATCACTGTGTTAAATTAGTAAAAATCCTGTGAATTAATGTGTTTAGTAGTTTAATTTCTGGTTTTGACAATCAGGTAAGTCCTATTAAAATATAATTTTGCATGATCATTTTCATAAAAGTAACCTAAGTTTGTTTTGAATATTAGTTCAGATAAACCATGTCACAAAGAAATATGAAAATGATGATGCTGCTAGCGCAAAAAAATAAGCAATTGAGAGAAAGGTTCAAGGAATCGAAACAACTACAACGTAATACTGACATCGATCCCGACTTTTTCTGTAGTAGTGAATCAGAGGATGATCTTCTTTTTTCAAAATACGACAGCGCAGATCAATCACTGGCTCAGAATAATCAAGTTTCAAACTATTTCGACTCGGAAGATTTAAACTTTTCACCTGGCCCATCTACATCAAAAGCTGAATATTTCAATCAGGATCTAGAGAATCAGAACACAAAAACCGGGAGCAACACAGTCATGAACTCTTTTATTACATCAACATCTGTGCCGATGATTGAACATTATGATTTAACAAAAAGTATTTCCAAAAACTTGATTCATATTTCTGAGAATCTTACAAATAGTTCAATTTTGATGCGTGTTAAATCAGTTGAGACTTCATCTCGACGAAACGAAGCTATAAGAAACATTAATCTCGAAGAACCCGAGAATCTGTCACAAAATGTGATAGCAGACGATAATACAAATGATCCTTCAATTTGTACTAAAGCAGGTACAATTAGGAAAAGAAAAAAATACGACCAACCACTCAAGGTTAGAGCAGAAACAAAAATAAATGAGATAAGAGATAAACATGGCGTAAAACCACCCTGTCCAGCTTCCTGCAAAAGACTATGTACCCAAAATATAGCTGAAGATCAGCGAAAAATTATAAACGAAAGCTTCTGGAGTGTAAGTGAGAAAGAGCGGAAAGCTTTCATGCTTCATCACACTTCAGCAAAACTTGTGAAACAAAGAACAATAACAAAGCCTGTAGCAGAGGACTATAGAAAAAACACAAGCAACCATTATTTGCTTAAAGACGGTACTGGTACAACGTTTAGAGTATGCAAAACTTTCTTTTTGACAACGTTGGGCTACAAACCATCTAATGACAAACCTTTACATACTGCTTTGGCCAATTTCAAAGGCTCTATTACGCCGCCAACAGACAAGAGACTGGGAGCTACTCCTCACAATAAAATTGACTCAACTCCTATTAAGAAACATATAATGAGCTTCGAGCCCAGCATTTCTCATTATAGACGCGAACACGCCCCTAATCGCTTATATTTGCCCAGTGATTTGACAATCAATGGGCCTTGTTACACTTGTACTCTTGATACAGTCCTATAACCGGTTATCTGGGCAAGAGGCAGAAGAATCGAGGGGAAATCTCTACAAAAAGTGATGCACTTGGAGAGAATTTTTCCTCTCGTTTGAAACTGATTGAAACTGCTGCAAATCACTAACACAACTATAAACATAGTTCACGGTTCAGGAATTTTTCATGAAACACTCAAGTCGAAATGAGAAAACAACAACACGCACACATTCATATGCATAATCGGTATATGAACGCTTCCGTTGCTGATACACACCAAGTGTGGAAATGTTGATTGTGTAAAACCAGTTTCAGGAGTGCGTCAAGAATGCAAGTGTAAAAAGGCCCAATGCCATGCACAAAGACTTTCGCGAAAAAAACCCCTCTCACGGAACATCTTACGACAAATACCGAGAAGTGATCCGGGAATTAAATATTTCTTTTGTAAAACTCGGTCACGAAGAGTGTGAGGAGTGTGAAGAATTCCGTCTGCACAATAACACACATACCAAAGAAAATCTTCAAGAAGATTGTGTAGGATGCACCAAGTGGGTAAATCATAACGAACGGGCAAACATGTCAAGAGAGCAGTATAAGTTGGACAGTGAAATAAATAAGACTGATATTGTTGTATACTCTGCCGAAATACAAAAAGTTATCATGCTGCCGAGGATCGATATGTTTAAAACTACTCTTTTTACCCACAGGATTGCGGTTTACAACGAAAGTTTCGTGCCTACGGGTCAAGGCCGAAAAGGCTCGTGTGTTTTTCCTGTACTATGGTACGAAGGGTTGTTTGGACGTTCAAAAGACGAAATTATAAGTGCATACTACCATTTCTTTATATATCACCGAGATAAAAAAAATATCATACTGTGGGTTGACAATTGTTCATCACAAAACAAATATTGGACATTTTTTTCTTTCCTAATTTACGTTGTCAATTCAAATGACATCAATGCCGAAAAGATTGTTATAAAATACTTCGAACCAGGTCACACCTTCATGTCAGCTGACAGCTTCCACCATAGGGTGGAGTTGTCAATGAAACGGATGAAAAACAAAATTTACTATTTTGCAGATTTTTCTCACGCAGTTAGTGCTGCAGGAAAAAACGTAAAGCCTAAAGAGATGACCCTACAAGATTTTTATGACTGGAAAGACTACACGACGCAGTACAAACTGTCTCGAATTAACCCGCGTCCATATATTAGTGAAATGGTCGAAGTAGAAGTCAATAGAGGCAGTTTTAATTTGACTTACAGAACTGGATTCGATACAGACCCTATCACTGCGAGCATAATCGGTAAAAAAATTTTGAAAACTAAAGTTTTGCCACCACCAAAGAAGAAAACTTTACCAAACGGAATTTCTGAAAACAAAAAAGAAAATATTTTGAAATCTTTCCAAAATATTATACCTCAAAATAGAATGTCCTTTTGGAAAGAACTCCCTACATTTGACTAGTTAGTTTTCATAGAATACGTTTCCTCTTCAGATATTTTTTTATGTCATTATATATTTAAACAATAAAAGACTTCATAAATTTAGATTGATTGGTTTTTTTCTGTAAAACAATATGTTTTTTAATCGACAACAAATACATATATTTTTGTATACAGACATGTACGAGAAGAGCTAATTAAAAAGCGGTAACTCAAATTTTAATTCTATAATTACTAAGCGATTTAGCAGTATCTCATGAATAAGGTATACCCAGATACATTTTTGATATTTTAACTATTGTAATAAAAAATATACCCAATATAACGTATAAACTCCGTTAAAAAAGAGAGAAAGTCAATCTGTAAATTAAAAAAAAAATAACTTTTACATAACTTCAATTATCTCGAAACTTGCTTACATTGAGATACCGCTTTTGCGCTTAGTAGGGCAGTACACACCTAAATTATTCCGTTTTCCAGGATATTATTTCTGTGCATTGGTGCATAAAATTTTGGAACATTTTTTGGTGGTTCCATCCAGGAACATTCTTTGGTGGTTCCATCCAGGATATTTTTGTGCATTGTGCAAATTTGTGGAACACCTAGTGACCTCCAGCTTGATTTTAGACTTCTTACATTCTCCACTCATAGAAAATACATTTTAAATAATTTTCGTTAGTAATCATCGATATGGTTATATTTTATTTTGAACTAATTACGCACAATTTCGTAAATGACAATGTTTTCTCTTAACGTAGACTATATCAACTAAACTAAGCAATATAGAGTTGCTGTTAAATGCAGAGTTATAATATCAAAACACATGAAAAACTTAATTGAAATAAAAAAAATAACTCATTCAAAACTTTAACAAATTTAGTATATCCTAAATTACTATTCAAAATGCGCCATCAATTTGAACGAATCTTTTTCCACACTAAGCTATAATTAATATCACATATATTCCCCACACGTACGTTGTAAAACAACTTGCACCATCATCTACCATCGTTTCACTTTCCGCATAACACATATTCATAGCTCCGTATAAATATTATTTTGTACATGCAACTTAGGTACATAGTTGGTTTTATGCTAATAAAATTGCATAAAAGTGACGAAAAGCAGAATTTATCTGGCACGAACAGAGTCACATACACCACACCAGATAATTTCAATTGTAAATTCAGGCGTCTGTGATTTTATTTGATTATAAATTTAAACGACCTCGACAAGAGACGGTTGGAAGTCGTGCTTGCGAAGCCAGGAGCAGAACCAACTAAAACTATTTCGTATCCAGGGTGTGCCAGCAGCAAAGCGATGCTAACTGGAAAGTCTGGTGGCATGCCAAAACTCAGAAGCAGAGCAGCAGAGATAGCAGTAAGGCGGTAATGGTAACCAAACAGATGGAAGTCGACCGTAAACGTCCGGCAGGATCACGAGCACACGACGTTTCGTGGACGACTTTCAACCACATTATCATAGCACTATTCTGTTGCTTGCTGCTTTCGATTGCATCCTTTTGAGTTTGGTGCAGTATGCAAGGTAGTGAGAGAAATTTGCACAGTTTTTCTCGAAAAGCCTGGGAAAATGAAGTCATCACTTATTTGTTTTTTCTTGAGATTTTATGAAACTGATGAAACATAAAAATATTAATTAATGAAAACCGGAAGTAAAAATTTGTGTGAAACCGGAAGTAACAATTTCAACTGGTTTTTTGAATAATTTGGACCAGGTTAATTTTGTTTATTTTTATAATAAAACAAAGCTTAAACTATTCTTTAAAGTTTTAGAATGGGATGGTCACTAGTTTAAGATGTAGGTGAATTTCAATACACGTACGTCGTATGAAGTGTGGTACCGGGAGCTTGATTAGGGCAGCCAGTGAGTGTGAAAACAAAACATTTGTCGTAAAACTATTATATATCATTTATATCACTTACATAATGAAGATAAAATATTAAAAATTAATAATGCTAATTTACTTAATGAAAAAAAAACTAGTTGTTTATGGAAAATGAATTTATTTCATAATTTTTACAATTTTATTCCCGTTTCTTAAACTGATTCTTTTATTTATTACTGGAGGTGTTTCTAAGAGAATTTTTTTACCTCTACTTCTGCTAATATTCTTGGAAATTTCTTAGGTCTTTAGCCTTCCGATGAAACTTCAAATCGAAAGGATTGAAACTTTGACAGCCTCACGGAGACATAATACATACAATTAGGGCTTTCTAACTTATCAGCGAAAGTAATCGTCACAGCAAGCGCTGAACAATAACTCAAAAAATAACAGAAAACTCAAAATGGCTTTACACCATATATATTATATGGGCATCGTATATACTAAACAAGTTTTTATGAGAAAATAAAACCTTTTTCAACTAAGAGATGGCACTACTAATCCTATTTCAATATCAATTTTCGTTTTCGAGCCAACTAGCTGTCGTAAGTAAGCTCTTGGTACCACGCCCCATGTAACCTGTATATATTGAAACTCACCTACCCCCTAAACTACTGGCCATTCCATTCTAAAACTTTTATCATACAATAAGTACACTTTAAGCTTTGTTTTGTTACAAAAATAAACAAAATTAAACTGGTCGAAATTATTAAAATTACGAGTCGAAATATCTACTTCCGATTTCGCACAGGGAAAACAATTTATTTTCCGAATCCAATTTTGAAATTGAAAAGAACAGCTAATTTTCTATACCAATCAGCATATTTAATGTCTGTATTATTTTTTTTTGAATCTCTGAATCAGCTTCCAAAAAAACCTTTCACCAATTTCGTCAAATGTTCAGAAGCCCATAACGCGACAACTAAACCTCATAGAAAAAAAAATTGTGCATCCACGTTCATATCCTCTAGAAGTAACATTATGCACAATATGAACGAGATCCAGACCCTCGACTTTTTTTCGTTCTCCGCTTTTGCAAACCCAAAAAAGTTGCATAAAATGGTTCTTTTGAATGGCTCTTAAGGCAACATAGCACCTCCAAATTTAAAAAAAAAAATTTCATTGAATCTGTTAGGATGAAGCTTTAAAAACATGATTTTAATAATATAAAAATGAAATTCTAAAAAAAAAAAAATTCTATGATTTTCGTTCACTTTGCTATACCGCCACATCGACTATGGCCAAAGTGTAGAGGAAGATAAGTGAGTCAACTCCTTCCATCTTAAAAAAAAACCACTTTGACCTTGAAATTGCGCCTCCATTAACGGGAAAAAAATCTGTCAAAGCAATCTGAGAGTGGGTTGATATTTTTTGCGAGAGTGAGCCGTATGGCAGCAACGAAAAACCTAGCCTGAGTATGTAGTTGTCGAATCTTATCTTGCATCTCTTTCTGTTCCATGCGATATCTTACAGCTTTCCAGGCTGATCAGCAATACAATCTCAGGCCGGTTCACTGGATTTTTGGCCCGTATACATATACGGAGCTTTCACGCTGGTTAGGATCTAACTTGTGCTTAGGTTCTTAGTAATACCTGCTAAGGTATTACTAAGGTATTACTGCTAGGAACCATATATATATATATATATATATATATATATATATATATATATATATATATATATATATATATATATATATATATATATATATATATATATATATATATATATATATATATATATATATATATATATATATATATATATATATATATATATATATATATATATATATATATATAGTATAATACGTTATTCTCTTACATAGTAGCTGTAAAGGTGGAGGGGGATATTTTGGGATACTGGTATTTCCTATACATATATATGTTATATATGCCATTTGGCTCTCTTTGCTTATTGTATATATTCAGAATACGTTTTAGTCTGTTTTCGACATTCAGAGTGAAAATATCTGTAAAATATGCCTAAAAAACCTGGTAAATCATGTCCTAACCGACCGCTACAGGGTCCAAAAATAAAGAACATTTATTGGAAATAAATTTAGTAATGGGCATAGTGATAAGTTTGCTAGTGTTTCTGCGGCTAAGTTGAAAAAAAATAACGAACTCAGTGTATCTGTTGATCCGTCTTTTCAATACTGAACAGTGTTGCCATTTATTTTTTTGGAATTATGCTAGATCCAATTTTATTTAATGCTAAATAATGCCAGATCGTGTAAAATTTTAATGCTAAATAATGCTTTCTTATTCGATTAAAATAAACACTATCCGAAATGAAAATAATATACAGTGCCGAGAAGAAGTGATGAAAAAGATAAAAATATACAAAATTTCTGCTTTGATAGGTTATTTGCGAACCCTCAAAAGTAATATCGGCAAAATTGATATTTCGGAGTATGGTCGTATGTGTCATAGGTAAAATTTTTTAATCATTTTCCCAAGAACCGGTTTCTGAAAGTTTGTTTACGCTTCCAGATTAAACTCTAGCTTAAAACATACCGAGAAAAAGTGATGCAATAATTGCTTTTCATTGAAAATGTGTAATTTTTTCCGGAGATGCAGTCCATTGCTAGTTGTTTTCATCATTGGAAATAAATTTTAGAGGCGATTGGAGGAAAACATTCGTAAAAGAAAGTAATTCCTGAAACCTCAGGTTTAGGTTTTCATTAATATTACTATTTAACCAATTTTCAGTCGATCAACATGAGAAAAGAGACTTCTTTAGATGAAAGAAAAATTATTCTTCGACTTCATAACCATACAAGGAAATTGCATCCATCGTTAATAGACCCATTTCCACTATTGGGAGAATAACAGACAAGTTCTGCAAAAATAAAAGCTTAGAAAATAAAAAGCGCTCAGGGAGGAAGAAAATATTATCTGGACGTGATATGCGAATAATCGAACGAAAAGTCAAGAAAGATCCTTTTATACTAATATCCTTTTATACTAACACTAAAATCTATTTATAAAAAAGATGTTAGCGTTCATAGAGTCAGAAGTCATTTAAGGAAATTGGGTTACGTGTGTTGTATTCCACGAAAGAAATTTTTCGTTAGCGACATAAACCGTGAAAAAAGATTAAATTTGGCCAGAGAACATTTGAATAAGGATTTAGAATTTTAGAAACGCGTCTTATTCGCGGATGAAAGCAAGTTTAGTGTGTTTTCTCACGATGGACGAGCAAAAGTGCGCAGAAAGTCTCTTACGGAGCTAGATACGAAAAATATGATAGGAACTGTGAAGCATGGTGGTGGTTCTATTTTGGTATGGGGATGTATGGCTTTTAATGGAGTTGGGGAATTTCATATAATAGAAGAAAAAACGAGGGATCACAAAGTCTACATCCAGATTTTAAAAGATCGGCTAGCTGCTGGCGTTCAAAAGTTGAATTTGGAAACAAACAACATATTCATGCAAGACAATGATCCTAAGCATACCGCCCACCAAACTCGAATGTGGATACTTTATAATATTCCAAATTGCTTGAAATGGCCCCCACAATTACCTGATCTCAATCCAATTGACCATATTTGGGAAGAACTGTCGCTTCGACTTGCAACACATAACATCCGCAGCAAATCCGCGCATAAGGAAATAATAAAAGAGTGGGGCAAGATCACTCAAGAATACTGCGCTAAGTTGGTTTCATCTATGCCAAGAAGGCTTTAAGCTGTCATAGGTCGAAAAGGAAATCCTACCAAATATTAAGAACCATTGATTGCAATCATTTGTTGTTAGAAGATGATCGAGGTTTAATTTTTGCATCACTTTTTCTCGTTAGCCAAAAATGAATTGATTTACTTTTTAATTTTTTTCTTATAGAAAAGTAAGTTTTTTTTTATTTTTTTTTTATATCTAATCACTGTTTGGAAATATATTAATAGCAATAAAAAAACCAACGGACATTCTATTCACTACCTTTAAAAATATGAAAAGGTTAACCCAAAGAATTTCTTAAATATGAGCTTTTGCATCACTTTTTCTCGGCACTGTACATTAGGTTGCTGCATATGAAATGGCCGATTTCGTAATAAATTTTTAAACAGCTGTTACTTTTTATAAAGACAATTTACTTAATCAAAATAGGTACCAATAGTTGCAACACACTTTTCCCAACGAGATACAAGTACATTTATTCCAGTTTTGTTGAAGTTCGAGTTTCTGGTTCGAAGAAACTCCTCGAAGGCATTTTTGACAGCAGCTTCATTATTAAATCTTTTTCCTGTCAAAAAGTGATCCAAATGTTTAAAGTCAACTGGTGAGATGTCTGGTGAACATGGAAGGTGAGGAAGAGTCTCATAGCACAACTGGTTTAATTTTTGGACCGTTGTTCTCGATACATGAGGTTGTGCGTTATCATGAAGCAGTATCACTCCATCCCTGTTGACAAGCCTAGGTCGTTGGACTATCAATTTCTGATGCATTTCATCCAGCTGAGCACAGTATTTCTCAGCATTGATGGTTTTGCCAGGTTGCAGGAATGAATAGTGAATAACTCCAGCTACAGACCACCAAACAGTTACCATTATTTTCTTTGGATGAAGGCTTGGTTTCGGCATGTGTGTTGGCGCTTCATCGCCATCTAGCCATTGGGCCGATTGGCGACAATTATCGCATAAAATCCCCTTTTCATCGCAGGTCACAATTCGGTGCAAAAACGGTACCTTTTTGTTGCGGGAGAGAAGAGAGCTTGAAATCTCCATTCGACACGTCATGTTTTGCTCGGTAAGATCATGCGAAATTCATTTGTCAAGCTTTTCCACTTTTCCAAGTTGTTGCAAGTGGCGGCAAACTGTCGAATTGTGAACGCCTAATTTCTCGGCAAGATCACTTATGATTTGGCGGGGGTTAGACTCCACTAATGCACGCAGCTCGTCATTATCGATCAATGGTCCTGGGTATCCACGTGGCTCACTTCCAAGGTCCATATCTCCGGATCGAAATTTTTCGAACCACCGCCGAGTGGTTCGTTCGCTAACTGTATCAGACCCAAATGCGCTGTTGATATTCCTCGTTGCTTCCGTTGCGTTGTGCTCTAATTTAAATTCGTATAGTAAAAGTAGCCGTTTTTGATTCACTTCCATGTTCACTTTCTCTTTTTCTTTTTACGATTGAACAACATTGAAACAGAAATGATTCCATAGACCAAGGTAGTAGTATTTATACTTCAATATGTCATATCATTTGCGCCGCCTTGTGCCAACATAATGCACTAAAATTGCAGCCAACTTTATGTCATTGCTAAATCGGCCATTTCATCTGCAGCAACCAATATTTATATAATAAAAACAAATTAGACGCTTAAAATTTACATCTCAAGATGATTTTATATCTATCACAGACATGTCATTTACATCTCAATCTTCGTCTCTTGTGTAATGCTTATTTCTACCAATATTTTTCAAAACATCATTTGGAATCTCACAATCAAAACACCAACAATTATTTATTTTTAAGTGACGAAAAAGTATTGGTGTTGGATGACGAAGATTTTTCTCCATCGATATCTGTGCGATTGCTTGCATTTGAAGCCCATACAAAACAATTGGTTCACATTGTTGAGGAAAAAATATATATTACTAGAATGCATATACTTTGGTAAACTTGAACTTTTAGATGCTCGAGGCGCTTGGGTGTCTGAAGTGGATAGGACTATATCATTAATTTTTAGCATCTTCACGATTTAATGGAACGAGAAACCTGAATTTACCATATTTAATGCAATCCAAAATTGCCTTAATATATGAACATCTAACTTTTCATTTTATTTCACTTAATATTTTGCTTTTTCTGCAACGTTAATAACGCTTGTCACTAGCATTGGGATTTCCTGCGAACTGTGGGCAAAGAATAGAAGATCGAGCATATATCCTTTCTTCGCTTGAAAGCACAAAGGCGTAGTACTAGTTCTAATGTACTTTTGGCTACGATCGGTCTGCAGCGAATTTATCGGCAGCGAGTGGGTTTGCGGCAGGGATTGACCGACCGACAACAGTTTCGTTCGCTGGGGGTAGGTTTACAGTTGGCATTTTCAGAATACTCTAGCCTTAAGCGCATATTTGCTGAGATGAGGCGGCATTACATCATGTTTTCAAATGCTAAGGCTAGTATTGAGCTAATCGTGAAGCTAAATTTTGACATGTCTCCATTATCTGTTCATTCAAGCAAAAATTGTCAATGGAGAAAAGCAGAGACACTACTCATTCCTGACGGATAAAATGTCAAGAATTTCAATTTTCGATTGATTTTCTTATTTAAAACACATTTGCACCATTCAATTTTCAAATTGAAACACCAAATGCCACTTTTTAGCTGGAAAGAATGAACTGCACAAACTAAATTGGCGTGAAATGATTGCAGACATGTGTCAATGCCATCTGCATTTTCAAAGCGAAAGCAACTTCAAAGCATGCTAAGCATGCTAAGAACTGAGTACAACTCCTGCTTACTTTCGAGCTAAATTTTCGCCGAAACAGATTTCACGTGAAATTTTGTATGAAAATCTCAAGTGAAATCGAAGACAGTACTAAGCTTAAATGTCTTTATAATCACTATCATTATTTCATCAGTCAGTTTCATCAATCAGACAACTGTCACTTCTGGCTGTCACTTTTAAGGAAATGCCATGAGGGCGTTTTCGTACTTTTCATGAATTTCCCCCACCACATGATTCAGGATGTTTCAGTCCATGAATGCGACTGAAAGCACACGAGCAGAGCTATTATTGAGAAAAAAACTATATTCTGAAAAATAGATTCAAATGCTAAAAATAATGCCAGATGCTAACTTCGAATTTCTAATGCCGTTTTGGATAAAATAATGTCAGATCTAGCATTCAAAATGCTAAAATGGCAGCACTGATACTGTATAGTTCAGTGGAGTGTATTGACTTTTCTACAGACTATTTTAAAATGCAAAAACTGTTATAAGGATGCTAAATTTTCTAAATCGGATCAAAGAGGTTTGGGTTTTAAGCTATGCATTTCGTGTGAATGTAGAAATGAATTTGTTTATTCGTGTCCAAAAATTGATCGCGCATACGAAATAAATTGTCGATTCGTGCTTGTTACGAGAATTCTCGGTGTTGGATGGATATCGGATCAAAGTGGGGGCAACAAACATATTATAGTGCTGTCGACAACATAAACATTGCTTTTAACGCTGTTCTCCGGCTTGTGCTAAATAAAGCTTCTAACGAAGAAAAAGATTCGAATAAAGCTGCTGGTGAAATTGAAAATAATTTTGCAGTGTCAGGTGATGGATCGTGGGCAAAACGTGAATTTACATCTCTTTTGGGAGTAATTTCTTTGATCGGACAGCGAACCGGTAAAATAGTTGATGCCATCGTAAAATCCAGTTATTGTAAACTCTGTTCTACGTGGAAATCGTAAAGAAACACTGTAGAGTTTGAAGAATTTTACGAAGAACACAAGGAGAGCTGCACAGCCAATCATGAAGGTTCAGCTGGAAAAATTGAAGTCGATGGCATTATCGAAATGTTCGAAAGGTCCGAAGACATGCATAAGGTGCGGTATAAATATTATATCGGTGATGGCGACACGAAAACTTTCAAAAACCTATTGGATGTTCAGCCTTATGGTTGTGACTTTTTAATTGACAAGAAAGAGTGCGTTTTATACGTTAAAAGAATGTTTAATCGAGTAAAGAGGCAAAAAAAAGTTATCCTTGGCAGACAAAAAAAAAATAGCTGTAAAAGATGCTTCTAAAAAAAGTGTAGAGTCTCCAAAAAAAGGTCCGAAAAAAGTTCAATTAACACTAAAATTAATGAAAAATTTAGCCACATATTATAGCCTAGCTATACAACAAAATCCTGATTTAGTTGAAAATATGCGCAAGGAAATTTGGGCAGCATATTACCACAAAATTTCAACTGATGAGAACCCTCAACACTTTTATTGTCCTGTTGGAGAAACGACTTGGTTTAACTGGCGCAAGACGGAGGCAGCTGGTGATAATGCATTAAACAATTTCAAGCATCTTCCACCTTAAGATGATGAGGTACAAGAAATTGTAAAGCCTATTTATGATGACTTATCATCAGAAGATTTATTAAAGCGCTGCTTGGGCAATTTTACGCAGAATAATAACGAAAGCTATAATTCTTATGTTTGGAATTTGGCCCCCAAACATACTTTTTGTGGGAAAAACGTACTAAATATGGATGCAAATATTTCTGCATGTACATTTAATGAAGGATTTATGGCTATCTTGAAAATAATGCAAGTAATGGGAGTTAAGATTGGCGAATGTGCGCTGGAACATGCAAAACATAAAGATGCTGCAAGAATCAACCAGGCGGAAAAACATTCGACTGAGGCATCTAAAGAGGCCAGAACTGCTCGAAGGGAGCAAAATCTTTTGAAGAGGAGGAATGTGAGCAAAAAAAAGGTATATTGTATGGTCCAGGCATCGCAGATTAATTTTCGGTAAGATTTATTGCAAAAAATGTTGAATTTTAACTTTAAACGCGATTTTCTCGAAACAACGTTTTTCAAGTTGGCGTGCATGATTAAGAAAAATAATGTTATCCAATCGTTCTGAAATTTTTACACTTTAATCTGCATACGTAAGAGCTTAGAATGAAATACGGATGAAAAAATTGGCATTAAATTTTTTTAGTTGTAATCGATATCTCGGGAAAAAACATCGATTTTCGAAAAAACGCCGCCATTTTGTTATATGTCAACCAATTTTTTTTTCAATTCATTCCAAGGCCGCTTTGATGCTGATCAAACCCCCGTTTTTGTTTTTTTTTCAGACTTTCCTGAGGGCAGTTATCATGCACGCCAGGTTTTTTTGGTGTATTTTCCAAAAAATTGTAGCAGACGATAGGAGGCCACAAAACTTTTTGACAATTTTTTTTATGTAGCCTTAGACAAATAAAGTATGGATAAAAAGTTTCATTAAGATATGTCTTATAAGCCTTTGAAAAAAATATTTTTTTTTTTTTTTCATATTAAAGGTGATATGTCCCTTTAATGAGCAGCTCTTTAAAATGAGAGAGTTTTACGGAACTGGCTCACTTCAAAGAGTAATTTTCCCCATCACAATAACTAAGCCATGTAGGTCAAGCAGATAAAAAGCGAGACTATCGTTTAAAGTAAAAATTTTAATAAATTTTTAAATTTTTTTAAATTTTTTTTATTTCGTTAGTAAAAAACCAAAAGAGAATTGAACGTCTTTCGTCGTGCTTGATCAATAGTAAAAAAATTCCAGTAAAAGGTGTATTAAATAGAATGTAAAGAGAAGTTTTACTACTACTTTTGCAAAAAGTAAAGTAAAAATGGCCAGATCAAGAGCTTTTATAATTATGAGTTTCCAAACTAGCTCTGCATTTATAGTAGTATTCTTAGCAAGTATTATTTTACGTGTATTAAGAAAAATGGATGGTTTTTTTCAGATAATAGTTCAATGAAATCCTTGAAAAGTATCAGCTATTGAGTACTAGATTTCTTGGTGCGAGGAATAAATTAAGTTAACTTTTAGGACACTGAAGATGAGTCCGGTTCGGGAAAACTCCCAACTTCCAGAACAGAAGAAAACGTTGAAATTGCACAAGATGCCATCATGTTTGATCTTTGCAGAACAATTGAATAATTGGGGGAATCAACTGGAATTTCCTGGAGTTGATGCAACAGATCCAAAAATTTGAGCGTGAAAAAAGTCAGCAAAAATTGTTTCATGACTACTTTCCGTCCTGTCTGCGACGGTGCCAGGATCTAGAACATAGCCCGGATTTTTAGTCAAAATTCGCAATTCACATGCGAGAAGTAGTAAGGAAACAAACGGTAAAGCTTGCTGTGAGCAGCAGACTAGCTACTGCACTTCGACAACATACCTGCTCATATAGTATTGAAAATCAGCTAGTTCTAAAAAAAAGCGGAATAGCAATAGTTTCTCATTTACCTGATCTAGCCTCTGCATTTTGTTTTGTTCTCAAGAATGGGAAAAAGGCACGAAAAACGTTCTGATTTGGGTCTGTCATTTTCGTTTGGTTCCAGTTTAAATGATATTTTGCCCGGTTTTGTGTTTGAAAATGGCTCTAATGTGAATCTTTCATCTATTAGGATGTTAGTTGTCAATCATGATGATGCCTTTTCTTGGACCAAATGCTCAAAAAAACAAGAGAAAATACACAAAAAATTATCGAAAAATATGCAACAATACTTTCAGAAAACAATTTTAACTGCACATATTTAGATGATATTTAGATTGCGGTAAGTTGTAACGTTAAGCTGATATTTCAACATTGGCACATATGTAACCCTAAATATTTCAACAATATGAAAATTATTCCCTTTAATTAGCGCCATACGTTCGGATTTCGTAGACGTGACATCTATTTATTTCAAAACAACCACAAATGACCACAATCCTCTTTCTATCCGATATCCTTCGTCATTGACATATCCAACATACCGAGATGTCTTACCACACTCATAATGCCTGAGTAAGCATTACTTCGAGTTGTGAGGCTCTTGTCTAGTCATTGGTTATCAGCAATTAGTAGATCAAGATATCGGGACCGGGAATCACTTAGCCCGCAAACGAATTGCCGCACCGAAATGAATAGTGAGGACATGGAAAGGAGCAGGAGCTTATTACCATTTGGCACAGATGACTTACGGGGAGTCATGCTGAAATTAGGAGTATACAAAAGGTCCCCGATATTTGTGGAACTGAAAATGTCACCGGCAATGGATGATTCTCATACTCTCCTGATACTGTTGGTGTCCTCGGTCTGTGGCCACCAGCAGAATAGCTAACAAATAAACGGAACTCAGCCAAGCAATGAGAAATTTTCAGCAACTGGGATATGTTTGATATCTACCGAATTAACAGTTTCCTGCTTTATTATCATCACCGCACACATACAGTACACAGACAGGGATCTCGCAGCTAGGACTCACAGCCAACGACGAACGTGGACTTGTTGAGGCATTATGCCAAGGCACGTTTCGTTTTGTGTTTGTTGTGTATTCGTTAGCACTTCCCAGATTTCAGGCCTTGCCGAAGGTGTCTGCTCGATGACATACGTAGCATTTCTGCGGTTAATCAAACCCCCAAAAGTGCACGCATTATCCTCGGTAGTGTCGGGCGAGCCCATTGTGGGTTATAAGAGATAGTGTGATTTGAGATTGGAAAGTTAAAGCAGAGCAATTTTGAGATAGTTTCACTAAAATCCTGAGCGGAGGGTTGCTGGCTTGTTTGCTCGTTGATAATTTTTTGGCTTCAATTACATTTGTATACTGGTCTTTAAAATCTCTAACAATTATCTGAAGATGAGCTTTGAAAAATGCAGCAAGGAGTAAATCAAATCTATGAATTTTCTGCAGCTCATTGAATAGTACTGTAGTAAATTATATCCATATTCTTAATATGTAAAGTTAAAGGGTGTCTCATAAGAATATTTTCGAGCTTTTGTTTAACTTACCAGTAAATGAAGTCCAAATCCGTTCTCCAAAGTTTCTCAAATTTCTCTGGCAACCCAGCAATTGAAACAAGTTTATTTCCGAGTAGGATCGAATTTGTGGGTTGTTTGCTCCTGTTGACAAACTTACTGAGTGTTAACGCTTTTGGAACATGGTTAGAGCATTAATGTACCTAAGGATATACTTTTTAGCTCTGAGCGGAGACGGTAGCAAGCAGATCATCAGAATCCCAATCATGATTTTGCGAACATCTAAATTTATCATGGCTCGCAGGCATATGCTCGTATAGCGAATGAGAAACTTCCTTGCATCCATTCTCTACTCACTTTCCGTTATTTTAAACATCCACTCATCTGCAATAATGGCAGCGGAAGATAGAATCAATTTTACTACTGACGACGACACGTCGTCAACAACAACAATCACGATGACGCTTTGATGTAATGAACATTAATTTTCCGAGAGAAGAAAATCAATAAGTGAGAGAACACATGGTAATTAAAGTACAAATAAATCGTTTAGAACTTTTGTCAATATTAGTTGTATGAACTAGGATAAACTTTATGCTTTATTGGCTTTGTTTGAGCTTTTGGGTGAAAATTTGTTCCGTTTGAAAAGTTTGGATAATGAATTTTAGTGGCTTATGTGTGGGTTAATTGATTTTTAGAATTTCACGATAACTCGTTAATCGGTTGGGAAAAAATATTTAGAAGAGGTTTTTGATTAAAAATATAATATCCATAAGTCAGAAACAGACTGGGCTTACGTGACGCACTATTTGAAATATTTTCAATACTGTGCCTGGTTTTTTTAACGTGTAACTTGATGATGAACCTTGGAATGTTTACCTGATAGGCCGTGATTGGAGGACCTTTATGGTATCCAAGCCTTTTACATTTACACGAGTCAACTGAACTCTAGTTTATAGAAGACGGAAGGGACTGGTACGTTTATCTCAAATTCACAGCACGTGTTGCTCTATTGTAGGACCAGGTCTGGTAGAAATTGTTTGAAAATGTGGAAAAACCTTGCGGCAGTGGTGTGGTTTTGAAAAATTGCTAAGAAAAATAAAAGCTTGTTACCCTTAAATTCCCGATGCAATCATCATATATTAACAAAATTCGAAACGCGATTTGACCTTAGTATAAGCCCAGTTGTCAACAGATGCCATCATTCATATTTCAAATGATGATGCTATTCCAGATAATAATAATGATCTTGTAGGATCAGGGCGTGTGAGGCTCCAATACCCAAACGGAAACCCTTTGGCAACATGCGTACTGGCGGAACGAAGAAATCACTGAACTGTGGCGCATTACTTAGATGATCCGGCGTATGGCGCAGCGAGCCAGGAGTAGGCCAAGAGTGGTTGAACTAACTGCTGCTACCATTTTGACCAACTAGCGGACCAAAGCCATCACGATTAGCAAACGTGTGGGGAAGTCAACTCAGATTCGTGGGGAGATGGCTACAAATTGGTCATCCGTAGACTTGCGGTAAACATGAAGCGTGTCGTTGGTTTGCTGTTCCCAGCGCATCTGTCAAAGACTGATGATCCCATTCTGATGATGCCACGATGACGAAGAACCGCAAGGCTCTGGGAACTGATCAAGATGCTTAAATTCTTGGCGAAGACTTGAACGCATCTATTATTGGATTTGCGCAACTCATGGTTTGCCGCGGGCGTCTTCCCGTCGCGGTAGAAAGTAGCTAGACCAGTACTTGCAGATAGAGGGAAAGGTAACCTGGGCGATCCATCAGCATATCGTCCTCTGTGTTTGCTGGGCACTGCAGGAAAGCTTCTCAACGGATAACTCAAGCCATGGCTGCTGCCAATAGTGACAGGCAGCACGGCTTCTGGAAAGAGCATTCAGAATCGACTCCATCTCAGAGGTTGTTGGGGTTGCAACAAGAGTAGAAAAAGCATGTCATGAAGCCACACCGGTCATCTTGCTGGTAACGCTGGACGTAAAATACGTGTTCAACTCGGCGAGGGGGACAATCATCCTTCGGGCTCTTGAATAAAGGTTTCATATCGCTAGCTACTTGCTAGCTATGGTGCGAGACTACTTCAGGGATCGAATGTTGCTCTACAATACCGAAGACGGATTCAGAAGGAGGCCTGTCATCTCAGGTGCCACACAGGGATCGATTTTAGGACCTGACCTCTGAAACATCATGTAAGATTAGCCTGGAAATGCATGCGGATATGTCTCTGGCAGATTACGCTGATGAGGCTGACGAAGCGGAACATAGCAACTGTCATACCCATGACAGTTGGCTCCGTCGAGGTCTAGGCCAGCAAGTTGGTTGGGTATCTGGGAGCGACCTTGGACACCACGCTGACGTATTAAAATCACATCGGCAGGGCTTGTGATAGGGTTCCAGTAGTCATCACTTCGCCGAGTAAGCTAATGGCCAACGTTGACGGACCCAGTGCTACGAGGTGGCATTGCCAGTGTCCAGCCCAGGGGTTTGCTGCCAATCACTTACAGCTTCTGCATGGTCTCAGAAGAGGCTATGATCGTGGTCGATCTATTAGCGCAAGCACGCAAGTAGTTGTACATTTTTCATTCAGAGCTGGACAGGACTGATACTCTGACGCGACCTTACGCTTACCCTCCAACTTTGGCATCAACGTTGGAGTGAAAGTGATAAAAGACGACAGACGGCTAATCCTATTGGTTTTATGGAGCTGGACATAGCTGCAGCCACGGAGAGGTAAATTTTACATTTGCCAATTCTCGACAGGGCATTGTTGATTCAGGAAATACCTGAACAGAATGAGTAAGATGATCACACCGTACTGTTAGATAGTACTGTATGGCTGAGATCGATGATACTCAGCACAGATTTTTTATGTGCAGCCGCTTCATAAGTTTGAAGATAGCAGTCTTAGCTTATGCATGTTGAGAAAGTACTGTGCATAAAACGGGAGGAGGATTGATCATCCGGGGATCTTTTAAGCGGATTTTTTTGGCCATCTACAATAGAGATATATTTTTACAGACAGTCAAGCGGTGGTTAAAGCTCTGATGTCTTACACAGTACACAAGTGTGTACTTGACTGCATTCAGGCTCTGAATAGACTGGGAAACAACAGGAGAGTCAGAATTTACTAGGTTCTTTATCACAAGGGCGTTGAAGGAAACGAGAACGTGGACGCGTTAGCCAAGCACGGGGCTAGCCTTCTCCTGTCAGAATCGGCTGACACTGCAACTCCAGTCCAAACAATCAAATACGCAATCGACTCCAATATGATGCAAGGTGCGATGTGCAGATTGCGTGCAACTCAGACCTGCAGGGTAACCAAAATCATGTGGGGGTCATACAATCTCGCAGCGATTAAGTACCTGCTCGAATCAACGTAGATTGATTACAACCGGCTGGTCGGCATCATTACTGATCACTGTCTTGTAGCAGCACATGTCATGAAAATGGGACTCCTAACCAGTGATTCCTGTAAGAAGTGCCAAGAGCCGGGAGTCTCAGAAGCCATCCAATATCTTCTGTGTCATTTCCTGGCTTTGGGGAAAACCAGGCAACGCTGTTTCGGTGAGCCCTGGCTGGTGCATCTCTTACCTGTAGCGGAGCAGAGGCTGAAATGATAGCCGTTTGGACTGAGCTTTCCTTCTCCGGGTCCATATATCTGGTATCACTGCGGACAAAATGGGTCTATGTGTAGGTAGCCCTTTGCCAGCCAGTAAAATCTAACCTAACATTAGAGAGAAGATGATTTTGCAGTGAAACTTATCATCAAAGGTTTTAGTTCGCAAAATTTTAAATTTTTTGAGGTCGGTAGCCCTAAAAATCTATTTACCCCCTATAACCTAAAATGCAACCATTGGTTCAAAATGAAATTTTACAGGGTGAGTTGGCCTTAACTGGAAGCAGATTTAGTTTGTTTTATTGCCATTACGCGGTTCTACTGTTTTTCGAAAATCAGTTTTTCGAGAGGTTTCTATGTGCTTGAGTTTTTTTTTCAAATTCAAACAACGGGGTTTTTGCAGCTTAAGGCTCCTGGGTAATTGCTTTGATTTATTCACAATATATGCATTTTGCGCGTAGAAGTGTTTTTCAGTTGTGAGTAGGTTTGTGCGACTGTCCGTTGGTTCGAAAAACAATAAGAAAAACAAAAATTGAATTTATTGAGATTTAAATGAAATGAAAAATTTATTTTTCTCTAATTTTTTTTTCAATTCAGATGCTTACAAGATTCTCTTCGTTTTATGGTTGAGGCTCTTATTCTTCTTGAACATGGTGGACTATTTTTTCAAAAAAAAGTTTTTGTTGTGAATTTTAGACATTCATTGAATTAATATTGATTTTTACAGAAATTTCCTACAGGCAGACAAATAATTTTAATGTGTTTATATACCAGGTATGCTGGCTGATAATTTTTCAATTACAAAAAAACAAAATAATTTGAAGCCATACGCTTTATTTTTATTTAGCTATACATTTTTACCATTGTGGCTTCTGTCCTAGGCAACTCACTAGCAACTTCTGGTGATCCATTAATAAAACCTTTTTCCGATATTTTCGTAAATGTTGAAGTGTTTCTGGATAAGTACGATTGGGATCGATGACAAGAAGTGATAATTGAAATGAGTCAAGTCTGGTAAGTATGGCGGATAAGAAAACAGTTCTCAGCTAAGCACAGCAGTTGTGTCTTGGAATCTTTCGCTGCATGTGATTAGGTGTTGACGTGCAGTAAAATAATTTTTCTGTATCTTGTTGATTATTCTGGGTGCCTCTCGACCTGTGTGTGGTGTAAATTGATCAAGTATTGCTGGTAGTAATCGGTTTTAACTGGTTGAGCTGGTTCAGTCTACGTTATAATGCCCATTGTTCAGAGCGAGTTCGATTGGACAAAAAGCAAATTAAAGAATCATATTCCTAATGTGGCCCAAGGCTTGATTTTCTTCATTTTTTCAATCTATAATCAAGTAGTATGTAAATACTGTAACGAAACACTCAATAAATAAATACTAAGAATGCTTATACCGAATGAAATACCACAAGTTGAAACCAGTATGTCCATTTATTTATCACCAACAAACAAGTCTTGCGAGGAAAATGCACCGTGTTTATGATAATAGAGTCGTCAGGGTATCCCAACTAGACCGAAGTCCAGTCGAGAGTTTATCAACAGGTTTGATGAAAGACATTAAAAAGAAGAATAATTTGTCCTTAGAAATGGCCGTAAAGTCACCTAGTCCACATTAATGTACCGTTCTTTAACCCTACTCCCACGTATTTTTTTCAGAATAAATAGGCGTGATAATAAATCACCTAGGTTCGATGCAATGGAGCTCACCCAAAAGGATAGGATGTCCAGGTTCCTTGTGAACCTGAATATGTTCGTTGACGGGGCATTTGTTATGTCCCTAGTGGAGGAAAGAGCAGAGCCAAAGAGTTTTAATCTTCGTCTCGCTAGTGCTGGAGAGTATTGGAGAATATGTTATACACACTCTGACGTTTTGCCACAATATATGCCTACCTTACCTGTTCTGTGAAGCTGTCAAGCTGTGAAACTTGTAAGAAAGGTGGCCTGTCAATGCTCTACGTAGGACTTTTATGCAACTTTTGCAGAGAACCACTGCTTCTTTTGCTATCGAAGCCAAATTATTTTTTTAGTGTTTTATACTCTTAAGATTAAGCCTGTACCTTTGGGTGTTTTTGCTCCATGGTTTGATTTCCTTCTCCGTATCTGCCTTTGTAAAGCCCCAGGACGGAGAAGGGCTTTTCAAGGGAATACTTGCACCTTCTTTGGGTTTAGTATCAGCTTCCTCGTTTCCTTGGTACTTCTCATTGCTCGGTATCCATATTAGCTCGAGGCTTTTCTGCGCGCTTATTTAACTTTGGGGCTCTCTCACCTCTAAGAGCATAGCTGAGTTTATGTGATCGCGATTGATTACCTTGCTCCTAATTTTGACCCTTTTATTAATTAAATATGGCTGAGAGTTCTGCTTCATAGATGATGGTCTCCATTGGGAGAGGGAAATGAATTTTGCGCTTGGGACCTAAGGTTCCTGCTCTTGCTCCACCATCCATCTTTGAGCCGTCCGTTTACCACATTCACGCTCCTTTAAACGAAGAAAGCAGGCCATCCTCCAATTTGCCCCTTGGTGGAGTTGTGACCTTGAACCTCTTCTTGAAGATTGCTTTCGTTTTTATTTGATCGCTGGAGCTCATCATTTCCATTATAGGCCTGATAGCCTCTAGAATTTTGAGGTGGCCATTAGGGTCTCCTGATTTGTACCTTTAGATCTGTTGTAGGCTAATAACTTGCTTCACTTCTTCCTCTTGAATTTTGAGGAGTAACGGTTCTAAGTTAGGAAGGGAATAGTGTTGATAGTATAATATCAGAATGTACGGTTATTGAGTATTCGCCACTTCTGTGTCGACCGTCTTAGTAAACTGACGTGTTTCTATTTCTGCTCAGTCAAAACATGCTCAATTTAATTTGCTACATACAACAGGTTATGGGCCCAGTTGTTTAAACTTGTTTTCTTTGAGTTGATAATTTTGGTGTTACGACAAAGCGTGGAGTCGTGTACATCTTTGCATAATTTCAACACAAGTGAATTTTTCGTGAAATGAGCTGTGAAAACTACATAAGTATGGCAGATGAGGAACGTTTTCGGGTGAATTTGTTTGACGGCAAGGACTTCGATAATTGGCTATTGCGTTTGCGCGTGGTGCTGGATGAAAAGGACTTAGCAAAATGGATAGATACTGATGCAGAGGAGGAAATATAGAAACAGGATGGCGGAGATGCAGAGTCAAAGATAATAATGATCCAGAAAAGTGATAGAATGTGCAAATCAATGATTGTTAGACGAATCGCAGACAGCCATTTGGAGTACATCAAGGACAAACTACATCATTCAAAATAATCGCAGCATTACGAAAAACATTTGGGCGTGCAAGTGTAGCAAGTGAAATCGCCATCAGAAAACGTATGTTGTTGATGAAATGTGGAAGTAATGAAAGCCTGCAAGATTATTTTCTTCGATTCGACAAATGTTTTCGTGAATTGAAAGCATGCAGTGGTGAAGCAAATGACCGTATGGCTGTTATCTCACTCTTAATTACACTTCCAAGTGAATATGATATAGTGGTTACAGCGTTGGAAACAATGGATTTGAAACAGTTAACAATGGAACTGGTTCGAAGCCGTTTACTTGATGCTGAAAGCAAATACAAAGGAATTAACAGTGTCAGTGCGAAAAATTCCGATTGTGTGGCCATGTATGGTGATCGGTCAAAAGTCCAATGCTTTAATTGAAGACGTTTTGGTCACAAAAAGTTCGAAACTACAGCGACAACCGAAACAAAAAAGAGAGGAAAAGCATATGCTGCTCAAGATGAAATTGCATTTTTGGCTAATATTACTGGTTTCGCGTTGAAGTGTCAGAACAGTTTAAACGTGAAATGGTGCAGGTGCATCGACTCGGGTGCCAGTGAGCATTTGACGAAGGACGACTCGCTGTTTAGTGAGTGGAAGCAGTTGGAAAAACCAATCTCCATCGGCGTTGCCAAAAGTGGTGTTTTGATCTGCGCGACGAAAGTTGGAGTAATTCGTGGGACAATGATTATCGATGGTGCTGAGCGACCATGCAGCATAAACAAGGTTTTGTTTGCAAAAGATTTAAAGCACAACCTCTTCTCAGTGAATCGCCTTGAAAAGGCTGGCTTCGAAGTTTTGTTCATAAATGGTCAAGTGCGAATCAAGCAAAGAAATATTGAGCTAATTGTTGGAAAGCGAAGAGGCAGCTTGTACGAGTTTGAAATTAGTTTGAATCGAAAATCATTTGCTGCGTTGAGTAATAAGGAGTGTGTGTTCGAGAGCCAAATACAACCACAAAATAAACGTTTAGCTACTGAGCATTATGATAAAAGCTTAAAATTGTGGCACAGACGATTGGCACATTTGAATATAAATGATATTCGGCGATTGTCATCAATGGCAAATGGTATAGGGCAATTGAAAAATGATTTAGACGTGGTGTGTGAATCATGCACTCTGGGCAAGCAGGTGTGTAAATCATTTCCAAATGTAGTCAGAAGACGATCATAAAGAGTGCTGGAATTGATTCACAGCGATGTGTGTGGACCCATCTCACCACCAACATGGGATGGCAAGCGATACATGGTAACATTTCTTGATGACTACACACACTTCGTGACAGTGTACCTGCTGAAAAGAAATCGGAAGTTTTGGAAAAATTTGTCGCTTTTGCTAATATCGTTTGTTCACAGTTTGAACGAAAAATATCGAGGTTACGATGTGATAATGCAGGTGAATATTAGTCAAATGAATTCAAGCGAACGTGTTGTGATGCAGGAATTCAAATTGAATACACGACACCCTACAATCCAGAGCAAAATGGTGTGGCAGAGAGGCTAAACCGAACCCTTTTGGAAAAAGCACGTTCCATGATAGCAGATTCGAATCTGGATAAGAAGTTTTGGGGTCAAGCAGTTTTGAGTGAAGCATTTATTACAAATGCTTCACCCAACCCGAGCTTTAAAAATAAATAAAACACCAGCGGAAATTTGGTTTGGTAAACGCCCAAATTTATCGAATATCCGTGTATTTGGATCAACAGCATATGCACACGTTCCAAATGCTCTACTCAAGAAGCTGGATTATAAATCAAAGACAATGATGATGGTGGGATATGCGAAAAATGGCTATCGACTATGGGATAGTGAGGTTTCAAAGGTAGTTATTTGTCGACACGTTACATTTGATGAATCAAAAATTTTTCATAGCAAAGTTGAACTTAGCAATCATGAAAAAGAAATCGTAGAATTAGAAAGTCCAGTATATGATGGTGGCAACGTATTAAAGCAGCTTAAAAGTGAGGCGGAGGAAAACGACCAGGATTGTAACGGATCAGTGAGCGGCGACGACGAGGCGGAGGATTGTCCAACCGATGATAGTAATCAGAAAAGAACGCACGTAGAATTTCCATCTTTACAAAAACGAGTGCGTCGTCAGCCAGATCGCTACGGAGAGTTGGTAAACGGATCAGTGATCGATCACATGTCACAAGAAGATGATGCATACATGACGGTATTTGCATTGAACGCGGAAGCATATGTGGACGATGTATTTCGTTCATTTGAAGACATTCAAGGACGGCATGATACTGCTAAGTGGATGAGAGCAATTGATGTAGAAATGAACTCACTTATGAAAGCCAAAACATGGAAACTGGTTGAAGCACCACCTGGTCGTTCGATTGTGAGTTCGAAATGGGTTTTTTCTAGAAAACGAAATGAGTTTGGACAGCCAACAAAATACAAGGCACGTTTGGTTGCAAGAGGATTTACTCAGAAGCCTGGTCTAGATTTTTTCGAGACTTACTCACCGGTAGCTAAAATGGTGACTGTGCGACTTCTGTTGGCTCTAGCTGTTGAACGAGACTTGGAGGTGCATCAAATGGATGTGCGTACAGCATTTCTCAATGGCAAGCTCAATGAAGAAATTTATATGAGTCTACCGGATGGTTTTACCAAAGGAAAAATGGTGTGTAAACTTGAGAGAACGCTGTACGGGTTGAAGCAAGCATCTCGTGTGTGGAATGAAAGATTTCATAGTTTTATTATCGGCATTGGCTTTCAGCAATCGAAATTCGATCAATGTCTGTACGTATATGGAAAAGCAAATGCAGCAATATACTTGTTGCTATATGTTGATGACCTAATTTTGCTCGGGAAATCTATCCAGAAAATCAACGCAATCAAGCAAATGACATCAAAGGAATTCGAGATGAAGGACTTGGGTGAAGTTCGTCACTTCATAAGCATCACTATTCATCGTGATCGAAAAGGTGGAACATTGCACTTAAGGCAACGAACATATCTGGAGCATGTTCTCAAACGTTTTAAAATGGACAACTGCAATGGAGTTTCCACACCTATCGAATGTAAGTTGAAGCTTCAAAAGGCAAAAAAAGACGCAACCATGACTAAATATCCATATCGTGAATTGATTGGGTATTTAATGTATGCGGCAACAACATCCCGACCGGACCTACATATGTGCAGCTGTTAGATATTTCAGTCGACTTCAATCCTGCGCTACAGACGAACACTCGACACACTTAAAGCGGATTCTAAAATACATCAAGGCAACATTGGAACTTAAATTAATGTATTCAAAAGAAGCGGGCAAGGCCGTGTTGACCGGATATGCTGATGCAGATTGGGGTAGTGATATTGTTGATCGCAGATCTGTTCCTGGCTACGTATTAATGGTATTTGGCAACACTATAGCATGGTCTACAAAGAAACAAACAACGATGGCTCTATCATCAACGGAAGCCGAATATATTTCACTAAGCCAAGCTGCGTGCGAAGCAATTTGGCTTCGTGGAGTGTTGAAGGAGCTGGGAGAAATTATCAATACGCCAACAATCATTTGCGAAGACAATCAAGGGTGTATCAATATCGCATTGAATGCGAGAGAATCTCACAAATTAAAGCATATTGATGTAAAGTATCATTTCCTGCGTAATGTAATTGAACGAGGTGATATCGATGTGATTTATTTTGGAACTAAAAACCAATTGGCAGATATCATGACAAAAGGTCTACCAATGGCTACTCATGTGAACCTGCGGAAAAAGCTAAAGTTGTTTAACCAATATAAGACACACTTTAATCATTTAAATAATATTTAATTATAACTAACTGTACATAAACTTAATTTCTATTACGATTTGTGATTTTGAGTAAGAATTATTTTTATTGAATTATTATGAATTAATATTACGTACAAGAAAAAAGGAACTAAAATCATAAATCGAGGCGGAGTGTTGATAGTATAATATCAGAATGTACGGTTATTGAGTATTCTGTAATAAATCCTCGCCACTTCTGTGTCGACCGTCTTAGTAAACTGACGTGTTTCTATTTCTGCTCAGTCAAGACCTGCTCAATTTAATTTGCTACATACAACAAATAGTGCTAGTAGTTTACTCTTTTAGAGTTTGGTCTGCTATCTGACGTTGTTGGTTGTTCGGCAGCACTTTTTGTTACTATAAACCACCACGTCGTTGATAATCCAAAATTTTAGTTGGTTTGTAATTTTCACAAACACTTCGACTATATATATTTTCATTATTCTGCCGAATATATAACACACTGTTAAAAACTTGAATATTTGCTATATACTTCTATGTCCGAATTCGACATTCAAGACCTTATAATACGCACACAATCCAGCTTAGCATCTTTTTTGGCACCGTTGGCGCCATTTTAGGAATGTAGGAAAGCATACTGAGATGAATTACTCGATGGCAGAGTTGCGTAGTGCAATAACCGCATACTTTGGGATTTTTTCTGGCTGGCGCCAACGACACGAAACTCAGTTGGAACTGTTGATTTACTTTTGAGCCCGTTCTTTCAATCGCAAAAGAAACAGGTCGTCGATACCTTTTCGTAGTAGTCCGAGAAACATACGATCTGGAAACTGTCGACAACTAATTGTAATTCCGTTGGGCTCACTTGCAGTAAGGATTAATTGAACTGGCGTTTATTTCATACCACGACTCTCACAGACTACATCAACTGCTTCGGCCGCGTGAGATATGAGATTAAGTAATAAAATCTCTAAGATGTGAATTTGAAAATATACTTTATTTCAGAACAGATATAGGATAAAATCTCCAAAATGCGAATTCAGAAATACTTTATTTCACAAATTAAGTCTGTTCTACTGAACATACTCATTTTATGCTAAACAATTCGTTCCTTATATCCAATTTTTTTTTTAAAATCTCATGGCATACTGTTTCTGTTATTTTCAAAATGTTCTTCTTTAAAACCAGTGATATATTATTTTGTTATTTTCAAAACGTTTTTAATGGTTAATGCCGTTGTCGCAGCGAGCGCAATGTTGCTTTAATCATAAATTGAATATTTGCATGGGGTTTTGAAATGAATGCATCAAGTAAATTTTTTCGGATCGGTTTGCCTTTGGCATTACAAAACCTGGATCGAGGGGCTGTGGGGTTAAAAAATTTGAAGCCCACTTAAGTTCTGTTCATGTATGTGACTTTCCAATGCGGCATACTTCACCATTTTAGAACTAGCTGAATTGTACTCGGCCGATCCAGTCACATTGAAAGCCTACGTTGACTATTAGACATTTTCATTTCAATCCAAGTCAGTCGAAGTTGATCCGGTTTGTGTACTTTGCTAATGTGGTAAAGTAACTACATAATAAAATTATATATTCATACAAACGAGACATTACTTCTTATGAAAAGTGTCTTTCTAGATTATGGAACCACAGCCTGATAAATTTTGAGCAAAACTTTCAGCTTCTTTTACAAAAACATAATTCTTGTTTTGTTCAAAAATTTACATATTGATCTCCGTAAACAATCAAACTATCTTGCCGACATAACTTGAATATCTAACAATTTTTGAATGAAACTTTTCTCGTTTTTTCAAATTCCACTTCAAACCTCCAATAAGATGCGGCTCTTAAAAGCTCTCATGCACATGCACATTCCGGCAATAAAGTAACGTGCTTGTTATTTACAACTCCAATTTAATGTGTGACATCTTAAATGAAAATTTTCAGTTCCGATTCCATCGTCATGGCTTAACGCTAAAACTATCGTCTTTGGCGTCTTGGATTATAGTCTTAGACTTGGCAAAGATCCGGCACACAAGCTCCTTTCGGATTCCTGGCAAGTGCCTTAAGAAGACTTGAAAGCCAATTTTCTCAAACATAGATTTACACGAAGAATGCCTATATGCAGCAGACATGCAGCCGGCGATGAATGAGAATTTATAGTCGATAGTGTGCTCACAGCTGTTGGCTGAGGTTGTAGGTATGTGAATATTCTAGAGAAAATTACAGTAGGATTATAAAGTTTTTGGGTTTTCCGAAAAAATAGATACGAAAAAAATATTTCATACACGATTAAAACACGGTTTACGACTTTAACAATTTTTCGTGGCGATTTTTTTCAAAATTTTGTTGAAATTTAAGTTATTTCTAAAAAAAATTTGAAATTGTCGCTAATGCCTGATTTACAGATAGAAAGGTGAATTTAATTAATCGATATACAAGTGAACATAAAGTTTTCTGTTTATATAGCAAAATATATTTTATCTTTTGTTGCATAAGCAGAAAACTTATTTTGACGTCTTCAATATGTAATGGCGCAATATTATTTGAATCCTTCCTAATGCAGCGATGGTTTTGCAAAGCAAATGTGTCCAGCGCATATCATAAATGAAATTATTGGTAGTATGTTTGTATAATTTATTAAAAGATAATATAATTGTTTTTGGTTTAACTTTATTAAATAATAATATACAATGAGGTATAATAAGTTTTGATTAATCTCAAGCACTCATATCGCAATTACTTTAGGCGACAAATAAATTTTGTAAGTCGAGATAAATTAACAAAAAATGCTTAAGATTGGTTGAAGCTCAAGCAAATCTTTGAGCATTTGTTTAATCGATAAAGTTCAATTGTGTTCCTTGTTACTAATCTAATTCAAGTATCTAATTGCAAACGAGACTTTACAGCGATTAAATTAATGAAAGAAAGCGTAAATAGATTTATGAATAAGATGGTCTTGAGTTTTTATGACTGACAAAGTGTTTATCGATCTTTAAGCGTTATTACGATCTACTTGTATTACCAAATAAATAAAAATGTATTTAAAAATTTTCCAAGCAAATCAGTGTTGAAATACAGTGTTGAAATGTTTGAAAAGCAGTGAAATTGAACGACTTAAAATTGAGTATACTCTGCTGGGTTTGGTGTTGCCAAGCCGAGGGCATTAATCCTTTACTTTTAAAATAAAAATGTAAAAATTATATGACTGCTACTATTTAAAATAACCTATTTCGCATCAATTGGTTTATCAAATAAAAGAAGTAGAGTGAAAATTGTTGATGTGGTAGTAAATTTTGGGTACCATTTGAGTTATTCGGTTTTGTGAGAAATATTGAAGTGGAAAGGAGACTGTGGAAATAAGATGTGCTTTCTTTAACAACGAATGCAGTATCAGCTGCCTTCAGGATATATAAAACATTTTGAAATTCTGTTGTTTCAAAACGTACAGTTCAGTGATGGTTTTCCCGATTTGACACCGGGGACAATAGCCTTGAATAAGAAGATCATCCTAGGGCGGTGTCTCGCATCAATTGTCGGAGCTTCTTGTAAAAATAAAATGTAAAGCTCCGGATGGAAAAAAAACACCGTAAGTCGTTGTCTTTGACGTCTGACGAAGATACGACGGCAACTCACCGAAAACAAAAAAATCAGTGTTAGGATCTGTACATTGCTTTTGTTATTGCATTTGATATGGCATTTTGGAATCCAGGTGCGGCGCGTGATTGAAAATGGATTATGTATGACAATAGCCGATGCACGTATCATTGATTACCACCAAACAATCCTCCCGGAACAATCACAAAGCTAAGCGTTCACCAACGGGAGGCCATAGATTCATTGTGGCATCATGTGGTATCAACTGTTGAAAGCTGCCCAAACCATAGCGGCTGAAGTTTACTTCCAGTAGTTTCGAGAAGCTCATCAGGAATTACGATGATACCATTTAAACCAATATTCACTAGCCGCGAGAGCGTAGAAACAACATTATGAAATTTTTCAACAAGCGCGACGGAGGTTTCTTTTGGAGGAAATATTTGACCTCTTTCTTAGAAAATTTAAATGTTTTAATATGCTATCCAGTGTCTAGAATTATGCATATCAAAAAAATCCCCATCGCTATCCTAAAAGGTGGGCGATAGAGATCCAGGGACAAAATAATTAGTTAAACAAACTCGCCGTCAGGATTAGCATAAGTAAGGTATTAAGTTAGTATCTAGTTCATGTATTTAGTTAGTAGGTATTTAGTTAACGAGTAGTAGTAAATGGTTATATTACACATATTGCACATACGGCAGCAAAATCATCAACGCGAAATTACCGCAACAGAAAATATAACTATCCCTCAACATTAGCACAGTCATTAGCAAAAACACAATCGCGTTCCGACACAAACAACACCACAATCATCGACGATAAACACGATCAAACTGACGACACACTAAGAAAATCGCCACCAGGAGGCAACACACGACAGGGATGAGCTCCATTTGTAATTATTGTGTTGAGTACACAATAATTAGTTACCGAAATGGAAAAAAATGAAATAACTTACGCTCTTGAACATTATGTATGTTTTTTTTTGCGTTAACTGGTTCCCGCCAACCAGTGATGGGCATTTACTACATTTGTAGTAGATCTGCTACTTTTTTCTGCCTTTTTCTGAATATACTACTCTACTACGTAGCAAATGATACATATCTGGGGCATTTCACGTGAAGCGGACAACGAAAAAAAGTCGAGGTTCCGGATTTCGTTCATATTATGCATAATGGTACTTCTAGAGGATATGAACGTGGATGCACAATTTTTTTCTTCTATGAGGTTCAGTTGCCGAGTTATGGGCTTCTGAAGAACTGAAGAAGCTGATGAAGGGTTTTTTTGGAAGGCGATTTTGAGACTGAAAAAAAAATATTAAAAACATTAAACATATTGATTGGTATAGAAAATCAACTGTTCTTTTTAATTTTAAAATTAGATTTGGAAAAAAAAATTTTGTTCCTGTGTAAAACCGGAAGTAACCATTTCAACTCGTTATTTGAGTAACTTGGACCAGGTTAATTTTTTTTATTTTTGTAGCAAAACAAAGCTTAAACTATACTTGTTTTTCATAAAATTTTTAGAGTGGGATGGCGAGTAGTTTGGGAGGTAGGTGAATTTTAGTACATACAAGTCGTATGAAGCGTGGTACCCGGAGCTTGATTAGGATAGCTAGTGAGTGTGAAAACAAAACATTTTTAGTAAAATTATTGCTATATCGTTAAAATATTATATACATACTTAATATAGTTAAAATATAGCTATATAGTTTCAATATTAAAAGCTGCTAATGCTAATTTATTTAATAAAAAAACAAGCTTGTTTATGGAAAAATGAATTTATTTCACAGTTCTTTCAATTACATATATAATTCACTTACATATAGAGGTTAAAATATAAAACAATTGCTAATGCTTATTTACTAAATGCAAAAAAAAAATGATTTATGGAAAAATGAATTTATTTCACAATTTTTACAATTTGACACTCATTACTTAAACTTGTTCTTTTTATGAGAAGGCCTTCAGTAACTGGAATGTTTGGGTCTCAAAGTGAAAAATTTTGTTAGGCCGACTTTGATATCTGGATATTCACTTTTAAACCTTTGGTAAAGCTCGTCAATGTTACACATTAAAAGCTGTTTTTGGATTTGCGTT
This sequence comes from Nemotelus nigrinus, assembly GCA_947369275.1. NCBI lineage: Eukaryota > Metazoa > Arthropoda > Insecta > Diptera > Stratiomyidae > Nemotelus > Nemotelus nigrinus. Next base: position 77,818,139 of record OX376372.1, read on the forward strand.
CTTTTTCCGTCATCTAACTTAATAGATACACAATCCTTTTTACCGGGCATTATTCGACTAATATCTTCTCGCAGATAAAAGCACTTCACTAAGTTGATAGTTTCGACTGCTAGCTTACGGCCACCTCGTGGATTTGGAGATGTTAATATACCAAACTGATCTACAAGTTGCTTTGCTTTTCTCGCTTGCCGCCTGGATGTTCCGAATTCTTCTGCAAGTCTGTTTTCGGTCCATGACTTAGGTGCTATAGTTAGTATCGTAGTTTTCATAGCAGTAGATGTAGACGGAAATTTTTCTTTTAGCTGGGTCAGAATATCTTGGTCGTATATTGCTGAATCAGTTTGCGTTGAACAATGTTTAAACTTCTCTTCTCTAAACCTGGGGAGCACGAAGACAAATCAGTTGACGATTGGCAAGATCGCTGAAAATTTGCAGGTATTTCCACGGTCAGTTTTTTCCTGCAGCTTCCACACACGTACATATCAGAAGAATATCTCCACTTTTCTGCAATTTTTTTTGGAATTTTTCTTAAGTCTTTAACCTTCCGATGAAATCTTAAGTCGAAAGGATTGAAACATTGGTAGCCGCGAGGAGACATAATACACACAATTCAAATTATCCACGTAGTAACTTCAAGCGCTGAAAAAGAACTAAAACAAAAACGGAAAATTCGAAATGGCTTTTTCATCATACTTCCATCCCTTTCTATTACATAGCTTTGACCTCCTTCTATTATATGGCTTTTTATGAAAAATAATACCTTTTTCAACTAAAAAATGGTGCCACTAATCGCATTTCTGTAGTTACTTTGGGTAGTCGGTTCAGTATGAACACAATTTAAGTATGTTTTAAAAACTATTTAGATACAGGATATAGTATCACGGCAGACTACATATACTTTGCTTTCGACCTAATTGTCACTCGAGGGCAGGTAAAGAAGGCGTCTCCTGATCATCCCTTCGCACTAATTGCACTAAAGTATGAACACAATTTAAGTATGTTTCAAAAACTATTTAGATACAGGATATAGTATCACGGCAGACTACATATACTTTGCTTTCGACCTAATTGTCACTCGAGGGCAGGTAAAGAAGGCGTCTCCTGATCATCCCTTCGCACTAATTGCGCGGGTACTGATGGCTGTTGTAGCGGTTTTGCCGAGTGCGGTGCTGCCGAGTGGTGGTGTTTACCAGTGTTTTTAGCTGTGGCGCCTCCACATTTCGATATCAACATTTGTTTTTGAGCCAACTAGCTGTCCGAAGCAAGGTCTGGGACCATGCCCCATGCGACTTGTATGTATTCAAATTCATCTACCTCCCAAACTACTCGCCATCCCATTCTACAATTTTTAGCATCAAATAAGTATTGTTTTAGCTTTGTCTTGTTACAAAAATAAAAAAAAATTTAACTGGTCCAAGTTATATAAGTTCGAGTAAAATTTTTTTTTCCATAAATCATTTTTTTTTTGCATTAAGTAAATAAGCATTAGCAATTGTTATATTTTAACCTCTATATGTAAGTGAATTATATATGTAATTGTAGGAACTGTGAAATAAATTCATTTTTCCATAAACAAGTTTGTTTTTTTATTAAATAAATTAGCATTAGCAGCTTTTAATATTGAAACTATATAGCTATATTTTAACTATATTAAGTATGTATATAATATTTTAACGATATAGCAATAATTTTACTAAAAATGTTTTGTTTTCACACTCACTAGCTATCCTAATCAAGCTCCGGGTACCACGCTTCATACGACTTGTATGTACTAAAATTCACCTACCTCCCAAACTACTCGCCATCCCACTCTAAAATTTTTATGATAAAACAAGTATAGTTTAAGCTTTGTTTTGCTACAAAAATAAAAAAAATTAACCTGGTCCAAGTTACTCAAATAACGAGTTGAAATGGTTACTTCCGGTTTTACACAGGAACAAAATTTTTTTTTCCAAATCTAATTTTAAAATTAAAAAGAACAGTTGATTTTCTATACCAATCAATATGTTTAATGTTTTTAATATTTTTTTTTCAATCTCAAAATCGCCTTCCAAAAAAACCCTTCATCAGCTTCTTCAGTTCTTCAGAAGCCCATAACTCGGCAACTGAACCTCATAGACGAAAAAAATTGTGCATCCACGTTCATATCCTCTAGAAGTACCATTATGCATAATATGAACGAAATCCGGAACCTCAACTTTTTTTCGTTGTCCGCTTCACGTGAAATGCCCCATCTACTACTTTTCCCAAGGAACTACTTTTAAATGAAGAAGGCACTGATGAAACTTTGGTCAACTATTAAGCATTAACTGAAGCACATCTGCGATTAGAAAACGCCGAGCGTGTCGCAACTACTGTAAAAATGCTGAGCAGTTTTTTCGCTGTTCGTCTGGCTAAGTTCTTAGAACTCAGAACAAGTAGTTGTTCTCGGTTTTTTTATACATATAAATGTATGTGCCTAATTTCTACTACTTTTTTTTTTTTTTACTTTTTACTTTTTTTTCTGCTACTTTTTTTTTTTGCTACTTTTTTAACAATATCTGCTACACATTTATTCATCGCAATGCCCATCACTGCCTCCAACGAGTAACCGGGGTTGGTCTTATCCAATTAGGTATTGGCCATCAGGTTCGGCTGACTTTTTTCCGTATTTACTGCTGCATACTTGGCCAAGGATTCCACTAGGAGGGGATGTGGGTGGTATGGGAGAGGTTGTGGGTGGTAAACACGACAAACTTCAGCAAGACGTGATGACATTTCAAATTGTCAAATAACGGATGGAACAGATGCAGCCCCTGGACACGGACGGTATAACTTTCCACCATTAGCCCCTTCAATCCTCTCGCGCACAAAGTATGTTAAAGCTGCCTTTACGCAATTTCGACCTCATTGTCAAATTGGAGGGGAACTACTTGGATTTGACTCGATTTGACAATGAGTAGCTAAAAAATTACTACCATTCTCTTCAATGTAAATCTTATGGGCATGTCCACTCCATTTCTACTACCTCACTGAACAGATGAATCGTCGTCACGGCTGGAAAGGGATGAGTGGAAACGGTCCGAAGTGGAACTCCAATGTGGATTGTTCGAGCACACAGCTAAGGTGAGCGAACCCAACGGGTTTAAAATCTCTTTTTACTGAAACTCGGTGAGTGGACGGGTGTCCGAGGTGATAAACCCACAAAAAAAGTGACGCAAAGATTTCTTTCTTTTTCTTTTCGCTTGTTTCTGGGCTGAAACTCGGATAACTCGGCACGACGACGGGAACTGACGGTTAATTCGAGGAAGAATTTGAAATAGAGCGGCGAATGGGAATTGTAGCGAAACACGTCGACCTGTCTGAGGGCCGGTGGACGAGTATCTTATGTGGAAGGAGTTGACGAAAGGGACCTCAGCGAAGCAGCATTACGCGGTACATTGAACACTTAAGGTAGTATGCTCATTAATATATTAGTTATATAGCATAGGTTTATCTAAATTAGTTGCGTTAGGTTTTGAGTCAAGTGTTAAAGAAAATAATCGATAGAGACGTTTAAAAATAAAATACGAAGTGATGTCAAATTTCAAAATTAACGGCTCTTTTACTGAAATCCTGTATTGAAAGTTAATCAAGGCAGCGGGGGTTGATCCTTTCAGCATTTTCAGATGCGTTTACATTTTTAGTTTTTTTCGTCAAAGTGGACACCGTCACTAAGTCCTCGCTTCAGAGCGACGGTGAAGTTAGAGTTTCGGTTAATTGATGCGAGTGGCGCCCGACCCACTCTAATTTTTGCGAGCAAAGCCACCCGAAAATACCCCTTTTGATTCCAGCCGGGAACAAAGTGATTCGAGGACGATTGTAAATCTTAGCCGTAATAATGTGCAAAACCGACTCTTTCAATGCAACCGTACAATAATCGAAAAGTTTATTTAGATGTGTAATTTTTACGTCGGTCCATACAGTAGTGAAATAAGAAGAAAGCTTTACGAGTTAATGTCATTGAATTATAGTGCATTTATTCCGATAGATCCAAAGTTAATAAGAGCAACCCACAAATTCCAAAAGTAAACCTAACTGTAATAAAATCCTATACTAAGTTAGATAGTCCGGCCCTCCAGTCTTGGGGGTTGGAGCGATGGACCGACAATCCGTCCTCCACAAAATTTTAAACCGTTGCGGAACTTACGGGGATGCCTCGGATAGGATTGGACCAACGGAAACGACCCGGCAAACGAAACATGGACTATGCTTTTGGATCCTGGAATGTCAGATCACTAAGTAGACCTGGTGCTGTAAAATAATTATTATTACAGGCCACTCAGTACAAATTGAGCGTGCTGGCAGTCCAGGAAACGAAATGGACTGGTAGCGAGATTCAAGACATGAGATCGCACACAATATTTAAGAGTGGGAAGCCTGCAGGAAGCCGTGAATTTGGAGTGGCATTCATTGTGGATAGGGAGTTCAAGCCACACGTTATGGACTTCAAGGCAGTAAGCAAACGTTTGTGTGCGATCCACATAAAAGCAAAATTCTTCAAAATATGGCTGATAAATGTTTACGCCCCGACAGAAGAAAAAGACGAAGAAACGAAAGACGCATTCTATAACCACTTGGAAAGGCTATTCGACTCATTGCCCTCAAATGACGTCAAAATAATACTCGGCGACCTCAACGCTAAAGTCAGGAATGAAGAAGTACATCGGGGAACAACTGGAGGGCACAGTCTCCACGATGCAACTAACGACAACGGCCAGCGCCTGATTGACTTTGCATGTAGTAGAGATATAGTCATAAGTTCGACATGCTTCCCACATCGACGCATCCACAAAAGAACATGGGCATCACCAGATGGCAATACCTTCAACCAAATCGACCATGTCCTTATTCAGCGAAGATGGGCTTCCAGCATACTTGACGTTCGGACGTTTCGAGGAGCAAATTGTGACTCGGACCACTACTTGGTCAAATCCAAATATCGATGTCGCATGTCAAAGGCGTACATGACGAAGACGAGTCCTCTGCGTAAGTTTGACATCGGAAAGCTCCAAACGGCGTCAGTAGCAGAAAACTTCTCAAAAACTGTTGAGACTAAGCTAACCCCCATCCTACAAAATAACACAATGAGGCCGGTTGACGAGGTCTGGATGGAGATGAAGACAGCAATCAAAGCCGCTGCAGAAGAAGTGGTTAGGTATGAAGCTCGGCGCAAGAGAAACAACTGGTTCGACAACGAATGCCAGGATGCGCTCAACAAGAAAAATCAGGCATATAAACAGTTCCTTGAAAGGAACACCAGGACCAAGAGAGAAAAATATGAAAACCTCCGACGAGTAGCAAATAAGATCATTAGATGTAAGAAACGAAAATATTATGACGAGCAATTAAAGAGCATTGGCGAAAATCTGGCGAGCAATAAAACTAGACAAGCTTACAAAGTAGTGAAATGTTTAAGACGCGGATATCAGCCCAAGACGACACTCTGTAAAGACGAAATCGGTAACATCATCGCCGAAGATAGCCAGATTAAGGAGAGGTGGGCCTGCTATTTCAAAGAACTCCTTAATCCTGCACATGGCTCAATAATATCAGAGCCGATAGACATCTCTGACGAAGTCCCGACCGCACCGCCAACGCTGGAAGAAGTCAAGTCTGCCATAAAAAGCCAGAAAAACAATAAAGCGCCGGGCATTGACGAGATTCCGGTCGAGCTAATCAAATACGGTGGACGCTGCTCTATAAAAGCCATCCACAAATTGATCCAGAACATCTGAGGTCAAGAAAAAATACCACAGGAGTGGTGCAAATCCATCATATGCCCTATCCACAAAAAATGAGACAAACTTCGGTGCGAAAACTACAGAGGCATATCGCTACTTTGTACATCCTATAAGATACTGACGAAAATATTAAAAGATAAAATAAATGTATACGCAGAAAAGGTCTTTGGGGAGTACATAGGAGGCTTTAGGTCTGGTAGATCAACTACGGATCAGCTCTTCACAGTCAAACAACTGCTTGAAAAATGCTGGGAATTTAATATCGACGTCCACCAGATTTTCGTGGATTTTAGACAGTATTGACCGAAACATACTGTACAAAATAATGCTATACTTCGGCATCCCGGCAAAACTAGTCCGGCTGACCAAAATGACGATGACGTCGACAGCATCACAAGTCAGAATAAACAACGGTCTGACTGACGCCTTTGACACAAATGTCGGACTAAAGCAAGGCGATGGGTTGGCCCCTCTGCTGTTCAACCTAGCACTTGAATACGTGATAAGGAAGATTCCTGTCGACACAGGGGGTACACTTCTGTATAAGTCAAACCAGTTAGTGGCCTACGCGGATGACATTAACATCTTGTCCCGTTCCTTCACATCCGCCAAAGAACTACTGTTGAAACTTGATCAGGAAGCCGAAGAAGTAGGCCTGAAGATCAATCAGACGAAAACAAAAATCATGACGCAAACAAGAAAGAAGACCTCCATTAGACAAGATATAATTTCGGACGAATATAATCTAGAGAATGTGGACGAATTTATATACTTAGGCTCGAAATTGACAACGAAAGGCAGTGAATCTGACGAAATTAAACGGAGAATACAGCTCGCTAATAAAACTTTCTACTCCGTTCTGGCCCTCTGAAGACCAGCTGCATACACAGGAAGAAGAAGAAGCTCCAAGTATACAAATCAATCATTAGACTTGTGTTGTGCTACGGATGTGAAACTTGGACCCTTACCCAAGCGTCCGCAAATATGTTGAACGCCTTCGAAAGACGGGTACTCAGGCGTATAATTGGAGCTAAACAAGAGTGCGGCCAATGGCGGATAAGGTACAACCACGAGTTGTACGAGGTTTTTGACGAGCCAGAGGTTGCTACAATAGTGAAACTGCGGAAGCTGCAATGGGCTGGTCACGTGCAACGAATGGACGAGCATCGAGTACCTAAGAAGGTATTCGACGGAAGGGCCGAGGGTCGAAGACCAGTGGGAAAACCCAGAAAACGCTGGTCTGACTCTGTCGACGAAGACTGCGCAAAGCTGCTCGGCTTTCGAAATTGGAGGACGCGGTCATTGGACCGAGACAACTGGAGGCGTCACCTGCGAGAAGCCAAGGCCCGAGAGGGGCTCTAGGGCTACGACGAAGTTAAAAAACTTTTCCAGCTGACTGAATTCGAATGACAAATGATCATTCCAGAAATCGATGTATGGCACGATACTGACAAACTGGGTTTTATAATTGTTTGTCCTTGAATTTCTTTAGAAGAAATTACAAATTATATTGTTAAAAGTAGTTAATAATTTCAACTGAGAACGAGAGTTTTTTTTGTGTCTTGAAATTCGATTCGTTGAAAATTGAAAAGTTAACGTTAAGTAGTCTTTTTTCATACCACCGCGAGTTCAAGGTGCATTGCTCTTGCTCATACATATCGTCGCTGTTAAATCAAACCGGCATATCTGCAAAAATTGAGTTTTTGAGTTTTTGGTATCAAAATATTCCTTATTTTCCCGTCTATTTTTATGTCGCACCAGCATATCGTATAGTTGAATAAAAACCCGTCTAATGGTGTTGTGCCGCTTTGCATTCACGTGGAAATAGCTCACATGCGAAAACTTTAAAGACCTCTGGTGAAAAATATGCATTTTGCAGATATGCCGGTTTGATTTCACAGCGACGATATATAGAACAGTAAGTATACAAAATGGTTGATTTTCCAAATAATTTCCAAACATTCAGCTCTTTTGAAACTGAAGAAGCAAACACCAGCAGAAATATTGAACGAAAGGATAACCCTAAGGATTTTAAATATTTTAGCAAATATGCTGCACAAAAAAGGACCGATGGAGCAAATACTCAAAAAACAGCAGTGCCAGTAAAAATAAGACCCAAGTCATTCCAAATACATTTTTGGACCATAAACAGTTTTCTAAACTTGTACCTGCTTTCTAAACTGCTATAAAAAAACAAACAGTAATGCAACAATAAGTGGTCTTTATGGAATCAGCCCAGAATTACTACTGGAAGAACTCGAATAAAAATGCTTCCAGCCAATTGAATTGTTTTTGCAATTGCAATAGCTGAAGTATCAGCACTTTGGAGATGCTGGCAATAATTGCTATTCATTTTCTAGATACGTTAAACATGATGGGCTTGTAACTTAACTAGTTGGAAAAAACTCTAGCGCATAAGATCCGCTGGAAACACTGATTTTCGGAGAAAACTAAACGAATTGTGTAGAATCTGGGTGTATATTCTACCACACGTGTTCCTCATTATAACCAACCTGTTTCGAAGGTCATCCACCATTTTCATAAGAAGAATGCATTGAAACGCATAGAGTAGAAAGGTTTTCAGGGCTACGACGCGCATAAATTTCAAGATTTAGTTAAGTAAAACACTTCTTACTAATTGTCATTATCGGATGCTTATCACATAATACTTCGATAGTAGCATCTGTTACAGCATAAATGATGGAAATACTCAGTGGTGGCGGCAACCAAAAATCTGCCGCAACTATTTCACGTCAATGCTAACCTACCTTGTTAATTTCGTTTTGATCGGATGGTTGCATCAGAAGTTACAGGTACAGAATGATGTTTGGGGCTACCATTCGAAAAATTTCCAAAATTTGGAAATTTTTAATGTAAATGAATGCTTACTATATGAATATTTACTGGTAGAGTCTGTTGGTACGGAAATTACAGAAATGCCTAGTGCTGCCAAGTTTTTCGGTCAGTCATAGGGCACAAAGCGTTCATTTTGCTGAGTGAATTTTTGATGAAACTTGTCTTCGTGTTTCTCATAGCCGTTAGACAATTTTACCGATATATGTTTGGCTTGTATGTTTGTGTTTTTATGGTCGTGTGAAAACAATGATTGAAACTTAATTAGTTTCCATATCTCAAGCTTGCTTTTTACAAAAATATTATAAATAATATAAAATACATTACATAGAAATATAAGGGCATCTGAAAATTCATTAAACAATTCGCTGAAAAAGTTTCTCCGAAAAGCAGTAAAAGCAAAATTTAATGTCTCACAATAAATGTTTACTTTTTTTTTTTTCATTTTTGAACAATTACGCAAAAGAAAGTTAAATAGAAATATCAAAACAATGTTTGTAGAAACGATTGCCACCACTTGCATTCATGTAAATAATTTTTTTTTGGCCAGGTGCAATCGTGTTAATTTTGGCATGCCACCTGTTGGCCGATTGGTTTAGCTCGTGAAAGCTTTAGTTGTTTTGTTGGGAAAGAAATCAAACCACCTGTTCTGGCAGGGAATAGTACCACCAGGTTCATGTTGTTGTTTGTCTAGCAGCAGTGGATCATATTAGGACTGTTCGCGTACTCCAGTTATAAATGGCAATGCATTGAAAACTTCCCCTCTTTCATGAAATACCATGAGATTTCAGTCGGATCTGAGCTAGTGAGACAAGGTGAAAAGTGTCAAACGATGTGGCGCGAATACGTATTTTTAAATATGCGCACCAAGGAAAATATTTGTTGCGCAATGTTGTTATGAAAGTCGAATATTTTTGTGGCGATACTTTATTACTGCTTTTGAATGTTGATGACTTTATAATCACTACTGTTCTTTCATATATAGGCAACTGTCACTTCTGGTTGTAGCTTTGAAAGAATTGTTAGGAGAGCGTTTTTGAATTTTTCATGAATTCCCCCACCACATGATTCAGGAATTTTCAGTCCATGGACGCGACTGAAAGTACACACGTAAACATATTTTCTAACAATTTTGATCGAGCCGTCTACTAAAATGGTTGTAAAAGGAAGTATTTGAGCCTTTTTCAATATAGAGGGATAAACAGGTACTACTAGGGAAGTCTTATTAGTTGTCATTTAAATGATAAATTAAATTGAAATGCACTAACCTTATCAGTACATTTCAATGGTACTCTTTTAATGTAAGTAAATGCCTCGGATGCCTATTTAGTTTCGTTGATATTAAAAAAAAATGGTTTTTTTTTTTTGGCTGTAAACGCAGTTGAAGCAAAAATTTATTATTATTGCAATCATTAAAATGGGAATATTACTTGTAGCTATCATTGTTCATCCGATATTACTATCAGTACTTCTTCTCTGAACGATTCTATAGACGCAATAGAAATTAATGTTGCCTTAACCATATTACCGCGGTGTAATAGCGTGCAATGTGCAACCCGTTAATATTCATATGCTGCACAGAAAGCGGGCTGCAGCCTTCTACTGCTATATTTCAGAAGAAGATTAAGACTGTAAAATGTGGTGCTAACTGGCTGGTGGGTCAGGCAAGCTAGTATACGAATCTGGCTCCATGTCACAAGTTTGTACCAGAGACTTTGCCACAGATTTGCTAATATGTAGCAACATATTCTGTATGAGCAAAGTGCAGAATATGAAATTTTGATCAGGATTAAAATGAGAACGGAACGCTCAGCTTTTGTCGGTTGTGGTGTGAGCTTTGTTTTGTAATACTCGTACTTTTCAATAATCTGACTGAGATTTACGTGAGAAAGATAATGGAATACGTTTTGTAAATAGCTTAAAATTTGGTAAACGCATATGTTTGCAAAAAGATTTTTGAAGAAATATTTCAATTGATTATTCGTAATAATTTAAATAGCGAGGCGATTCAATGACCTAAAAATTAATGTCATAATATTTGTATTCCGAACAAACTAAGGTAATTTACAAGAGATTTTCAGACATCATTAGAAAACTATAAGGATGATTTTCCTTAAATTTAACCAAATTCGCTGATTTTCTTACATCCTCAAGTAAGGTATTATAATAAGCCAAAGACTGCTGCACTGGATCCATTTTCAAACGATCTGTCCTAGCTTTTTTAATCGCAAGGTTATTCGCCGATCTTGTGGTCGTCTGAGCTATTTCTCCATTTCTTGTAACATATGGTCATTTGAATTTTTTATTAAAAGTCTTAAATATTAGCTTTCCTTGTTCAAGACACATTATTTGTTGTATGCTTAGTAGTCCTGTTTCACAATACACATGTGAACTTGGAGTCAGAGTTGGCATTTTGAATATAATCTTGATAGCCTTAGTGATTAGTTTTCCGATCACATCAATGTTTTGTTTCAATGTTTGCTTCCACAAAACTACTCCATAGGATATGTTCGACAAAATAAAAGCATTGAATAAGTCAAGTTTGATGTTGAGAGATGAAAAATCATATTTTTTTAGGATTCCTATCATAGGCGCTACTTAATGTCTGATGTTATTGATATGTTGTATCCAAGACATTTTCTCATCTAAAGTTAATCCCAAGTATCTAATTGAGTTGACCTTTTCCAATTGTATTCCATTGATTTGTATTGACGGATTAATTTGCTGCTTGTTTTTTTGTTGGAATACTAAATATTTAGTTTTTTGGATGTTTATAATTAATTTACCTTGTTCTTTTAGGACATCATATATATTCTGCTGCATTCATTTCTACCGGAATACAGCTGTAGTGTAAAACTATTTTTCGCAACAGATAAATGTCCTGTACGCTGTTGATGTACAGTAAAAACAGTAATGGCCCAAGGATTGATCCTTGAGGAACGCCGATGTTAACAGTGCGTTCCTGACTTTTATGTATATTGTTGGCTGTAATAGTACGCATGTTGAAGAGATAATTCTTTATCAACAGCTTGAAGTTGTGATGGATTCCGTATATTTTGAGCCTCTGAAGCAGGATGTCATGGTTAATAGTGTCAAAGACCTTTTTCAGATCCACGAAGATTTCCGCTACATAGTCGCCCCTATCCAATCCATTGTTGATAAAATGTAATGCATCTAACGTTGCTGCTAGTGTATTACTGTTTTCTTGAAATTCATATTGAATTGGTGTCAAAATTAAGTTAATCTTAATATATTGCAACAATTGTTTTTGAATGGCTCTTTCAAATATTTTACTTAGGACACTTGTGACAGCTATTGGGCGATAATTTGATGGATCTGCTGGAAACACCACCTTTGAAGATTGGAGCGATGTTCGCTAGTTTAAGACAATCGGGGAATGTACCAGCTGCTAAGTGTTTATTTATTATTGTAGTTAGAAGCTCCAAAATATGATTTTTCAGCAATTTAATATCCTCCAATGTTATACTATCCAGACCAGGATAAACCTTTGAATTAAAGTTGTCGATTATTTCAGATATTTCAACAGGACCAGTGGAACGTAAGTGAATTGAAGTCAACATATTAGGCTCAATATGAATACTCGAGCGTGATGAAAGTTGCAGTTGCTCGGTGACTAGTGTTCCAATGGTAGCGCAGAAGTTGTTTAACTGCTGTACTACTTCTTTGGGGCCTGCAATGGATGTTCCATTTATCAAGAGTTCTTCTATGCACGCTGATGATTTGTTTTGTTGTTTATACAAGAGCTCATTGACTAGTTGCCAATATCTGGAGGTATTTCCGGCTGAAGCTTCAAAGTTATTCTTGAAGAAATTATTTTTGGCCTTCATGATAGCTCGATTCGATTTCTTCTTCATAGATAAATAGATCTGCTTCTTGGACGTGGAGTTTGGATCTGCTTTGTGTTTTTTTGTTAGCAATTCTTTTTTGATTTGAAGCATCAACTACATTCTTAGTGATCCAAGGTTGTACTCGTACACGAACTTGGTTCGTTATTGTTGCTTTTGCCTTGGCTTCCGTTATCTTTTCATTCAGTTCATTAAAGTTGGAAGTTGGAGACCCTTGAAGACTATCTATGAAGTTCCTAAAGAAATCTTTATTATTGGTTCTGCTCATCGATATTTTTTTAGGCCGTATTTTAGCTTTGACGAAATTTTTGATGGATAAGTTGATTAATTATAATCTAAGCCGGGCCAGTCATCATCATTGTAAGACATACGTTCACTCATGTTTGGATGTTTTATGATCACATGATCGAGTAGTGTTTTGGACGTCATAGTGATGCGTGTTGGCTTTGTCTTGTTAAATACAACTCCATTGTTTGACGCCATTATATCGAGATATTCGCTGGATATGGCAAAAGATGTTAAAATATCAATATTTGTATCTGCTATAATGATTAGTTTTTCGATAGTCGAGTAGAATTCGTCGATATGATTGAGAAAGAGATCGTCTTCTTCGTTAGGTGCTTTATAAAAGGTGTCGATGTTAATTTTTCCTGAATTAAGTGCAAGCTCAACTACTATAGTTTTATATTTATCAGACATGCTAACAAGCTTTGAGCGAATGTTTCACTTCACAAATATTGCTGTGGCTCCTCCACGGCCCGATTGTTTTGTGCAAAAATAGCCTATATATATATATATATATATATATATATATATATATATATATATATATATATATATATATATATATATATATATATATATATATATGTATATATATATATATATATGTATGTATATATATATATATATATATATATATATATATATATATATATATATATATATATATATATATATATATATATATATATATATATATATATATATATATATATATAAGCAAAGGATTCAGTGAAATTACCTCTGAATGCATCATCTAATCAGCACATTTTTCTTGGTTAGACGCTCATATCATACTATCATCCTTGAAAACTGAATACAAAAGTGCTCACATAAACTATACATACTGCATTTGTTGCATTCACCATAACGTTCTTCGGTGTAAAGAGAACCCAAAGCCCAAATAGTAGAATGTGGAGATCACTAACCTGCGCAGAGAGTGCAAAAAACTGTTTAACTGTGCAAAAAGATCTAATTACTGGACATTGTGTAAATCAAATTCTAAGAGATCCTCATGGGAATTCTTCTGCTGCATTATAGAGAGTATCAGTGAGTCTATCGCCTCCGTAAGGTCTTCACTTTAGTTTCGAAGATGAAACAATGTATTCCGAGCTCTGATGGAATGAACATAAGCTTCCTCGAGCCGCTTAAATCCTAGTGTGCTGATAGAGTTCTATGGTTGAATGAGAACTAAAATACATGCTTGTGCTCTTTCTATGCTCCCATCAGCTGAAAAATAATAGTTGTGTTCATTCCTAAAGCAGAAAAAGTTTCCTACGTTGAACCTAAGGGCTTTTGTTCCATTTGCCTTAGTTCTGGCTTGATACAAATTCTAAAAAGGAATTTACTGTCGACTCAAAACTATCACTTAAAGTTGTAGCAAAAGAGCCATAGGAGTGACTTGGTATTTACGGTTTGCTGCATAGCTTTATATCGCTGAAGTTGAACCGTTACAAGTGATAGTACTTCAATTACACGCTGCTCATAAGGCGGCTTAAAAAAAGTGCGAAGCTTGACTGCATTTTTGGTGGTAGATCTCTTCGCACCACCGCTACTAAGGAGATTTTCGTGATACTTTATTAGTTACCTACTACTTGCTAACCAAACAGCAAGCCAGTATTGGTGCTGTGAGACTTCACTGCACTTTGGTATCTAGATCTGAGTTTGATCATGATAGAATTATTGCTTCGTCTTCCGGACCATTGTAGAATCTTTCAGATGGAGGTGGTGGCTGTTTTTCAGGCAATTTTCTACATTAAATATTCGGAGTTAATATTGGCATTCTTACAAAAGTAACAACCAAGTTTTACGTCAAACAGTTCCCAAAAAACAGTTTGGCTGCAAAAAACGAACGAGCAACTTTTCAAAACAGCGACAAACTTTATATATTGTCCAGAGTTGTTGTTGAATAATGGGGAAATGTGTAGACATTCGGCAGCGTCAGACATAGGGGTATTGGGGTAACTGTGTGGCCTGCGAGCTGGTATGGCTTGGCTCCTTGCTTTCAGACGTTCCGTGCCCCTGATCTTTAAAAAAACCGATCAAACTACTCATCAGCTAAAAATAATTTGGGGTTTCTAAATCCTGGTTTGAAGAATCACCCTGTGCCATTGCAACAATGTAGCCGTTGAGTTTTATCCGCAGCGCTCTTTGCAGTGTTTTGTTTATTTTAACGGATTGTAAAGTATATTAAAGAGCTCAGATCATTTTCTGATTAAATTGGCTGAAGGAGAGTAACATCCATAGTTTCACAATTGGTATGTACTGTGCTTAAGTGTATAATTCGGGCGTGTTCTAAGATTGAGAGCCATTTGACTTACCTACCAAGCCCCTGATATTTAAAAAATCCAAGACTCATTTCAAATTGACGTTAAAGCTGGTATTGTGTTCAATTTTGCGTGAAATTTTTAAAGAAAATTTTACGTGAAATTTGTTTCAGCGAAAATTCACTGCTTATATTCACTTCTTTTCATGAAAACAAGTGAATACCACTCTTTTTTCGTAATCGAAATGCAGATGGAATTGATACATGTTTTCAAACTTTTCACAACAATTTAGTAGGTGCAGTTCATTCTTTCGAGCTAAAAAGTGACATTTGGTGCTTGTATTTGCAAATTGAATTATGCAAATGTCTTTTGAATAGCAAAATCGATCAAAAATTGACATTCTTGACGTTTTATCGGTCAGAAATCAGCAGTCTCCGCTTTTTTCCTTTGTCAATTTTCCACTCCAAAGAATGACCAGATAATGGAAACTTTCAAAATTTAACTTCACAATAATGTCAGTACCAGCCTTTAAAGAAAAATATGATTGTATTCATGCAGATTCCTGCTGGTTCTTTTGTGATGCATTGTGATAACGCACCATGGTTTGGACCGCCTCTCGGTTTTGGAACCGAGTCGGTAGGCAGAGAAAAATGACCCACTAACTCGGTTCTTCGAGCATTTTTTGATTTTCTCATAGCTGCGAAATCCGATCGAGCTGAAATTTTCAGAATGCATTGATGAATGCATGGGATAAACGCTTCTAAAAACCGATGTGTCTGTCACCCTCGAAAAAAACCGACGCGTTAAACGCTTCGATAGAGCTGCCGCGTGTGTCATTGGCTAAAGAAATGCACGACTATACCGACACGGTTTTCCTCTCGGGAAACGCTTCGGTCGAACCGCCGTGTATGTCATTGGTTTAAATGAGGTTGTTTATATGTGTCGTTTTTAGCTGCCAGCGACTGCGATAATCGATAGACTTCGGCTTGCCATAGAAATGGCTAGTCGAGACGGTCTGTAACATCAGCCTGGCCATATTTTGGCAGTTCTTAATTTTCAAATTATCGCTAAGCCGTGGTCATGCTCCTTTTCTTATAGGCACATGTAGGAATTCTGAATTTACTGGGATTTTAGAATATCGTTGAGCAATCAAAATAGTTTGAAGAATATGGAATGGTAGTAAATTGCGAAAAAGTTGAATTGTAATGCGAAAATTTCGAATAATAAAAATAGAAACTTGCCATTTTTTAAAGTGATATTATGTTACTTTTTAAGGATAAATAAATAAATGGAACAGCCTATTGATGATTTGTGGATTTTTTCAAATGACTACTCCCCCATCTTCTTCGTACAACAGTAAATCATATAACACTTTAATATAAAATTTCACCCGCTTATCCAAAAATTGATTTATCTTACACGCGAAGTTTTCATCAGCAGCAGAATTTCTTCGCTCTGCACTTCAAATAAATTTTTGAAAGGATTGAACGCCCAGATGAAGCACGCGTCCTTCTCGTCCAGAGGCATTTTTGAAATTATATGGCATGTCACAGAATTGACCACGCATCAGATTTGGCACAATTTGGCATTCGTTGTCATCTAATATGGCAGGGAAAATGGCTAGTCGACGTAAAGTGATGGAAGCTATTTAAAATCGTATAAACGAACGTTTCTCTGCAAATCGCTCTTGTGAAACGAGGAAATTTCGGTAAGCGGCAGAGTCGCAGTCGTAATGAAACCGCTTGTGTAAAAATACAATCGAAGCGAAAAATACAAGTCGGTTTAGTTGTACATTACAAAACCGAGAGGCGGCCAAACCGCGGTGTGTATCATCACAATGCTAAAGTAATTCCAACGGGAAAAGTAATGCTTACGGATTTATTCGATAAGCATTTCGCGTAATGCGTGGAAGCATTACCGAACCATTGCATGTTATTTCTTTTTAACATTACATGCCCTAGGCTGGGAAGATTTATACAAGGCGAAACATATGCTTTTAGCTTTCTAGCTTTATGTATAAGAGCTTTTTGGAAAGTACGGAATCGTATTCTCGCATTTCCGTCATCTAGGGTGAATACGAATTGAAGCTTTGGCAGGCGGCCGATCGTACCTCTGCGTGTGTGGTTATTGCATGCTGAGTGATTGTGACGCTCATTGAAAATTCCAATAGCGCATTCTCTTTGCTACTAGGGGGAATTGGTACTGTTGTTTTTCATACATTTTACTTACCCGAGATGATTTGGAATGCTCCGAAATTTTCATCTTTCCGCTTTATATAGCAGACTACCCATAGCCAATACATGCTCGCAAGTTCTTTTCCCCTTATTTCTGCGAGTGGTTTTCATTGGCCAGTCATGGACTTTTGGAAAACCCCTTGCAAGCACATTACATTTTCATTACCAAGAATGTTTTCTTCATATATTGGTCGATGCTAAGAACGAAGTGAATCTTTTTGTTGCGATGGTGGCGGTGCATGCGAGAACTGTTGGTATCATCGTTACAGTACAGCCAACCTTGTGGTCCCCACATATCTATTGCCAAACTGTTAAATGCAGTTTGGCGTTGTCATACTGTTTACAAACTGCCAAACTGTTTTTTTTCTATCAAACAGTTTGAATTTTTTTCTATCAAACAGTTTGCCCCTGAAAAACAGTTTTTCACTCGCAAACTGTTTTCCACTGCCAAACAACTTAGCGATGAAACTGCCAAACCATATTTTTTATAGGGAAAACTGTTCGTTTCACCAAAAACTGTTCGGTAGAAAAAAACTGCTTGTCGCTGTTTTGAAAAACCGTTCGTTTCTTACAGCCAAACTGATTGACGTTTATGAGCCCATCACTATCAGCAACTAGTGTGCATTCGAACCTCACTAGTAGTAAATAAACAAATTTCGTCAAAAGCGGTTTAGCTGAAGTACATTAGTATTAAAGTACTTTATGATACCTTATTACTATCAACCTAATTCGCAATTGTATATGTACTTTTCTCTGACCAAATTGAATGAAGGGCTTCCAACAAAATCTCTTACCGTTTATTGTAGTTTATTAAATTAATATTTTGATTGTTCAGACCTTAACGCCACTTTCTATTGCCCGCAAATCCGCCTAGTGCAAAATATCAAGAATCAACTCCATAAAACCTTACTTCTGGGAATTGTTCTTATTCTTTCCATAATTTTCTCGTTCGTTTTCGTTCCTGGATCGCGCGTCATCATCTGCATTACGTAACAAACTAAACAGCTAAAATTGAATCGCGCACTGCAAACTTTCTGTGAAACGTTTTCGCTCGATAGGATTTGCATTCACCCTGAAATCCTTGGCGTAATTAAACTTATTAATTTTCCGTAATACTTGAATGCTTCATCAACTCTTCAGATATGCTAAGAGACTTTGCTTGTTGGTTTTCAGGAACGGTGGAGCAGCAGTATCGTGGATGGTGATGAGGATAATGGGGAAGGAATTGTTGGCGCTGGCACTGATAAAGATTCGAAGTTTAATAGGGAGTGAGCAAGCAGTGGAGCCAGCACACGGAGTAGCTAACGAAGAGGTCGATAATGACTTCGAATCGATCAGGAGGTGAAAGATTTGAGGTCATTTATATATTTCGATTCAAATTTAATGATGGTGGTGTGGATAGTGTTTTTGAGCGATAAGGGTTGAGAATTGGAGGAAAACGTTTTGAAGTGGATGAGGAAAGGAATGCTATTACTTCTTATGGGATAGATTTTTGGACTGGATTTTTTTTTATATGGCTGTGCTTCATGAACACAAAGTAAAAGTATGCTTAGCATTGTCCTACGATGAGTTTACTTTCTGTCATTGAGAGTTATTGATTTTCATTTTTCGAAGCACTCCAAAGTGATCAACACTCTTTCTTCCTCGTAACATAATTAGGTTTACTTTATCCAACCCTATGCATAATTTCTTATCATTAATGCTAACACTTTATGAGAGTCTTCACTTCAACAGTAATATCACTACTAGTGATGGGCGTTTTTGTTATTTTCAAAAACCAAAACGAACTGTTTTTTTTAAAAAAACAACTGTTTTTCAAAACTGTTTGAAAAAAACAGTTTGAATTAACGAAAAAGAACAAATTTTATACTGTACGACAATTAGAGTTGGGTCGTACTAGGATTTTTACATACTAGGTATAACTAGTACGAGTACGAAAAAATACCTGTTTGAAGTATGTGCATATGTACATACAATGCATACGATTTGCAGTGATGTAATGAAACGGACTGATATGCTCTCTCCAGACACAACGTGCCCAAGCTAGAATGGTGATGGTGCGAGATGACTTTCAAAGAATACCGAGTCATAAGTCAGTGCAGCTTATCCCCAACTCTCCAATAGTCGGCCATTTATTTGGCAAGTCTTTCTCCAATCTATGGGCCATCTAAAGGAAAACGATCAAATTCAATCAATTTAATTTTTTTTTATTTTATTATTTGCAAAAAACACCTCCTGTATTCGTTCAAATGACCAAAGTAAAAAAAAATACTAAGATAGGACCAACTAATCCTGTTGTCATCTATATGACTTTTCATCGAGCGATCTCTGATACCAAACTTTTCCTGGCTAATCCAAAACAGTCGGATTTCCACTTTGCCCCACTGAAACATGAAGTTTGCCGAAAAATTTATTAAGATATGATAAAAAAATGTTTTGTTTATTAAACATGCACCCAATAGGGGGCGAACCTCTTCCGTAAGGCTGGACATGAGCCCAAGGGCACCTTACCTACTGCGGTCTCGCAAATTTTACAACCCCGGTAGGGTTGGAGACATCCTCGTGGCGCCAACTGGTGAACCAAAAAGGATCTTAACCTTTTCCTCCTTGGCACTTTGAGTGCTAATTTTAGTTTTTCCGCCGGATTTCATTTTGCTGGATTTCATTTTGCTGTATCCTCGAAACTAGGCTGCTTTTTCCCAGACTTGTATGGAAATTTAGCCCAAAACAACTCAGAAAGGACCCCGAATTCATGCTCGACCAAAAAAAAAAAAATGTTTGGAAAAAATGGACGTTTTGCCCAATTTCCCCTATAAAAAATTTTTTCACCCTTCAAATATAACTATTGTACTCCCCGACCACTTTCAATCATTGAAAGTACCGTGAAGTTAGTTTTTGCCAAACTATGGCAAAAAACCCCCTTACTCCCCTACAAAACCGAAATTTTTGTATCATAGCAATAGGCCTTGGCCCGTTATATCCCAAACCACTCTAACCCCAAATTGGCCGATTTTGTCCGATTTCAGCTCCTTTTGCCCTAAAAACTTTTTGAATATTCCAATAATATACTTGCAAGTACGAAAATGCGCGCATGTTCGAAAATACTGTTTTCCGCATCTAAACAGTTTTCCACTGCCAAATAGTTCGTTTTAACAAACGAAAAACGGTTCGTTTGAATAAAACGAAAAACGATTCGTTTTATAAAAACGATTCGTTTAAAAAAAAACAGTTTGTTTTAGAAAAACGGTTCGTTTGAGAAAAACGAAAAACCATTGATTTTCACAAAAGCTCGTTTTAAAATAACAGTTCGTTTTAAAAAAACGATTCGTTTGAGAAAAACGAAAAACGTTCTCTTTTAAAAAAACAGTCCATTTAAAAAAAAACAATTCGTTTTAAAAAACCGATTAAATTGAGAAAAACGAAAAAAGGTTCGTTTTTAAAAAAAACAGTTCGTTTTAAAAAAACCATTCGTTTTAGAAAAAGAAAAACGATTCGTTTCAGAAAAACGATTGGCCTTAGAAAAATTATTCGTTGTAGAATAGTTGGAATAATTGGTTTTAGAAATACTATTCGTTGTAGAAAAACGGTTCGTTTTAGAAATGCTGTTCGTTTTCGAAAAAAAACTTTCGTTTTAGAAAAACTGTTTGTCGCTATTTGGAAAAACTGTTCGTTCGTTTTTTGCAGTCAAACGTTTTTTTCGAACTGTTTGCCTTTGAGCCCATCACTAATCACTACTATTTCAAGAAAATTCCGTCAGAATCACTTGCATACTAGTTAAATACGGAGTGTTCTCTTATACATATTTAGCGTAACGCAGTAAATTTGCGAAATTTTTTTGCCCTATCCGCTCAGTTTTTTGCAGGCCAACATTCGAAACGGTAGAAAAAGTACGGAAATCTTCATTCAAGCGTTCAAGAGTTGCTGCAAGCAAGGAGCATTCAATAATAAAGTGCCAAGTTGCAAAGCAAGCTGTTAGCATGCAAGCCTTATCCGAAATCGGAGACTGAAATTATACTAAACCCGATTACATTCATGCAGAAACTTAGAGGGAAGTAAATGTTGCCGCCATAATTCAACTTTTCTTAATTGTTGAGTAAAGTTAGACATTCATCGCGTTTTCTTTGGAAATAATTACATGCATTTAAGATATTTGCGGATATTCAGATATCAACTGTTTTGAAAAATCAACTCTTATCATTTTCAAGAGTTAAGTGCCCATCTCCCTTTAGGTTTCCAAGGGTTTATAAAATGTTAGGCTTCATGTCAGACTTTAAGGTCGGTATATCACTAGCTTTGCTTTGATTGCGCATCATTTGTAAAAAAATTCAAATCTAACCCCAGTTTTAATTCAATCTGGCAACTCTCATATCACTTTCCGACGAAAATCAAGTTTGTTTTCGCGCAGTCTGCGAAAAAATGTTGTGAATTCTTGCTGCAATGTCGGAAACGTGCAAATTTGCTGACTGAAGGGCAAGCATGAAAAAGAAGAAGTGAGGGTGGGAAAAATGCAAAAAGGGAAAATTTGGAAAAAGTTCCTAACAAAAGTACTGAATGCTAGCTCGTCTCACAGACCGCACAAACGCTGTGTCCTGTCACTTTACTGGACTGGTAGATAAAGGTAGTATCTGACTGACAGTTGGCAACATGCATGAACATGTGAGGTTAAAAGGGATATCAACCGGTAAAGCCGAGTGTGGATGTGCAAATGCAATTAAACTGAATGGCCTCATGGCGGACCAAAAGACTAATGGAAACCTTAATTAAAGCTGACTGGTTGGTGATGCTCGTTCTTTCAGTAGCGTTTGCATTAAAATGCAAAAAAAAGTACGTAAAGATGTTTAGTAGCAAAATCGAATAGTTTTCATAAGCTTATAGTAAAATTGCGGGTTTTGAAAACTTGGTTTTTATGTTATTCATCAATTTAAAAATGGATTTCTTGTAAAAAGTAAGTATACTATCATTGTATGGTTTAGAGTTTATTTTACTTAGTACGAAATAACTAGTTCCTATTATGGCCTGGATAAAATAAATAGTGTAGGAAGTAATTTGACAGAAACAGGAATTTTAAAGAAAACGTCCACTTACCAGTACGGGAAGCGATGAAAATAAATTTAAGGACTAATTGAACGGAAAATACCTCAAATTTTTAAGATGGAGTTAAATTGAAATATTGGCCGAAGTGAAAACTCAAGTTTGATGTAACTGTATGTATTGATGCACCGAAGCCGCATTACGTACTTGCGGATCCAGAACCATCTACCCGACCAATTGAGCAAAAACAATGCGCACATGAGAAAATGTGTTTACTGGTTCCGAAAAGGTGATTGCAGCGCCAGCTGGAAGCCCGACTGTGGCCATGCTTGGGAAAAATATGGCTTTTTCCAAATCCTCACAAAGCGGGGCGGGATAGCACTGAAGCACACACAGCTCCAGCTAATATAAACGAGTTAATATTAACAAGAAATCCGTAGCAGCCATAGAAGGAGGAGGTGCTGTGTGCTGTGGCTCTCAATCGCAGGCAATGAAAGAAACTGAGAAAAGTTCGAAAGCTATCGGCAAAGTAAAGAGACAGTTGTACTTCACAGCTTAACTGGAAAAGCGAGGGAAAGAGTGGTTGGTGATGCCAATACTGTCTGTCTGCGCAGAAATGCCTCGACCGCATGACTCGAAGTAAAACCACGTCAACCGGATTCTGCCAATGAGGTAAGGCTCTCAACCGAACGCAGAAAAGAGCTCTGCAAAAAAAGTCGATCCTTTCTGTGGAGATACCGTTCAAAAGCATGGAGGTCCGTTCACACAGCTGACGAAACGGCTGCACCAGAGAGCAGCTCAGATGCCCAACTTGTCAGCGGCTACATGTTTAAAGGTACATGGTTTGTTCCGATTAATTTGCCGTTACACTCAGATAGTTTTTGAGCCAAGATCTGTTAGCAGTCAGCGTGCAGTCCCAGGATAATGGTAAGGTGAAACACACGATTTTAGATTCAGCTTACCTTCCTTTCGACTCCGTACTTCTACCGCCAACAAAGGAGCTGAAAAACCTTGTTCAGTATGCAGAAGCGCAGGGACTGAAACTTCTGCTGGGTCACCATGCTAACTTCCAGCATACCAGTTGATGCAACAGTAAATGCAACACCCGGGAAGGCTGATTCCATGGCTTTATAGCTTCTGCGGGACTAATGACTCCAAACCCTGGGAATTCTCCCACTTTTGTCGCTCATAAAAGAAGTGCGGTTATTGGTATATCACTTCGTTTACCGGGAATAGTAGGATCAGCTATGAGGGTAGGATCGAAACACTCTGATTACTATAGCTTAGTGTTTTTTTAAACTTTGGATCCAGCACCTGTAGCGGAGAGAACAACCCCAAGAAATACTGATTGGACAAAGCTCAATTCTAGATAAAAATAAACTCCTCAATGAAGCTTGTAAAAAAGGATGAGAGGGTCAAATGATGAGTAGGTGCTTTACTGACTGAAACGCCGAAGTTTTCTCTGCGTTTGACCAATCTTTTTGCTATTTGCGTCAACAAAAAGTGCTGATAGATAGCTAGAACCAGCAGGAATGTCTAATGATAATTTCAAGTTTCCAGGTCAGGATGGCATTCATCTGGTTGTTCGATAGACAGATCCGGAGGAAATATTTTGGGCATGTCTAAAGCTAGGGTAAAGTCCGTTACCTTGGTGACAGGTTAAGGTACGCAAAATGGAGAGAAATAACTATTCAGATTTCAAGAAATTTTGGTGGGCCAGGACCATATCGTTTGTGTTGAAATGCACGGAGAAACTTGTTGAAGGGGCAATACACGCTAGAAGCCTTAAGCCCTTGGATTTATATTCTCTGTACAATTTCTAAAAGTGAGAATGTAATGGAGGCATCCATGGTTATTGAAAAGGCCTTTGATTGCGTACTCTATTGAGAAATTTTTGAAGCTGCAAAAGCTTGTAGCTTCGACGATACCCGAGTCAAATGAATACATGACATAGTTTTTTTTTTGAGTAGAAGTGACTAAGAGCACGTAGATACTCTGATGTCATTAATTGGACTAAATGCTACTTGGTCAAGCTTTTGTGAAAACAAAATCGAACTAATTTCGGCTTTGGTTGAGAGTCGGAAGGATATTACTGCAAACCGGTCATTTTAGTGGAGAATAAATTATGTATTTGGATGATGGAAATCTCCCAGGAGTATTATTTTGTTTTTATCATTTCAAGAAGTTGCCATGAAAGGTCTTTTTTTCCCATCGAATTTATAAAGGGATTCGTAAAATCTGTTAAGTATAAATTAAACCCACCCAAACGAAATTATTATTGAAAGCGACTCGAATAATTATTTGTAGGAAGAATACATGTCGGGTGGTGCCTACAAGTCCGCTTGAAAGTGTGCTGCTAACAGCAAGTTAGACCACGCTTTTCGCATCTGTCCTGTAGAATAATAGCAACGACCGGTTCTGATGACTTTCAACCTACTATCTAGAGCCTCTTGGTTCTTACGCAAACCATTTAGCCAGATATGAGAATGCGAGTAACTTGAGGTGGCAGCATTTTGTAGGAATTGTTATTGTCTACTTTGTTGTTTGCATTTTGGGAAGAACAAAGATCAGTATCAATATTTCGTGGTGGCAGTGTGTGGTCATGAGTAGAAACATAATTGAAAACATACTTCATCCAAGCTTGAGACGCGAAACTTTTTCTGCAAGTCCTTTTATTATTTCTTTTTACCAATGCTCGAAGAACAAAACTCGCTGAGGAAAATAAAGCTCTTTCCCTATTGCTCCCAGTACAGTCATGGAATGATACCGAAATTCAAATGGCAAATTAAACTTATTGTAGGCAATATTCAGTAGAAATCTTGTTAGAAAAACAATAATATGGTTGGTTGACTGTTTTTGTATTTTTTGGCATATCTTTAGTAAACGATTTTATCATAGAATTTTCAAATTGTAGTGATCTTCAAATTTGGAAACTTTTGCGGGTGGTAGCCCTAAGTTTCTTTGTATCCCTATAACCTCCGATGCAGTCATCGGATCAATACGAAATTCGCAGAGCAGGTTGACTTCAACCTGAGGCAGATGTGTTATATTTTTGGCACGAGGCGTTTTTGTTATTTTTGTACAATAAATGCTTACATTAAGTATTCACATCGCGAAAATTTGCAATGCAAATAAATTAACAATATTTAAATTTTCTAAGGTCTAGACATCAATCCCAAACCCTTTCTATCGCTGTAACTTTCGACGAAGTCATAGAAAATAAGCTTAGGGCTTATTATTACTTAGGGTGTATTAGTCTTGAGTAGGAGAGGCAAATAGTGGTAGAATAAACACTCAAAATCTGCACAAATTCTCTACAGTTCTTCGAACATTAGTGTCTCTAGTAGTGATGGACGTTTCTGTTGTTTTCAAAAAACGAAAACGAACTGTTTTTTTTTAAAAAACAACTGTTTTTTTAAACTGTTTGAAAAAAACAGTTTGAATTAACGAAAAGGAACAAATTTTATAATTACATTATAATATTTTAACACGACAATATATATATTTGAAATGTAGTTCAAATAAGAAACATCGTTCATAGTTTGAATAATCTTCAATTAGTTCAGTGCAATGGATTTTTACGTATTAGGTGTTTCTAATACATATTTTATGTATTATGTCTTCCTGTCACCAACGTAAACATTCATTGCTGCTTCCAAACTGAATTGATACTTGTAAGGTACCTATTTTCCATTATATTATCTACTTGATCAACCGTAAAATCATGCATCAATCACTGTACGTAGTCGTAAAGAATCAACACACATGGTCGTATGCCATATGAAAGAAATTAAACCAACTGTTACTAGAGTAAAGAAGAGTTCCAAATCATTTCATAATAGATTTATTGCACAATTTATCGTAAAAATAATAAAAAATTATATACTATTATTAATTTTTCTGTTGATCAGTCATTTCAAGCATTGCCATTCAAAAATATGATCATTTCAACTTTTTTAGATGTCAGACGAGTTCTTCTATCACTTATCAGGTTCCCTGCCTTGGAAAAAATCCTTTCGCATGGAACGGATGTCGCAACGATGTTACACTTTGTTCTGAATATTTCAAATAAATTTGGATACAACTGCCGATGTTATTTTCACCAGCCCAACGGACAGCTATGCATGCTTTTTTCATCAAGACGTGGTAGAATATCGTCATTGAATTAACGGTTCACTTCTTTCTCAGCCCTTGTTTTTGAATCCGTCTGCGGTTTTTCATCTGACATTATCTAGTTTAACACACACCATGCACTCATTTTTCCATTTAAAGGATCAGATTAAATTGCCGCGGAAGTAGACAATCCTTCAACATTAAACATGCACCCACTAGGGAGCAAACCTCTTCCGTAAGGCTGGACATGAGACCAAGGGGCACCTTACCTCCCGCGGTTTCGTTGATTTTACAACCCCGATAGGTTTGGAGACACCCTCGTGGCGACCTTCAGTCACGAGGAGGGCCTCAGCACACCCAGAGACGCCAACTGGTGATTCAAATAGGATCTCACCCTTTTCCTCCTTGACACTTTTAGTGCTACTTTTAGTTTTTCCGGTGGATTTCATTTTCCCGTATCTTGGAAACTAGGCCGCTTTTTCCCAGACTTGTATGAAAATTTCACCCGAAACAACTCAGAATGGTCCCCGAATTCATGCTAGACCAAAAATTTTGACTTTTTTTTGCCCAAATTCCCCTATAAAAAAATTTTTTTGCCCTTCAAATATCACTATTGTACTGCCCGACCACTTTCAATCATTAAAAGCACCGTAAAGTTAGTTTTTGCCAAACTATGGCCAAAAAACCCCTTACTCCCCTGCAAAACCGAAATTTTGGTACCACAGCAATAGGTCTTGGCCCGTTATGCCCCAAACCACTCTAACCCAAAATTGACCGATTTTGTCCGATTCGACTCCTTTTGCCCTAAAAACGTTTTCAATATTTAAATAAAATACTTGCAAGTACAAAAATGCTCGCAAGTACGAAAATATTGTTTTCCGCAGCTAAACAGTTTTCCACTGCCAAACAGTTCGTTTTAACAAACCAAAAACGGTTCGTTTAAAAAAAACGGAAAAAGATGAAAAACGATTCGTTTGAGAAAAACGATTCGTTTGAGAAAAACGAAAAACGTTTCGTTTGAAAAAACAGTTCGTTTTAAAAAAACGATTCGTTTGAGAAAAACGAAAAACGATTCTTTTGAAAAAAACAGTTCGTTTAAAAAAAAACGATTTGTTTGAGAAAAACGAGAAACGATTCGTTTGAAAAAAACAGTTCGTTTTAAAAAAACGATTCGTTTGAGAAAAACGATTCGTTTGAGAAAAACGAAAAACGATTCGTTTGAAAAAAAACAGTTCGTTTGAAAAAAACGACTAGTTTTAGAAAACGAAAAACCATTCGTTTTAGAAAAACGATTGGCTTTAGAAAAACTATTCGTTGTAGAATAATTGGTTTTAGAAATACTATTCGTTGTAGAAAAATGGTTCGTTTTAGAAATGCTGTTCGTTTTAGAAAAAAAAATTCGTTTTAGAAAAACTGTTTGTCGCTATTTGGAAAAACTGTTTGTTCGTTTTTTGCAGCCAAACGTTTTTTTCAAACTGTTTGGCGTTTTTGAGCACATCACTAGTCTCTAGCGGTTTTGATGCGCTAGGGTTTTTAGTCGTTTGATTCAGTCTGGTGATGTATCTTTCCTCAGCTCGTGGAGTCCCGTAATCTCTTATGGTAGTCGTTCATAACTAGTCAATCATACGCATAACTGTTCATTATGGTTACGATGTTACCCCTGTCTACTTTGAGCATTCTTTGTTGATATGTGAATAATGAGCAAAGAATGCCCAAAATAAATTTCCACTGAAGTGATGGCGAATATTGGGTGCCTGATGGCTGCCAATTCCTTTTGTTTCCTATCCCGTAAGTTTGGACTGCTTTGAATGTTAGGAAGAAAAATGCCTGCCGGCTTGAATTTCGGGTGCACGCTTTCCATTCAAGTGATTCAAGCTAAATTTTATTCAGCATATCTTTGCTTTTACATGGTAAAATAGATCCTAATTTAGGGTTTAGACATTCTACGGTATATCTAATTTTGTAGATGGTGAAATATTAAATGAAAAATATATAAAATTACTAGCTGACCCGGCCACGCGTTGCTGTGGCTAACATTTTTGTCATATTACATTGTTGTAAACTATTTAAGGGGAACGGTAGGAGAACATCAGACATGGGCACCACCATGCTTCTTTACATAGATGCCATTTGTAAAAAAACATGGCGACCTTCATGACTGATTTTCTACTACCGTTACCTCTTTTTACAATGAAATTATTATTTACGAACGAAAACGGAAACGTTAAAGCTGGTATAAAAATTTACTGGTTTGGGATTTGAAGGGGAAAGACTTTGAACACAATTGATCAAAATTTTCGTATAGTTGAAGTAAAGCAAAAATCAATACAAAAGAATTAAATTTAAAATTCATTATTATTTTTATTCAAGTTTGTAACAAATGAGTATATTACAAAGTTTTTAGTAAATAACGTAACACTTAAACTTATAAATGAGGTAGGTAGGGTGGATAGTTTAAAATCTTTTAACAATAATATTAATTATTTTGAACTATAAATACTTTCAATTTCAATTTAATGTAGCACTAATTGGTCCACAATATTTTTGGTTAACCTGTCTTTAGCTAACACAAATAGGCTCGTTCAATCAAGAAAGGATAATAAAGGTTCCGGCGGAGTGGGTAGAAGTGATAGCACAACTTTTCCCGATGCGCAGCACATGCCGGTTGTTTCATTCCGAAATTTCAATGCCTGACAATATTGGCATACTTTATCCATTGCACCGATAGCAATTTTTGAATGCACAGAGTAGTTAATATCTGGTGTATAATCGAAAGCAAGACGAACAAATGATGCACGTGTTAATGAGCGGCTGATCCGCTGCCTCTTTCGTTCTTGTACTCGTGCTGTAGCTATGTTTCGTTCTCGTGCCGCTCTTGTTCTTGCAATAGTCTGTCGCAGACGTTCGTCACGCTGTTCTTGACATTCTTGTGCACGACACTCTGCTTTCCTGACTCTTTGGGCTGCATTTCTTATTGTGATTTGTTCTGCCGACTGATGAGCTCTTTCAACGCGTTTGCGTCGTGCTTCTCTGCTCCTCGCGTTGTTGAGGTTAGATTTTTTCGAAAAAAAAACTGAAAAACATGCTATTATAGCGCATTGAAATAAAAATATATATATAATAATATAATTATGTGATAATACTTACATGTATATAGTTTAATTAGAGTTTTGAACAACGAAGCACTAATAATTAAAAAGCAGGAATAATTTCACTGTATTATATTCACTATAATATGAATTTAATTTATACTTCAGTCTAAGTAACACGTGATCGGCTATGCTAACACCAAAAATGGAAAATGTAAAATTCACTGTATTTCGGTTTACTACAAAATAAATTACTTTAGCCTAGCAACATGTGGTGGTTATGCTATTAAGTTGTAGCTTATATGGAACGCTTAGACGTTTGACATAGCGCCATCTATTGAATACTTACTCAATCCAGTCAACAGATGTCGCCATCTGTTAAAATCGTTTGGAGCTAACAGATAATTGTGACTGTCAAATAATAGACAAATAATTTGCAATAAAATAATATTGCGATCATAAATTGAGATGTAAGCTATCCTATCTTTCAAGTTGGATCAAACTGCACACGGTGTGCAAATTTGATTCAAATCGGTAATGTAGTTTAGGAGTCCATCGCGGACAAACAACGTGACACGTAATTTATATATATTAAGATTTACTTATACACATGGAAAATCATTTCAAAAATCCTTGCTGATTTTATATTATATCCCGTTAACATAGCTGGTTTGTAAAGAACAATGTCATCTGAGAACTCAATTTTTCTTCTCTTCTTGCATCACTTTGAGGAAGCTAATCTTTTCTGTTGTTTTCGGCAAAACGTTTTATGAAAATATTAAAAATATAACATACCACTTGTGGATCGCTAACAATTCCCAAACTAGAAAAAGTGCGACAAGAGTCAATTTCCATCGGCTTAATTTTTGTACGATTATGTTTACGATCAGATGTCCTTCTTCATTTTAGACACTAGTTCTAAATCAACTGAATCACTACCACCAGCACCACATCAACGTCAAATTTAAAACGAACTATTTTCACAGCTCCTAAAAATCGCGCTACTATTCTCATTCTGATAACGAAAACTTTCTCCAGTGAAGTGCACGGTAACGGGACTTATAAATATAGAAATGAAAACCGGCCTTTCGCAAAATTTCATGAAAATTGCTGTAAGTATTTTCATTTACCTTCAGACAATAACCGTAACTAGTGATATAAATTGCACAATTCCCATTCACAGATGAGCGTCGTCAGGTCGTGAGCGAACAGTGAAAGATGCAGTACGATACTTGGGAGATTGAAACTTTGCTCCAAAGAAAATAATTCTGAGAAATAATAATAGCTTATAGCTGTTGTCCTTTATACCGTCGGAGACGCAACCTAAGTTTGTAGCTGCATATTTAGAACGGTGATTTTAAGTGTCCGGTTCGCGCTTGAATGTTTGATTTTAAATTGCAGTCGTAGGGGGAGCATTTCTACTAGTCAGTCTGCCGGGATGGCTAATTATCCGGATGTATTTCGAGTTCATGTACTTTTAAACGGATAATTTCATATTGTTACTATACATGTTGAAATTAAACGTTGGGGTCTTCTCGAAAAATGGTCCTGGGTAAGAAGCTCTTCGGATGCGGATGTCATATGACCGCAATTAAGCTTTGAAGTACTTCAAAAACCTTATTTTGGACTAAATTTTTAATCATGTGATGCATAAAAGGTTGATCATAATTTCGATCTGAAATTTGATTTACTTAGATCCAATTTTTACTTGTAGAAAAACTTTCAGCACATAGAAGTGATATGCTTTAAGCCTAGAAGTGATATGCTTTAATTGCTTATTTGTCATACAAAATAAATAATAATGATAATAACATTAGTAGCTTTATTATAACTTTATTTAAGCATTAACTTCTATAAAACTAATTTATACAAGCTAAAGTTTAATCTTACTTATAACTAACTTCATATACCTTAAATGTATGCACAATTGGCGTTACATATGTAAACATTGCAAAATTGCAACTAGGAGATTACTCGAGCTTTCACATTATTAACAAATTTATTAAGTATTTCGCAAGTACTCAAGGGTGTATTCGGATCTAGAAATTTGAAAAAAATTGATTTGTTTTGGTTGCATATTTTCAAAGTTTAGACCTTTAACATTAGTATTAAAATCGATTCGGCCAAAAAGTCATATTTCCATATATATATATATATATATATATATATATATATATATATATATATATATATATATATATATATATATATATATATATATATATATATAAATTTTAAATTGTTTTTTTTTTTCGAAATCGTGAAATAATCGCGTATAAACATTTATTAAAAAAAAAATTTTCAAATCAAATTGTGAACATCTCACACAGTTGATCTGGTAACGCCACAGAATGAAAATTATGAAAGCACAACAACGGCTTGGAAGCAACGTAAAAATTGCTTCTACGACCATATATTTGACTCCATGTAGACTAGACTGTGACGTCACTAAAAAAAATGTGTGTATACGATCTGTTTGGGAGCAATGAAGATGTTGCTTCCAAGGGGAAATTATCTTCTCCAGAGAGAGACTCAGAGCGGAGCTGCGAACGCATGACTGCTGTTGAACTTATTTCTGCGTTCCCCTCACTAGTAGCAGGGTAAATTGTTATTGTAATCATTTTACTTTGCTGGTACCGATTTTTTGTGAATGAAGAATGCTTGCTGTGAACGAATTTGAGTTACGATATGTGACAAGCATTGCCAGAGACTGTGAATTGAATAAGTCGTTATTTTATGTGTTTTATTTATGATTTATATTATGGCATTTTATGTTCTATTTTGTATAGAAACTTTTATGAAGGTGTTTTCAACTGGCGAAGGCTTTTAGTCACTTATAGCCTATATGATTTGGTAGTAATAGGTGAAGTTGTAGATTATAATTGTGTTGAATTAAATGCGTAAAATTACTGTGTAAAATTGCATGATACTTTTAATTGATATTTGAAATATTGAAAGGTTGAAATAAGTGCATGTATTCACTTGTTCTGTGGGTCAAAATTTTAGAATTCGTCAACTTATTTAAATTTGATTTCATTGGATCTCGGAAGTTTGTTGAAAAAAAGGACATCATCAACCAGGACCGATCAAAACCGAATTTATAAAGACATATACCTACTCGACAGTTTGATCGCAAAATTAATAAATGAAAAACTCGGAACGGATTATCGGTTGTAATATTAAACAAAAATAGTTTTGCTGGTCATGTGTGCTATTTTCAAGCGTTTCAGACATTTGGCGAAACATCGGATTTTGTAATTTAAATAATGTTTAAGCTGTGAACAGGCATGGTAGAAATAGCATTGATCACATAAATTCAGTCCTTTTACTTTCCAAGTTTGATTCCGGTTATTAGAAGAATTGCTGAGTAGTCAATATAAATATTCAGTGATATTGCTCACAGTTAGGAGAAGTTGAGAAACAATGAAGATTCTAATAAACATTGTGTGTCATTTAGGATGTCAAGAAGAAGCATTGCATAGTCATAATGAAAATGTGTATTCTTGCAATAGGGGTAGATCACCTAAAGACAATAAATCTTTTGACAGTGCGCAACCGATAATTGCCAGCTCACTTGGACCAAGCAAGTGTTTCTTCCGGAACATCAAATTATATTCAAAACGATCTCGTTAGTTGGTTTTCCAAAAAAAATATTGAAAGATCCAAAAATTTAAAGCCTTGAAGAGCCTCTGTAATATCTGCCAAAATATCTTGATTGCAGGCATGTACAAAAAATTTATAAAACCGCAATATTTATTGATTTCTTCGAGCATGTCGATATTTTCCGAATCTATTACTAGTTTTTTAATAAAAATAATGAGTTAATGTGCTTTGTATTTATTCGTCAAAAAATGCTTCCAAAATTAGCTCCAAAACGTTGGACTTTTAATGGTAGGTTATTTTTAAATATTTTTCTATAATAATTAGCAATTAAAATAGCTCGTGTAATATGTAACTGAAAATTATAGTGGTAATTGAGACGGAGAGATCGTTAAAAGTGAGAGTGGGCTTTTTATTTTACTTAAAGATTCTTAGTTTATTTTTCTGTTTAATGTTTTTTTCTAAAAAAAAAAAACAAAAAAAAAAAAAATACATACTATTCGAAATATTTCAGTCCTAACAAAGTAGTATAATGTATCATATTCAGATCTTATACAATCTTTAAGAAACAGTTTCATGGAAATCGGGAACGAATTATGGTCGATTTGCGAAACAGCACAGCGTCGTAAAACAGCAAGGTGCATAATTGACAACAATGAGAATGTTGTACCATCCTTTACAAGTGCTTATGACGAAATATTTGATAGCATAATCGTTAAAATAAACTCAAGGTTTCATATTTTTAAACCTTTTCAATTCTTCGAAGTTTGGCTACTTTCAAAAATATTATTTTTCTAGCTCTGGGAATGTTATTATTTTACTGATAAATATTGATATGGTTTCTTATTGTGTGAAGGACTGTGAACTTTTATTTTCATAAGAATACAGAATGTCTATTCTCACGTCCCTGTTAGTGATTCCTGAGTGATTTTATAGAGGGGTTCTATTACACGTAACGAATTTGCGGAAAGCGTAATCAACCACGGACATCAACCAATTGCTTCCCTTCGATAAATTGTCACGCCACGCCACTGATATATATATATATATATATATATATATATATATATATATATATATATATATATATATATATATATATATATATATATATATATATATATATATATATATATATATATATATATATATATATGTATATACATATCATCAAAAAATTTCAGTGAGATAATCTCGAGAACGCGTCATCCGATCGAGCTGAAACTTTCAGGATACATTGATGTATATTTAGAATAGTGCCAGGTCTCACTAAATGTCAATTATATTTAACCCTTTGGAGCCGACGGCCATTTTAGTGATTTTTTAATATACCTATTATTCCGTACACAAATAATTTTCGCAAAAATAAAGTTGACAAAATAAATTTCGAACGTGTTTTACATGTGAATCGGATAATGTTTTGGAATTGTTTAACCCCATGTATGCGCTGGGTGCCTAAAAAGAGATCTAAAAAATTTTAAAACTTTTAAATTGCGATAACTTTTGACAGAGCAATTCAATCATTCCGAAATTTTCAGGACATATTGGTATTATTTAGTTGTAAATTTGTGTAGCTTTTAATGAGCGTGCAGGCAATCCTGCAGCTAGAGCAGGTACTGAAAGTGAAAACCTCCAAATCATCGTCTCTCTTGAAAAAATGCCGCTTCTACAAAAACCTTGTGCCATTGGTGCCATCTTGAAAAATTACAAAGAAAAAAAACTGCTTTTTGCCCTATGAAATGTGAATAAGTTACCAGATTTTCATGAAATTGACACAGCAGCTGAACCTTACTTTAGTCTCGGTTTGGTGGAAATTTGGTTGAAAAATTTGATTGGTGCTGCCAGCTATGGTAATTTATGTGTCTTTGGTTTTGAAAATTCGCTCAGGAAAATAAAACTTTGTGCCCTATAACTTCCAGTGCAGCCATGAAATCAATACGAATTTCATACAATTGATGGAACCTATTATAAACATTATTTAGGCCAAATTTGGTTGAAAAGCCACGATAGGGTTGCCAGCTATTGTTGGTTTTGTGTTTAATTGCAATATCTTTATTAAGCGGTTTTATCGTAGAATTTTTAAATGGTAATGATATTGTAGTGACAATAAACAGCAAATATTAAGTTTTCGATTATTTGAAAAAACTCACTGCAGGTAACCCTAAATTTCTTTATACTCCTATAACTTCGAATGTAATATAACAACGTGAAGCAGAAGTGATATATTCTTGGCTTTGATACTGGCAGAAGGTTGCCAGCACGAGTCGGTTGTGCTACTTTTGTATCAATAAATGCTTATAGTTAGTATTCATACCGGAAACATTTGCAATGAAAATAAATAACCAATGTTCCAATTCCCAAAGTTCTGCAAATTGTTCGGATCGCAGCCCCAAACACCAACTTCAGTTACAGAGCTGCAGGCACTGAGCATTTTCTTCATTGATGTTATATGAGATGCTGCTTTCAAAATTTTGTGAGATAAGCAACTGATGACGAATATAATTAACCCGTGTTTTGCTCTCATAAACGTTGAAATTCATGCCAGTGGTAATATCTGAAACCATCCACCATATGAGTTATAATGCATTCTTGAGACCAAAGTAAAACGTGGCGTTTGAAACAGTTTGGCCGTAATAAGCTGCTCATGTGGTGGAATATGCACTCAAAACCTGCACGATTCTTCTACTGTTCTTCGAACATTAGTGTTTTTAGCGGTTCAAGTGCGCTAGAGTTTTTTGGATTTCAAATTATTTTCGGAGTTACGGTTATTTTCGCGAAACACCAACTAAATCATCAAACGCGATCAACAACGAATTAGCCGCTCCGAGCTTCTCAAGCTTCTAAAGAATTTCAAACTGCTCATATGGCTGAAAGAGCTTCCGAAAATCTCGCTTTTGAAGAAGAAGAAGGAACATAGCATGAGATAGGGATCGCTGATTAAAAAAATATAAGACTCAGACTGCCCGAAACGAGGCTTCAAGTTTTCAACGCGTTTTTCTCGAAACTACTTTTTTCGATACGGTTGGCATGATATCTCTAGTGGTAATGGACCGATTTACGTGAAACGGACCCTCTTAACACTATTAGAATAACGTATTGGTCGGATTTTCGACACAGAAAAAAAAAAATGCTTTTCAAATCGGTTACGTCAGACTAATTCTACATCCTTCTTTTTACAGAATTCACCAAAAATTTATGTTTCAAATCACCAGGAAGCCAAGAGAGACAATTTTATTTGAGTCTCCACTTCGCCGGCCTGTATATATTTCAATTTTGAATATTTTTATTTTTTGAATAAATATTTATAGTTTTAAGATCCACAGTTTTTTAGGTAAATATATTTTAGACTTCCTATTAATAAATGGGTAATCTAAACGAATGTTATTGATCATTTTGGAATCGAGTGAGTCTATGTTGGCCTTAAAGGTCTATTTGGATTACAGATGTGTGCCTAGATATTTTAGGTCTTTGATCCAAGGAGTACTAGAGCTATACAGTTATTCGCACGGAAGGCTAATATCAATAAGCACGCTTCTACGTGAAAAACGTACCCTGCAATTTCTTTGTGAGGCAGATCGCTTTCGTAAGATTTTAAGTTCAGCACCGATGGTTATGGAGCGCATTATGAATACTGATGGTATTTGAACTAATTTCAGCGCAAATATTCTAAGTGTTCTCATAGTTTCACATTTTCCAGGCAAATGTTGTCCTTCTCTGGAAGCCGGGTATCAAACGGAGCAGGTCTTCAGCTTAATGCCTTCTCTTAAGATCTCCAACTCTCAATTGACGTGGGCAATAACTTACTTGATTGGTTTGAATCACTGGTCTCCGATGGCGTTCTTTTGGCTAATATCCAGCAGTTCATAGAAGTGATGCTAACATTTCCTATAAAAGCTATTCTCGTATGTTCCCATTTGTTCCCATTCCCAATAAAAACAATTCTAAAGTTAAATTAACACAACAGCCTTATCTACCTAATAAATACAACAGTAAGGTTTCGTGTGATGAGCCAGAGGTCTATTTGCCTTTACTGATTAGCTCTGTCCTGCTTAAGATTCTGCAAAGGATCACTGGCTATTATATTAAAAAGTCAATCGGTCCTATGCTAATTTCACAGTCATAGCATGCTCATACCAAAAGATGGTTTGTTTAAACTTCTCTTCATGTCCTCAGAGTAGATTGGGAATCTCTCGCTGTTAAGGAATATATGCTATTCTAAGATATTGAGGGGTCTTGAACAACCTAAAGTCTGATATGACTGTCGAGGCACTCGCGGTGCTGGATGTTGATTTGCGGCTAATAGTAGACTTCTAAAACTAGAGTGGCTAAGCACGGTTACACTTCAAGGTGCTCCACTCTCTTCTGTTGTGGAACATTATGGTAATTACTCTTTTTATAATACTCGACCTTGCCAATTGCTTCTGCATTTGACATTGCCATAGTAGTGTCGCCACTCTTAAAATACTTTCACGTTGGAGTCAAATTCTCGAACGAACTGTAGACGTTTTCAATCCCGTCGATCCATATCTTTGCATTGCCTTTCATTTTTGTGATAATTGCACACATGAGGATCTTCTCTTCCCACTCATGTGCTTCACAAAGCTTGCGTATTTTAGCTATAAACTGTATGGGTGATAGTGATGTCGGCGAGGATGGATCGAATTCCAGCAACACATCAATCACATTTCTGACGCTATGTAGACTTCCTTTCTCATCTGCGTTGATGTCGAAGGCTTGTCCTGCATCGTTATAGAATCAGAAATTGATGATCGAGCAGTGTCTCGGGCCATCGTTGCAATATTCGCTGCAACACGCCCTTGTTCGTCTGCCATGCCGCATACCGTCACAGCCAGTGACTGCACGATTAAATTCAAGTGCGCACTTCTTCCGTCAACTTGGTGACCGCATTATTTTCGGAATCGTCTTCGCCTATTTCCACACTATCACTCCCGACCGCTTCTTTCAAACGGACTACCAGTTCGTTTTTATTGCCACCCGTCGGTAATTCCCTGGTAGCCAATAGTTATTTTACGGCTTTGTTTGAAAGATAATGTATCTCAACTAGTCTCATCGTTGCGTTCACTTTTTCTTTACACTCACGGATCACTATCCCACTTCTGATTTGTCAGGTAACTGTCTTCTTATTAATTACAAAACCACTTTAATCTGATTGAATACCCTTTATTTCCCTACATCAATTTTAACACTTCAAATGATCTATGCCTACCGTCGCGCGTCTATCTCGTCGGCCGTGCAGTCATCGACTGCTCGTACTTCCTCGTTTCTCGTTTTCCTTCTCCCTCACTCGACAGACTCAAGACTTAATCATTACGAAGACCCAAAAAATAATAATGAATAGTTTCAATGCGCCAATTCAAATTGAAAAGGCCCATGTGCACATGCATTGAAATAAATAAATATGTGTGCAAATTACTTAATTGTCTTATAATATATATGAATTTCCTCTGAGAATTATAATTTAATTTATAACAATGAAAACGTCAATCTCGTCAAGCTCGTTGAAAATAATTTCGAGTGCAGCTATACTAGAATATTTTATTTTTCACACCACTATCAAATAAAGAAAACAAAAGCCACACATACGCCAACCTTTTCTGCCGAAAAAATCACCTCAAAATCGAAGCAAAATATGAATGAATTTAAGTATACGTTCGTAGAATAATCCCATTTAAGCCAATGTACACGAATCTCAATCGCCGGCATCCTTTCAATATTGGTGATTTTCATCCAATTGAAAATCAGTCAAATGTAAATTTTTTCATATTCATCCTACATAAATATTTGAATTCAGTTAACGGTCGAAAGGAAGTGGAAAAATATTCAACATTTGGTACATGAATAGAAGTACCTATACATATGTCTGTAGGTTGTTCACAATAAAAAAAAAACGCAATAGGGTAAGTGCACCAGTAGTCGGCCACTTAAGAATTTTCACCACTTTCGCTCAATATAACTACGCAGAGAAAACAGTTACGGAATACATTTTTTAACTAACTTTGGAAGATTCTACTTTTCGACTTTTCATAAGTTGTTACAGACAACATTCACTTCTTTTCCTGTTGGGTCTCACATATCTTGCCAGAAAATGTCTCATCAGATGCTTTCTCATAACTTAGAGGATATAGAGAATTACATTTTAGATGATACCATCTAGGGCAGCTGTTGCACCCAATATTTTTTAGGTCAGCCACTTCTGTTTCACTTATTAGAATGTTGTCACATTCCTGACACTTAATCGCTTTCTTCTGTTTTTCCACGTTCGTTTTTTTCTTTTTCTTTTCAGGTGTCTGTGCGTTTTTCGATTTTCTTTTTTTTTTTTTGATACGATCCTCTTTTCTTTTTTCTAATTGTCTGATCTTTTCTATTTTCTCCACTTCTTTTATCTTACATATATTTCTCCAACCTTCAGACGCTTTAGTGGTTTTTGAAATCTTTAATTCCTTCTTTAGAGGTTCGGGAAAAAATAAATGTTTCGATAGGTGTGGGGAGACTGGTGAGTACGATCTACTAAATATAGGTGAACAGGATCTGCTCGTGGATAGAGAGTATTTTCTGGATGTAGGTTAGAACCGATTTGAAGTACCTAAAAGGAGTAACAACAAAAATTTCAACTAAATTGATAGTGATGTGAGTCCAGAAGAAGTGCTGGGTATCTCTAAATGAACAGACGCTGGTTCTGCAGTTAAATTTTCCTTATTAGCTTCTGCAACATACGCTTTTTCTATGGCTGCAGCATAATTAGAAAAAACCAGCTTCCTGGTTCGCAATTCAAAGTTCAGTTTTTGATTATCTTTGCAATTTGACCTTGGAGTTGAGCTTAAGCAGGTCATGTTTTCGGCGAGAGGTTTGAGCATATTATTAGATGAATCAGGACTTCAGTATTATTAAAATTGACACTCGCAACTTTCCATAGTCGTTAATATCGAATAACACTCGGCAACGAAGTGACGAAACATTCATACTGACTGTTGACTTATTGAAGCTCTGAGATTTCGATGACTCCTCTAAAACCTTCAAAACTATATCAACATTGATTCCTTATATGGTAAGATGTTCTGACACTTCTTTGATTACAGATGAAGCAATAACAAGTCTTTCATTAGATAAATTTGA
Organism: Nemotelus nigrinus; assembly: GCA_947369275.1. Taxonomy (NCBI): domain Eukaryota; kingdom Metazoa; phylum Arthropoda; class Insecta; order Diptera; family Stratiomyidae; genus Nemotelus; species Nemotelus nigrinus. The sequence continues at coordinate 77,858,370 of OX376372.1, forward strand.
AGGATATTTGTTGTCAGTTGCCTCTTCATTTGCATCCTCTAATGCATTTTGCACTGATTTTGAATAGTCCACTGCTTCAGAATTAAATGGAAAAATTCCGCATTTTCTAAAACCATTTTTTATAGTTTCAGGAAGATTAATAAATTTTGTCAGTACGCTCTCTAATAATGGACAAAATTCCTTTCTGTTAAGTGTTTTTCCCAGATTCTATACGCGAACTGTCTTCTTCCAATCCTGCTTGGGAGGCTTGAATATACTGACATTGGCAGGCTGCAGAATATTTGTTGCATTTGGTGGCAGCGCATATAGCAAAATGCCTGCTTTATCATAATACTCACTTAATTGCATAGACAAATGGGATTTATGGCCATCAACCAGCAGCAAAACAGGCTTTGGTACTTGTTGTTCAATCAGCCAGCTACTGACACAGTTTGCCACATATTCGTAGAATGTTTCGCTCCGCATCCACCCAGAGTCCGTTTTACCAAGGATCCAACCATTTAGTACGCTGTCCACAATATCTTAAGGAAGGCGTTTGTATGGAAAAACTACTCAGGGTGGTAGTATTTTGCCATCAGCCGAAAAGGTTAACAATGTTGTGATTGTATCCTTTTTTCAACTGCTTCCACTTGATAAATGTTTTTGCAGCCCCTAGGAGCAATAACTTTTTCGATGCAATAACTTTTAAATAAGATGCAATAACTTTTAAATAAGGAGCAATAACTTTTTCGGACAAAAGCAGAAGCTAGTTTCGTCGCCAATAATGATTCGCCTAAAGAATGATTCTAACCAGGTTCCTCCAGGACGATTATTTCTAAACGGATTCACCCTGGCATCATCTTTCAAAAAATTTTGAACAGTATTCAATTAATTATCATGCTTTAGATGAAAGCCACATTTAGATAACTTAATGCACCATTCAGTAATGGATGTTTCCTCCTCAATAGATTATATGGGACTTGGATCTTTTTTGTCGCACTCGTCAAATATTCTTCCATGCAAATGATCTTGCAATGTTCTCATGGGATACAATATTTAGCTGCAGCTTTACGTATGCTTAGCTTACTATTCCGGATATTATTAAGTGCCATTATAACTCTATCTTTTCTGTAAGATTCTAGAGTTGGTAATATACGGCCAGTCCCGTCTTTCTCCGTCTCGTTATTCATTTCCTTGGATATAAAGAACAACTATAGAAAAACGTTAGATGAGGCCGATTACTAAAATTGTCTACGTCAGTTTTCGGCCATGGTAGATTTTGATGATTTATATGGGGCCGAATACTGAATACTTTTGAGCTATACTGTATTTTCTAATAATTCTCCCTTATAGTCAACATATGACGTCATTTCGTTGGAAATATTACCAAAAAAACATTTCTAGTGAAATTTCAATACTCGGCCACCGTGGCCGGCAACTGAAAATATCGTAAAATATATGATTCAGTATTCGGCCTCCTCATATTTTCCAATTTAACAGTATTAAATCAATTAATTTCAATAAAGTTAAAATTCTAGCGTGAACAACTTACACACCAGTTGATTTTCAAGACCGATCACACACAAAAACAGTAAATATTTAAGGATAATTTTATATCACTTCTTAAGAAAATATAACATTCACGTGAAGTTTTTGAGTGCAGTTGACGATTCCACAAACTAAATGAATAATTGCGTTCATGGGACTTAACACAGCGCTAGATTTTACGCCACTTCGAGATTATGTTTCTACCAATCCGTTAGAGTGTTTTTTTTCCTTTTTTTAGACGTTTGTTTTCTTATTTTCAAAGTCTATAGACAAAGTGGCCGACTTCTGACGCATGGCCGACTTCTAGTGCACTTACCCTATATTTCTGAAAAAAGTCAGTCTAGTAGATGTATGCATGCAGCTCGGAAAGTAGACGATGAAAAGGATAAGATCCTTATGTCCAAACGATAAAAATCAGAGGAAATCACTCTTTTTCATTAGAATGGTTGAAAAATGATGGAAAAGAGCGATAGTCTAGCGATGAATTTAAGCGTTTGAGTATTTGAAGTTGGAGCGATTGAGAAAACGGAATTGATGTTGGAAAACATTGATGTGGCTGAAGATAAGAGAGTGTTGAATTGATATTGGAATTGAATGAAAGAATGACGTTTTAGGTTATTATTTTATTTTCATTGCTTTTGATAATGTACTCTCTTCAACGCAAAGTTTGAGTGTAAGCTAGAATCATTCTATAGTCTGAAACCTTCAGCCTTTGAACGAAATTTTAGTTCGGAATAAAATGGTAAATGGAACATTTTATTTTATAACTTGTAACTTTGAGAATAGGAAGACATTTTCTTTTCAGGATATGACAGAGAACCCAATTTCTAGTGCAAAATATATATTTCATTTACTCGTTCCGTTTCATTAAAGGATGCTGGAAAAAGACGGTAGAAATGAATGCACAGAGCTCAAAAGTAGAATAATATACTGAGATTCATAAAAAGAGAAAAGCAGCTCTGGTGCATGGGAAACACTGCAGAGACAGATCATCGAAGAGAAACATAGAAAATGTGTAGATTTTGCTTGGCATAATTTCGTTTTGATTCGATGTTAGGGTCTGAAGTAAAAGGCAAGAAAAGATTTTGAAAGTTGCCACCAAAATTTTTTTCTAGGTAAATTTTTTTATAAAAACGTCCCGTGTTGATACCCCTTTGCCGGTACTCTAATCAAAAAGTTATCAAACTTGCACTTTGTTCTGTTGAATTCATTTTAATTCGATGACAAGATCGGAAGCTGTAGGGCTTGAAAAAATTTTGGGGTTACTATCCGCAAAACTTCGAAATTCAAAAATAGCTAACGAATCTATTGTCAATACTCAATGAGTCAAGAAGTTTCGAAAACACTTCCAACTGCAAGTGGTCACATCAGTCAAGTATGTACTGTGAGCTGGTGTCTGATGAGAATTAGTGCATACTTTCGAAACCACTTTGTCAAAAAAAAAATGTTCTATAAAATTTTCAATTTTAATCATCCCGCAAAAACAATTCCGTTTTGATTCTGCTTTCGGAGGCTTCAAATATGTTTGCGAAACTAGTCGAGTATTGGCAAACATTAAATACCTACAAATGACGTGTGTCGCAGTGTCGGCTCCGGGTATTCAATGGCACATCCGATTGAGGTGCCGTTAAACCAGTTTCGGTGAATATTGCATTGTGGACGTAGTTACATAAGTGCCATTGTGATAATATTGACGCTTTGCGTTGATAATGTTTTTGAGTAATAATTAACATCCAAAAATCGTTAAACAATCAAATAGCTTAAAAAATTTTCATAAAAAATATTTCTGTGTCGCCTGTTGGGAAGGTTAGGTTAGGTTGTACTGGCTGACACATGGCTACAAATAGAACTACTGGTCCGTAGTGATACCAGATAAATGGACCTCGAGAAAAGAATTCAGTCCAAGTGGCCATCAAAGGCCCCGGACTTTTTCACGAACTGAAGGATGTCCTTCAGCTTTTTCTCTGCCACGAGCGAGAGATCCACCAGCCAGGGCTCACCGAAGTATCGCAGTCTGGTTCTCCCCAGTGCCGGGCAGTGACACAGGAGATGCTGGATAGTTTCTGCGACCCCCGGCTCTTGACACCTTCTACAGGTGTCGCTCGTTAGGAGTCCCATTTTCATAGCATGTGCTGCTACAAGACAATGACCAGTAAAGATACCAACGAGTCGTTTGCAGTCAATCCGCGCTAACTCGAGGAGGTACTTGGTCGATGCGAGATTGTATGACCCCCACATGATTTTGGTTACCCTGCAGGTCTGAGTTGCATCCCATCTGCGCGTCGCACCCTGATTCATTTTGGAGTCGATTGAATACTTAATCGTCTGGATAGCAGTAAGGATGTTAACCGCTGCCAAAAGGGGAAGACTAGCCCCATACTTGGCTAACGCATCCGCCTTCTCATTTCCATCAATGCCCTTATAACCGGGAACCCAGAAGATTCTGACTCTTCTGCTGTTACCCAGTCTGTTCAGGGCCTGAATGCAATCGAATACACACTTCGATTTGTATGGGTGAGACACCAGTGCTTTTACTGCCGCCTGACTGTCCGTAAAGATATTTAACACTTTACTTGTAGTATCTTTGGCGTATATCAGGTCTGCGGCTTTACGTATCGCAAACACTTCCGCCTGGAAAATGCTTCTGTGATTCGGAAGCCTGAAAGCTGCTTCCATAGCTGCATCTGCTGAATATGCTGCAGCACCTACTCCAGCAGCTGTTTTCGAGCCGTCAGTGTAGATGCTTAGAGCTGCAGGGCACATTTGCCGATTCCATTCCTGCCCATCTCCAACAGTTGCTCAATATCATCGCTCAAAGCACAGAGTGCGAACCAGGTAGTCAGTGCTTCCTGCGTAGCCCCGTTCAATACTGCGGGCCGAAGGATCCTGACTCGAAGTGTCCCGATTCTCTAAGCCTGACAGCAGCTTTTGCGGCAGTGCCTCTAATAAAGAGATCAAGCGGGGGGAGATGAAGCAGGACGTTCAAAGCAGACGAAGGAGTCGAGGCTAAGGCACCTGTAATGCAGAGAGCCGCCAACCGTTGAACTCTATTCGCCATACTAGCAAAGGTGCTTTTATTTACTGCTGGCCACCAGACCAAGCATTTGTAAACAAGGATCGGCCTAGCTATCGCCAAGTAGATCCAGCGCGTTAGAGCACGGCTTGGACGCCACGTTTTACCCAGCACTCTCTTGCTGACATAAATCGCGTTGCTTGCCCGCTTAACTCTTTCCTCTAAATTTGCCTTCCATGTGAGCTTGCTGTCCAGAATAAGACCCAAGTACTTAGTTTGTAATTTGAGACCTAACCTGGAGCCGCCCTGCATGATATGGTCTAAATCAGGGGTTTGATACTTCCTAGTGAAGAGCACAATATCCGTTTTATTGGGGTTAATGCCAAGACCCACGGAATTCGCCAACTCCTCAACCAGCCCTAGAGAGTACTCGATGAGCTGACCAAGGGTATATGAAATTTCCAACTTTTTCAGAATTGAGTTTGTTACAAGGTTCCACAAGAGAGGGGATAGAACCCCTCCCTGCGGAGTGCCTCTGTGAACCTTTCTTGTGATTTGCGCACCCGACCACTCCGCTGATATGAGCCTGCGCTTAAGCATGTTGCCTTTGAAGCTACAAACAGCGGGGTGAGTGTTGTGTGCGTGGAGGCTCTCCATAATAGCTGTTGTGTGCACATTATTGAAGGCACCCTCAATATCTAGAAAGGCTCCCAAGGCGTATTCTTTGTAATGGAATGCCCTTTCAATTTTGAGGACTACCCTATGGAGAGCTGTTCCGACAGATTTCCCTTTCATGTACATTTTGGGCTCTCGATAGAGTTTGATTACCAAGTCTTTGTTTGATATGTAGATCAAGTAATCTTTCGAAAACTTTAAGAAGGAAGGAAGTCAGCCTAATTGGCCTGTGATTCTTCGGATACGCGTTGTTGACTTTATCTACCTTGGGTATAAATACAACCTTAGCGGTCCTACAGGCTGCAGGTACATGGCTTAGCACTAGGCAACCTTTGGTAATTTGTGTTAGCCTTGAAATTGAAAACCCCAGAGCCACTCAATTTAAAAGAACAAGGCATGGGAAAAACCGAAGCAGATAAAGTTGCAGTGCTTAAAAACTAGACTCGAGGACTGAGGAAAAATATTAGTGATCTACGTCGATAGGTGACAATCATGGCCATCAACCAACACCATGGCTTGAATAGATAGAAAGATTTCTTTCTGTCTATTCAAGCCTTGGTGGATAGATAGGTAGATTTTTTTCTCATCTTAGACGATCTTTACAGCACTGCTCGACACATGCAGGTATGTCTGATCACTTTGCCGTGAAGCTTTGACTTCAATTCCGCTTGTTTTTCAGTTTCATTGGAATACCTCCAAAGACAAGCAAGTTGCTCAAAACCACAAATCTTGGCAAATTTTATAGCGAAATATACTCTGACAGAAAACTTAACAGACCGTCAAATTGATAATATAAAAGAGTTCGTCAATGACATTATAAACACCACCGTTGTTTAGAATATACGTATAAGCATACTTAATATATATTAGCCGCAAATTGTTAAGAACATAAAAGTGAGTCACATATGGCATTGAAAGTCAAACATGATTTTCTTTAGACATGGGAGGGATCGCCCGTTAAACAAGCCACTAATCTCAACTATGAACTGTCTCAGCATAATCATTGCTCAAACGGTTGCTTAGTTTTGTAGTGAGCATATCTAACGTCTGGTTGACATCCAACCAGGCCCCGACATGTTCAAGGGAATCAATCTCAGGTAAATACGAAAGCCAGGAGTTGGTGGTGACGATTTAAAATGTCGTTGCTCGTAACCCTCACCACAGGCTGAATTGTTTGCATCGATATTCAAATCCCATCTTAATGTTGTTCCGCCTGACAGTTCTGCTTCTAACTAGAGTTGGGTCGTACTAAGATTTTCACATACTAAGTATAACTAGTACAAGTACAAAAAAATACATGTTCCTAATACCTGTTCCAAAAATATTAGCAAGTATTTTTTGAAGTATCTACATATATACATACAATACATATGATTTGCAGTGATTTAATGAAACGGTATGATCTGCCTTCCCCCACCATCCATATAGAATGGTGATGGTGCAAGATGACCTTCAAAGAATACGGAATCTTTAGTCCGTTTAGCTTGTCCGTAACTTGTCAATGGTCGGTCATTTATTTGGCAAGTTTTTCTTCAATCTAGGAGCCATCTAAGGGAAAACAATCATATTCAATCAATTCAATTTCCATTTAATTATATGCTCATAACACCTCCTGTGTTCGTTCAAATTACTAGTGTCGAAAAATTTACTAAGATATGACCAACTATTCCTATTGCCAACTATATAACTTTTCGTCAATCGATCTCTGATACCAAACTTTTCTTGGCTCATCTAAAACAGTCGATAATGGCATCAATGCCGTAAGTCAAAAATAACATAAAATTTCAATTTTTGCCACCATTCTCAAAATACCCGAATCAAATACCCAAAGAAAATCAGTCTAAGTACGAGTACTCAAATACAACTTTTTTTCAAGCACAATATCATATCAGCAAGTGTGACTTACTCTCAAATATCAAATACTCACAAGTAAGCTATTACTAAATTCTCGCACATAGCAAGTATGAAATACTCGTGAGCATGAAAGTATGAAATACGAGTATGAAAGCACTTGCATGTATGAAATACAGGTACATATTAATAATAGGATTCTATTACGTAAATTCTTGATTACATGTATAGTTCACAAAAATACTCGTACCTAGTATTTTTGAATTTCGTACTTGCAGTGGCGAGGCGTTCATTGAAGCAAGAGAAACATTGCTTTCCTTACATTTGGCTGACTTAAGTTTTGAATTCATCGTTTTTTTTTAAATCGTGAAAAAATCGTATGTCAAAATTTGTTAAAAAAATTTTCCGAAAACAAATTGTGAACATCTCACCTAGCCGATGTGGTAACACCACAGATTGAGAGAGAGAGCAACTAGCTCATGGAAGCAACGTATAAATTGCGTCTATGAGCGTTTATTTGATTCCATATAGAATAGACCGTGACGTCATTGAACAAAATGTGCTTATACGATCTGTTTGGAAGCATTGAAGAACTTGCTTCCTAGGGGAAATTATCATCTCAAGAGAGAGACTCAGAACGGAGCAGTGAATGTATGACTGCTGTGAAACTTATTTCAGCGTTCTCCTCACGCGTAGCAGAGTGCATTGCTTGTACAGATTTTTTGTGAATGGAGAATGCATGTTGCAATCGAATTTAAGTTGCGAGATGTAGCAAGGGCTGCCAGAGGCGGTTGATTCGGCAAGACGATATTTTATGTGTTTTTTTTATGATTTATATTATGACATGTTTTTGTATGTGCTATTTTGTGTTGTTGAAATTTTTGTGGAGGTGCTTTTAATTGGTGAAGGCATTCAGTCACTAACAGTCAATAGAATTTGGTAAGAATATTGCATGGTAATAATAAGTGAACCTGTAGGCTAGAATTGTGTAGAGTTAAATGTGTGTGTACTGTGTAAAATTGCATGATGTTTTTGATTGATATTTGAAAAAGTGTAAGGTTGAAATAGGTGAATGTGTTTATTTATTTTGTGGGTCGAAATTTGATAATTCGTAAATTTAATCAATTTTTCTTTGGATCTAGGTAATTTGCTTAAAAAAAGACATCATCAACAAGGATCGATCGAAACTGAATTTGTAAATTGTCTGTTTGACAAAGAGCTTTACTCGGCAGTTTGATTGCAAAATTAATATATGAAGAACACGGAACGGATTATTGGTTGTAGTATTAAAAAAAATAATTTTGCTGGCCATGTGTGTTATTTTCAAACGATTCAAACGTTCGGCGAACTGTCGGGTTTTGTAATTTCAATAATGTTAAAGCTGTGAACTGGCATGATACAAAAAGCGTTGGTCATTTCCAATTAGTCCTTTTACTTTCCAAGTTCGGTTTTCAGATTCCTAGCAATAATATTAGATGAAACAACCAATATATCATATCGTCCACAGCTTTCAACAACCTTTGGTTCCATTATTTCTTAAATCTTACAGATGTTTCTGAAAAACAAACTGCGTTCCGTTCATTTCAAATTGTTTTGCATCTTGTCCTAAAGTTTAAAGCTATGAGGAGCCTCTGTAGTATCGATAACACAATTGGTTTGCAAACACGTATAAAAGAAATTTATAAAACCGCAATATTTATTAATTGCTCCGCACATTGACTAAAGTTGGTTTAATCAAAATTATGCAAAAGTATACGCAAATGTAGTTTTTCCCCAAATCTGTTACTAATTGTTGTTGTTGAAAAACAATGAGTATGTTTGCTTTGTATTTATTCTTCAACAAAGGCTTCCGAAATTCGCTCTAAACACACGTTGGACTCTTGGTTGGTTAATTTTAGCATTTTTTCTATAATAAAGAGCAATTAAAAGAACTCTTTGAATATATAACTGAAAATAAGAGTGCTGATTTGGGTGGATAGACCGTAAATAGTGAGAGCGGGCTTTTTGTTTTACTTAAAGATTTTCGGTTTATTTTTCTGCTTGAAGTTTTTTCTAAAAAAAAAACATAAAAAACATAACATATTATTAACAGTTCAATCAAAGTAATATACTGTACCATATTCAAAAAATTGCAAAATTTGAAGATCAAATACAATCTTTAGGAAATAGTTTAATTGGAATCGGGAACGAATTATGGTCGATTTACGAAACAACACAACGTCGTAGAAGAGCAAGGTGCATAATTTACAACAATGAGAATGTTGAACCTTTACACTTGCTTATGTCAAAATAATTGATAACATAATCGATAAAATAAACTCAACATTTTCATTCTGAAAAAGTTTCAGATTTTTAAACCTTTTCAATTCTTCTAAATTTATTCACTCTCAATAATATTATATTTTTAGTTCTGGAAATGTTATTATTTAACTGATAAATATTGGCATGCTTTCTTTTTGTGTGAAGAACTATGAGCGTTTAGTTTCATAACAATGCAGAATGTTTGCTCTCATGTCCCCCTTAGTAATTCCTGGGTGCTTTTATAGACAGGTTCTATTACACGTAACAAATTTGCAGAAATCGTAATCAACCATTGATATGAACCAATTGCTTCCCATTCGGTAAATGATCACGCCACGCCACTGCGTACTTGGTATTGGCTGTTCCAAAAAATACCTGTTCCATGTGCTTTTTCCAGTATATACGCTTCATTTCTGCTTGAGATATCGAGAAGGCGAATCTTTCAGCTGATTTGTAGGCATAAAAAAAAATTTTTATCCAAAAAAAATTTGTTTTTGTGCAAAGCGATTCTAATACGAATTTCTTCTAAAACCAAAAAAAAAAACGGATCTTGCATGTTTTATTTTTAATTACAGATTATCGAATATTTAAAAGTCATCATATTCGTATTTGAGTAAAAATAGACGATGCTTTTTTCGGTATTTATTTATACTGTGCCAGATACCGAAACTAATTTGTAATGCTCATAATTATTTGACTGATCGAAATACGAATTGCGTCCCGTACAAGAGTTGAAATGACGAAATGTGAATATTTGATTCTAATGACCATATTCAATAAGCTGACTGTTACTTTGAGCGATGCAACTATGTATGAAATGAAAGGTGCTTCCGTGAGTCAGATAAAAGCTATCTGAATGGACCAAACATTGTCAGCGTACCAAACATTGTCAGCGTACCAAACATTGTCACTGTATCTATTTTGAATTTTCTTCTTAAATATTAAAGGGAGGCTCTTCTATACTTTAATTCATCCGCAGCAATGGTGGCTTCCGAAATAAAGTTGTTCGGGGAAATCAAAGGAATAGCTTTATGACATTTAAAGACCAACAATCTTTCAAAAACGAAAAACAAACGGAAATGATTTTCGCAACGAATTCGACTCCTCTCGCATTCAGCTTTGTCGCTAAATTTAACCAAAAAATAGATATCATAGGCCGTAACTACACGTTCAATCACCAATTTAAACGACCAATAACGAATAAATTATTTGCGCTGTGACCGTTTGGCAGTACAAGGAATCGAGTGTGTACACTGGTAAACCCAGAATGATTGTTTATTGCAGCCGCGCTGAGATAAAAACGTGTTCCAGTCAAAATTATGGCAATTGTTATTTCGGGGCTCATAATAAAGTGCGAACAATAGTCGGTAATTTAAAATTGAAATGAAATTATTTGTGGTTTTGAGTGATGATGTGTTTCGATGCATGGATGGCAGTTTAATTGGTTAACAGTTAGGATAAGTCGGGGCTAGTTTGTCACGGTTTTTTAGTACAGAAAACAGGATACACAGAAAACAGGATATGTTTTTATTAAAAAATCAAAGAAACCAAGCTAATCCTTTTTATTTCCCCGGCTACATCGTACCATCTTATTTAATCAATAACTTCGATTCTATGACGACTTGGTTCAACTTTGATGGGACTCACCTGACAAAAAAAAAATGTCTGCAAGAAAATTGCAACGCTTTAATAAAACTGAATCTGGAAATAACGAAATAATGCAGCTGTGTCTTTTCGCTGTTCAGGATCCTCTAAGTAGTTAATTGCATTCTTAATTTGTGAGCTAATGACTCAGGATCTTATCACATTTCATTGAGAACATAATCTCTCCATGTTCTTGTCGGAACAGGTCATTCAAAAATGGCCAAGCTCTAGAAAATGATGTTTTATTTACAGAAAAATATCAATGCATAGTGGAAACGAGCTGATATCAAGCGATTCTTTTCTTAGATATGTTTTCAATATTATGTTATTTATTTCTTTTGATATCTATTTCAACGGGCTCATACTGAATTACAAGAACAAAATGACTTTAAAAAGTAATATTATACAATGCAATAAACAGTATTTCCAAGATAAATAACTAGTTAAGTAAAATGACAAACAATAGAGTATGGGAAAAAACTTTATCGCATCAGAAATGCTAGAAAAATGATTTCGAAAGAAATTGTCTTTGAGTGACCAAAAAATGTGGAATTGTAGTATCATATCAACCATTTCTTACCCAAAGCAACAAAAACAATTTTTTGACTATAACATTCACTACTGGCAACACTTCTCCAACAAAGCAGCAATAAAACGGCCCACAGACACGGAGATCTGGTCGTCGACCGGATCTCAATTGATTTGCCACAGACACAGAGACTTGAATTGCAATCTCATTCGAACGTTGTTTTCGTTGAGGCAACACACGCTTTGGAATTGGTGTTTTCAGGTCATTTTCGTTGTAAAAAAATGGAGGACATAAATTGTAAGCATTGTTAGCAAATGATGTTTTGGATAATGTAATTTCGAACAGGTATACACGGGTATATGAGGTATTTGTACTTTCTGCTTCAGGCATCTGTAGCCTAGTCACAGATGGCTCTCAATAATTTTTAATTGGCGGTCATCATAACCAGGCAGTGATTGTTCGTATTAGGGGTGTATTTACTGATTTTCGAAGAAAATTATAAAATTGTATGTATGCTGGCAGCATTTGTGCCTTAATATGTTTCACGTAATGTTATTTCGAACAGGTATGTACGGGTATTCTGGTTCAGGCACATGTAGCCCTCTAAATATTTTTTAATTGATTTTTAACTGGCGGTCATCATGCGCAGGCAGTACTTGGGCGTATTAGGGGTGTATTTACTAATTTATTGCTTTGCAAAGTGAAATTGATAGCGTTGAACAATAAGATATCCGTTTAGTGGAGCGTTAAAACAGATAAACAAAGCTAATCAAGCAACTTTGATAAATCGAAATGGCACAAAAACTGGATTATCTATTAATGCCCATGCCTCATTAAGAACGATAATAGATGAAGTGCCATCAAGAGATATACTAATCCTATGAAATAAATAAATCAATACTGGTCCAAGAGCAACAGTATCTTTTAGCAAGCTAGCCATCGCAAAACCAAATACTCTTGCTGGCAAAATCTAGCAAATCTTCTTTATTATCAAATATTGCAGCATGAGAACCATTATTATGCCACATAGATATTGCCTCAGCTGGAGTATCAGGTCCTGCAAGCCCTAAAATGGTACAAGGTTTCTCAAGAATCTGTCTTCTTTCCTTAATTTAAAATTTTCTTCAATTGCATCATTAATTCATGCAATATCTTCTGAAGTAAATTTATCATTATATACCGAAATTAAAGGCTTTATCCACTTCATTAAAAATATTCTATTAGCAGAGATTCAATCGCAGATCACTAACTCCAAAGGATAATGAAATTGACCATATATTTTTGTTTCACATCTATTCTTTTCGTTCATAAATATTTCCTGAAATATATAAAGCATTAACGGGACCATGAGGTTTGCTAACTGACTCTTGTTGAGCATATTCATATGCAACTCAGTCCGTTAAACCAATGATTTCAAATTATGTTACCATTACGTTACACTAAATTCAAATGAGATCTCCATTCTAGTCTCAAAATCACCACAGACACAGCAACGTGTTCGTCGACCAGTAGCTCCGCCCACCAAATATCAAAAAATTTTGATATTTACTGCAACCGTTGCAGAGACTAAAAATGCAACCTGAGACTAGCCCACAGACAGAGATTTTCGTTACAGATATCGCATATTGCAAGTCTAGTTGTCGACGAGATCTCTCGTCTGTGGGCCGTTTAAGTCTACCATCACAAGCTCATGCTGAAATCAACCTATTCACTGAATGTCGTTTCCACCCGAGGATATCGTCGAAAGTTTTAGCGATTAAACTATGTCCGGGGTTGCCATCCGAAAAATTTCCAAAACTCGTAAAACTTAAACATTGGTTGCTTATTTTGTTGCAAATGATTTGCTTATGAATACAAAAGGGAAGCATCTGATGGTGTTAATCATATGCTGCTTCTTGTCAAACTGAAGCATTATGGCATTCGCGAACCTCTGCTTTCCTGGATCTCTTCCTTTTTAACTGATCGCACTTGTCTCGTCTCTCTCTTTGGCGTGTCGTCCTCACCTTTCTCGCCTTTGTCTGGTATTCCTGAAGGTTCCATCTTAGAACTTCTTTTGTTCAATCTATTTATAAATGACCTTCCAACGGTTTTTAAGTCTTCATGTCTTCTACATGCAATTGATTTAAAAATCTTCCGAGTCATCAAAAATACTGCTGACTCTCTGCTTCTTCAGGATGATATGTATGCTCTCTCTGGCTGGTGCAACTTGAACTGTTTGTCCCTTAATGTTTCCAAGTGTTTTTCTATGTCCTTCTCCCTTAAGCTTCACACTCATGTCTTGAGTTTCATAATTTAGGGAAACAAAACACATGTTACTTATATTCATTATTGCATGCTTATCTCAGAAAACTTCAAAAGTATAAAATTTAAATAGTTAGAAGCTAGAGGAGTTAAAAAAATTAGGGCTATCACCCGCAAAAGAATTCAAGTTTTCAAAAAGAGAATATTTGTTTTTTTTTTGTTATCACTACAAGATCGTACCCATTTGAAATTTTGATGATAACATCGCTTAGTAAGCATATAACAAAAAATTGCAAATTTTACCATAGCTGGCAACCTTATCTTAATTTTTCAATCAAATTTATGCTAAACTTTACTTATTATAAGGTCCATCACCAGCTGTATTTTGTTTTAAGTCCAAGACTGCACTGGAAGTTATAGGCAAAAAGCTTTGACTTTGCAGAGCAAATTTTGAACATTCGATAGATAAAAATTACCATAGCGCTAACCTAATTTTTCACGCAAACTTTTATCAAACTTGGCTTAGAGTAGGACCCAGGTACTATTGGAATTCCTTTAAAATCTGGTGACTGGTTCGGAATTTATACGATTTATTTTTTATTAATTTTTCAAGCTAGCACGGTTGCCACTGCCTCCATATTTCAAATTCACTTCTACCAGACCTGGTGCTATTTAATATCAATACATCTTGTGAATTTCATACTAATATGATTCTCTGATCGTGAGTCCTCGTGAAGAGAAGTTTTGGGTACTCAAAATATTATTAATTTGGTATAATATAATAGTATAATTACGAAACGCGAATTTTTCAAAATTGCAGTTTGACAATTTGGAAGAAAGATAAAATTTAACAAATGTTTGCATATTTTTCACAAAGCGAAAATTTTTCAGGTCCGTTTGCAGATTTAAAGGAATGTAATGATTATTAATATAAACCAAGGTAATTAAACTTAAAAAAAATATTTATTTTTCAACATTGTCTCCTAACAAGTTAATACATTTAGTCCATCTTTTTTCAAACCCAAGATATCTTTAGAAAAAAGTGATTTGTCTCTACTCACACTAAACGCCTCAATAGCGGCCATCATTTCAATATCATCTTCAAATTTTTTTCCCCGAACGTGTTCCTTGAGCAGAGGAAAGAGGTAGAAGTCACTGGGAGCTAGATCTGGCGAATAGGGTGGATGTTAAAGCACCTCGAATCCTGTTTCTTGAATTGCAGCCATCGCAACTGCAGCCTTGTGAACCGGTGCGTTGTCTTGATTAAACAGGACTCTAGCCCGAGTTTGCCGCGTCTTTTTCCTTTAATAGCCTCCCACAATCTTTTTATTTAGCCTGCGTATTATGAGCCTGATATAGGGGCTGCTAAATATTCCACCAAAATAATTCCCTCCGCGTCCCAAAAAACTTATGCATAACCTTCTCTGTCAAACCGGACACCTTGAATTTCTTCAGCGTCACTGAAGACGGTCGATTCCCCATCGTCGATTGCTGTTTGGCTTCTGGATCAAAACGGAGGATCCAGGTCTTGTCCACGGTCACGAAACGTGACAAAAGCTTCTCCAGATCTGCCTGAAACTTTTTGAGATTCACCCTGAAAATGACGACTCGTTTCTTCTTTTGCTCATCGGCTAACATACTCGGCACACAACGCGCAGAGATCTTCTTTATATCTAACTCGTTGGCAACAATTCTTTGAACACTGCCATACGAGATCAGTGTGACCTCAGCTACATGCATGATGGTCACTTTTTGACCTGCCAACACAACATCTTCGACTTTTTTCACGTGGTTTTCAGTGAGGGACGTGGATGGACGTTCTTCGCGATATTCGTTTTCAGTGGATGTTCTTTCCAGCTTAAACTCCTTGGTCCAACGTGCAACGGTGGAATATGGAGGAGCAGAGTCCACTAATGTTTCCACCAAGTCGCTGTCTATGTCGGTTTATATTTTTTTCAAACACAGGTACTTAATGACGACTCTAATTTCGTTTTTCTCCATTTTGATGTTCTCCCTTCGACAGTTCGTATTCATATGAATGTACGCCCCTGGAATCGTGGCTTATTTATGTTTATTTTAAGCTGACTTAGTGGATATATGAGGTAGCACAACATTTTTTTTTGAATTTTATGCGAACTGGAAATAGCCGATTATCACTACTTTTGGATCAACCCTCGTATATATATATATATATATATATATATATATATATATATATATATATATATATATATATATATATATATATATATATATATATATATATATATATAACTACAAAGAAATACAAATTTTCGGTAAATAGAACATAAATATGGTGTACTAAAGGCTTATTTGATATCAGCAGAGATACTGCCAAAAACTTAATCATTCGACGACCGTAGCAACTTATGTGTTAACGCAGTGAAGTTAATTCTCCTTGAGTCTCGCATACCTACGTAGCCCGGATTTACCCTACATCCAAGCTCATGGAAAAAATTCGGAGATCGATAACACATGCCTAATGAACCTTATTTATAATATGAAACACATGGTAAACCGCAGTAATTTCCTCGTATTTTCAGATTCATATGCTTTGAAAAGCTATTTGATTGCAGTTGACAAATGGCAAATTAATTTAATAAAATAACGAATAAATTGGAAAAATCAATCGAAACGCATGAACTAGTATGGTGAATACAACGTATTATAGCCACATAAAAGCTACTATTATGGCCTTTTAATACTTCGAAATCAACCACGAAAAAATGCAGCTCAACTACTTTCTATAAAAATATATATAAGTGAAATAGAATCATACTTTCTAGCAGCTCTTCCGGAACTCAACTTCACTTTTGCGGATCTCAGACATAAATACGAAAGGAAGTATGTACTACGTACATAACTACTGTCTGCGACCCACCATTTAACAACCACTAAAATCAACTCAAGTGCAACCACAAAATGTTGCTACAGATAGCTAAAATAACAACACGCCAGTGTTTAGTGTTCAGGGTTCATAGTGTAGCTGCCAAGGAAGCAACGACCATTGCTAACGTTGCATTGCGGCCGTTCCACACTTGATATTCCATTACCACTAGTCTTCGTTCTCAGGAAAACTATTAGCAAGGACAAAGTTTAGGGCACCAAAGATTTATTTCTGGCTAGTTTTTCTCTGCACTCAATGAAGGAAAGGGCAAGCATCGTAAAGTTTTATCGTGCCTTTTGGTTTTCGGGTAATGATTTTCAACTGTTACTTGACTGTACTCGCATATCCTAGAATGCAGTGGTGGCTAGTCTAGACAAAAATATTTGTGTTTGATTTTTAGAAGATAGCACTTTTCGAATTTATAAAATTTGGTCGATTTTCAGAAGATTAGTTATCCTGTTAAAATCGTATGGACTTTTGATGCACGTATGCGAATTATCAAAAACTTAGATTTGATCGAAAAATCGATTCTTACAATCGATACAGCTTCGACGTGTATTTTGGGTAATAACATAAAGCCTTATCATCCTGAAAAGTAAAATCAAGATCAACACTATCTCAAAATTTCAGTGGCTACCATGGTTTACAGCCACTATAGCCATTCGCATCAAACAAACCAAATTCTTTTATACTCTTGAAGTGCTTCCACCGGATGAGGATTACAAGTGTCAGAAGTTGGCGGAAGAACAGTCTCGCTAAGTAGACTTCGAAATACGAAGTCGCGATGAGTGGCCACCTTAGGCATTAGTCACTTTCCACCTGCCGCTTGCAGGATGGTGAAATAGTGCTGCAAGTTTGTGGCTGGTCTTCACCCTGGCGCTGGCATTCTGCAAGTATTTCAACGACAAACATTCTCAGTTCGAGGAAGAATCAGACAGTTATCCGACTTATCGAGTAACTGTACATCGTTTGGTGATAATCTTCTTAAGTTAGTGGGAAGATTTAATGTACGGCATACCGAAGGAATTCGAAGTGTATGCAGAATAAATATTGATTGAGGTGGAAGATGATTATAGAAGTTTTATCCACAGATAAGTAAGTTTGGTTGCAATGACGACTATTTGTTGTGTGTGAATCTTGCCTCAGAAACATAAAGTATATAAGGTATGCATTAAAGAAAAAACTATGCATTAGAGAAAATTATACGGCTAGCCTGAAACATTTGAAATTCATGCATGCTGGCCAGAATCTTCATATATGGCAAAACCGTCTACATCAAGGATAAAATAATAAATAGTATCTCAACAAAATATTATGGCGCTATTACACTCTCGCCGAGGAATGGCAAATGCTGACGAGATGAGTGTGTAAATGGTCTCCTTGTCTATTCTCGGCTGTGTTTTTCATGGCAAGCACGCGTGTGTAAATGGCTTGCTCGTCGGTTCTTGTTTGTTTTATGAAGGGATAATGATCCTTTTATTACTGTGCCTGAGTGTTTATGACCGCCTCGTCCTAGCTCGAAGCCGCTGGAAGCGAAGTCTGATTTATGTATCAAGTCAAAGGGATTCGAGAGGGTAGCGAATGCTAATTTACATTTTCGAATTTTTCGCCGGGACTTCAAACATGTCCTTGCGTGGCACAGATTGAAATAACTCAACGCACACCAGGCAATTGCAATAGCCATAACCTGTACCTCAGCCATCGTTCACTGAACTGAACAAAACAGCTCGCAACTGTCGAAAGGTGCATGGTGCGTGTTGCATGGTGCAATATCTTAAGTAAACAATTCATCCTATGTCTTGCTGAGCGCCTTGTCGAATGTTTTGCCAGATGCTCTCACGAGACGTTCGTCTTTATATATAAATGCGGCATTACATCCGTGTCGGTTTGGTACACAACAAATATTTACATTTCGATTGAAGCTATAATATAAAGGTATTGATACTGTTTATGTCGCGTTTATACATAAGGACGAACATCTCGTGAGGGCATCCGACAAAACATTCGACAAGACGCTCAGCAAGACATAGGGTGAATTGTTTACTTAGGATATTGCACCATGCAACACGCACCATCATATTGGTTTTATTAAGTCCTAGATTTGTGTAGCTTTTAATGAGCGTGCTGGCAATCCTGTAGCTAGGGCAGGCACTGAAAGTGCAAACCTCCAAATCATCGTCTCTCTTGAAAAAATGCCGTTTCTTCAAAAAAAAGCCACTCATATATAAATCTTGTGCTTTGTTCACATAGACAAAAAAAAAATTTGATATGGTATAACGGGCACGCCTGGTAACCCTTGCCCAATTTACCTATATTTTTAGCATCAAACACCTCTGTTCACGGAAACCCACGATCCGATAAGCAGAATTAATTGAAATTTGTAGAATGTATTGGCATTACATAGGACCAGGTCTGATAGAAGTGATTTTGAAATGCGGGTGATTCTGTGCCAGTTTTGTCATCTTGGAAAATCACTAAAAAAGATAAATGCTTTTAGCCCTATAAATTCTGATTGAATCGTTCGATTTCAACGAAATTCACACAGCAGCTGGACACGTTTGGTAGAAATTTGGTCGAAATATTCGGTTGGAGCTGCCAGCTATGATAATTTTGGTGTCTTAAATTTGAAAAATAAAAATTTGGAAGTGAAAATATTCAAACCATCGAATATCCTAAAAAATGTCCATTTCTTACAATAAAAGCAATCTGTATACAAATCTTATGATTTATCTACACGTTCAAAGTTAAACTTTGGAAATTTCATGTTGGACAAGAACGGTAACCCTTTCCCAGTTAACCTATATTTTTAGCATCAAAAACTTCTGTTCACGGGAACTCACGAACAAATAATCAGATACAACTGAAATTTACAGAATGCATTGGACTTAAGTAGGACCAGATTTGATAGAAGCGATTTTGAATTGTGGGCAACTCTGTGCCAGTGGTGCCATCTTGAAAAATTACAAAGAAAAAAAAAACTGCTTTTTGCCCTATCAAATGTGAATAAGTTACCAGATTTTTATGAAATTTACAAAGTAGCTGAACCTTACTCTAATCTTTTTGGTGGAAATTTGGTTGACAAATTTGATTAGTGCTGCCAGCTATGGTAAGTTTTGTGTCTTTGGTTTTGAAAATTCGCTCAGGAAAATAAAACTTTTTGCCCTATAGCTTCCAGTGCAGTCATGAAATCAATACGAATTTCCTACAATTAATGAAACTTATTATAAATATTATTCAGGCCAAATTTGATTGAAAAGCCACGATAGGGTTGGCAGCTATTGTTGGTTTTGTGTTTAATTGCAATATCTTTAGTAAGCGGTTTTATCGTAGAATTTTCATATGGTAATGATATTGTAGTGACAATAAACAGCAAATATTAAGTTTTCGATTATTTTAAAAAACTCGCTGCAGGCAACCCTAAATTTCTTTATACTCCTATAACTTCGAAGGTAATATAACAACGTGAAGCAGATGTGATATATTCTTGGCTTTGATACTGGCAAAAGGTTGCCAGCACGAGTCGCTTGTGCTACTTTTGTATCAATAAATGCTTACAGTTAGTATTCATACCGGAAACATTTACAATGAAAATAAATAACCAATGTTTCAATTCCCAAAGTTCTGCAAATTTTTCGGATCGCAGCCCCAAACACCAACTTCAGTTACAGTGCTGCAGGCACTGAGCATTTTCTTCATTGATGTTATATGAGATGCTGCTTTCAAAATTTTGTGAAATAAGCAATTGATAACGAATACAATTAGCCCGTGTTTTGCTCTCATAAACGTTGAAATTCATGCCAGTGGTAATATCTGAAACCTTCTACCATATGAGTTATAATGCATTCTTGAGACCAAAGTAAAACGTGGCGTTTGAAACAGTTTGGCCGAAATAAACAGCTCAGGTGGTGGAATATGCACTCA
This sequence comes from Nemotelus nigrinus, assembly GCA_947369275.1. NCBI lineage: Eukaryota > Metazoa > Arthropoda > Insecta > Diptera > Stratiomyidae > Nemotelus > Nemotelus nigrinus. The sequence continues at coordinate 77,878,980 of OX376372.1, forward strand.
AAACCTGCACGATTCTTCTATTGTTCTTCGAACATTAGTGTTTCTAGCGGTTCAGGTGCGCTAGAGTTTTTGTTTTGCTATTACCGATTCAATTAGTGCCTTGAAAAATGACAGTATTGTGTGTACGGTAGTGATAGCAATTTGAATATTTTTTACGGTATGTATTTCAAAATTTGTAAATGGTAGAATATTAATTTTGTTTAACCAAATAGGATATGGTTAAAAACAATTAGACGAAAGACAAGGTATTTTTTATTGAAGGAAGAGCATTTTTAATTAAGAGAAGTTATGAACGATACGGTTTATTCTAATTATAAGTCTATGTTATAGCTATTTCGCAAAATCTAACTTTAATATTAAAAACTGATAAATAAAATTTACGTAAATCATTCTATTCTAATGTTTCAAAACAAATTTGTTTAAATTTGTTTAAATAATTGAAGAAAGAGAATCGTTCACTTGGGCTTATTGATTTTCCCATCCAAGTGTCTTTTTTTATTAAAGGGGTCACTAGTTGTAGAAGTTCATCAAAATCACTACCCGATATTCTCAAAAAGTTTTTATAAAATGCTTCGTCATCTAAACGCATTTCATTTAACAAACAATGCACAGCTCGATAGTGTTCTCTATTTGCGATCCACGTTCGCACCCAGCAGCTTCTGTTTTCGCTTTTCTTTTTTCGTTTATTTAAAACTATAACTAAACAAGCCGCAGCCAACACTTCTGGATCATCGAAATACATACACTCAGAAAAATGTCACTTTGAATCACTTTTTTAGAATCACTTTAAATCGAAAGTTGAAATCACTTTGAAATAAAAAGCGAATCTTATATGAATTCCACTTTATTATAAAAATTTTCTTTTCAAATCAAAATTTTTCATCATTGAATTTAAAAGAAAACGGATATGGCGCCAAATCATATTTGAACATTTTTGATTCAAAAATTTTCAAATATCATTTTTTTTTTAATTCAATGATGAAAAATTTTGATTTGAAAAGAAAATTATTATAATAAAGTGGAATTCATATACGATTCGATTCAAAGTGATTTCAACTTTTGATTTAAATTTGATTCTATTAAATGACATTTTCTGAGTGTACTTACACAACTGGTTGAAACTTCATAACAAATTAAATAGTAAAATACTGCAACAGAGGTTGCGCGCAGCAAAAACTGCGAGTTATGTGTGAACACCTTTGCAGTTTTCTTCGCAAGAAGTTGCAGCTACCCGGTTGCGCGCAGTAAAAAAGTAGCGGGTTGCACCCACTATGTGTGAACAGAGCTAGCAGTTTTTGCTTCTCAAACCTAAAAATTGCGCAGTAAATGTAGCGATGTCTGACCCAAGCTTTATAGGCTTCATATTTATTCCAGGCAGCGATGGGCATTGAGACGAATAAATGTGTAGCAGATTTTGTTCAAAAAAGTAGCAGAATCAGAAAAAAAGTAGTATAAATTAGACATATATATAGAAGGTCTGTTCCCGTACTATGCAATTAATCGATTAATCGCGATTAATTGCAATGAAGCTGTTCCCGTACTCCGTTTTACTGAAAACTGAAAATTTCCCCTCTTTCAGTAAATTTCAGTAGGGTCTGAGCTACTGAAAAATACTGGTGTCAAACGGAGTAAATATTTTCAAATGTGTGCGGCAAACCTTATATTTTTTGCGTAATGTTGCTATGAAGGTCGAATATTATTGTGGCGATAATTTATTACCGCTTAGGATAACTTTATAATGACTATTGTTCTCCCAAAAACCGAAAACTGACACTTTCGGTTGTCAATTTTCAGGAAATACAATGAGAGCGTTCCCGTACTTTTCATGAAATTCCCCACCACATGATTCAGGAAAATTCAGTTACTGAAAGTACGGGAACAGACCTAGTGTATGAAAAAAAACCTAGAACAACGACTTTTTCTGCATTCTAAAACTTAGTCAGACGAGCAGCATTTAACAGTAGTTGCCACACGCTCGGCGTTTTCTTATCGTATATGTGCTTCAGCTGATGCTTAATGGTTTACCGAAGTTGCATCAGTGCTATCTTCACTAAAAAGAAGTTCCCCGGGAAAAGTAGTAAATATCACTTGCTACGTAGTAGATTAGTAGATTCAGAAAAAAGCAGAAAAAAGTAGCAGATCTACTACAATTGTAGTAAATGCCCATCACTGATTCCAGGTCGGCAAGCCGATAAAATGAGATCATAATTTCATTGCAAAATCAAATTTGCTGGCGGCTGGAGAGGAAATGGAGTGGACATGCCCATAAGATTTACATTGAAGGGGATGGTAGTAATTTTTTGTCTGCTCATTGTCAAATCGGGTCAAATCCAAGTAGTTCCGCTCTAATTTGACAATGAGAGCGAAATGGCGTAAAGGCAGCTTTAACATGCTTTGTGGGCGAGAGGATTGAAGGGGCTAATGGTGGAAAGTTATACCGCCCGTGTCCAGGCGCTGGTAATTCCATTCATTCGTTTACATACTGCAAGCTCTATTCTGGGTCCTCAGATCATACATCATTTTTCATGTACATGCTTTGTATTTGCTGCGGTGTGTATCAGCGTTATCAACTAATGAATAGGAGCGGGCCCGATTGTGCTATGAAATATGACAACTTGATTTAGTAGAGTTGTTCGGTCCGCATTTTTTTCTCTGCTCCGAAGCACTGAAACGTAATTTTTATCAATTGGCTGGGTGGACTTTTCGTTGGGCCGATGAATAACATAATTTGTGGGTCAGCATGCCGTACTTGAGATTTCTCTCAAGTTATATTTTTTGTTAAATTTCAGCTGACTTGTGGCTCTTTGCACCTCTTCTATTATTCGGAATGACGGCATAAGGTCTCCGGTATACCATACAGTGCTTAATAAAATGTTGTTTTGGCATAATACTGGTAGTTAAAGAATATTTTGATTTTAAAAATTTGTTTTTTGTTGTTTCGGAAGCAATTTGGTTGGTCTGAAATATATATTTTTGTAACAAATATATATTTATTCAAACTTATGTTTTTTATAATTTCATTTAAGGTTGAAAAGTGCTTGTTAAAAATAAAATAAGATTAACCATTTACAATGATGCTATTGATTACATATTACACGGCATCGATTTGATAGATTTGTAATTTTAAAACGAAAAAATTAAATATGTGCACACAAGTAATGTTTTAATGTTTTTAAAATTCTTTTGTCAGCTTTGCTTTAAAGATCGGTAAGTAGATCACCGTCAATGATGCAAAATTTAAAATAAATCTTTCATGATGCGACTTTGTTGTAGGTTTTTGGCACATTCGAGAAATTATTGTTGGGTATATTTGGCATATTCTCGTGGTATCGTATTTTTGTTTTAATAACTGCTGACCCATTTGAAAGTACCACGAGCCGCCACTGCTATGTTGTCATAGGCGGCCTTAAAGTCTATAAACAGATAGTACAATGAAATATTATAAGCTTGAATACCCTAGTGGGTAGAACGCAGGCTTCTTATGTGTGAGGTCCCTGGTTAAAATCGAGGTTTGGACGACGGACCACACAACAAGCTTTGAGTTCACCCAGCTCTAAATAGGTACCTGATTTAAATCAGGGATGAAGTGAGTCGTCAAACTAATCACTCTACTCTCGTATTTACATTGATTGTAAATTTGTGACCTACCAGCTTAAACCCCTAGACACGTACGAGGGTTGTCGTGGGAATACTTTACTTTTACAATGGAATATTAAATTCCATAAAGTCTCCGTCGTCTCCGTAAGCGTATTGGGTTATTTGCTCTTGCAGAATAGAGGATAGTATCTTATAGGAAGCACTCAAAAATGTTACGCCCCTAAAGTGTCTGCATATAGTTATATCTCCTTCCTTATGTGTGGGGCATATTATTTCTGTCAGCCTTTTAGCATCTCTTATGCCCTTATGCCCTTATACGTGCAATATAATTTCGTGAATTGCTCGGTGTAACGTCAGTTCTCCATATTTAATTAGCTCAGCTGGTATACCATCCCATCCAGGGACTTTGTTAAATTTCAGCTGACTTGTGGCTCTTTGCACCTCTTCTATTATTCGGAATGACGGCATAAGGTCTTCTTCCTGGATTGGTGGTGCCTCCAGTATTTTGTTGAGCTGACCGTTGAGCAATTCATTAAAATGCTCACTTCACACACCACAATGCTTTCATGATCGGTGATCAGCTTACTTTCTTTGTTTTTACAGTACGTGCAGCGTGGAGTGTACTGCCTAGTGTGGACCTTGCTTTTTAATTCTTTCTATTTGACAGATCATGTCTTTTTTCAGGCTAATTTCTGCCATCTGTGAAATATTTTCTTTGCTCTTCCGAGTTCTTTATATTCTTCTTCGTGCGTCCGCGATCTGTGAGACTGCTGCATTGTTCGGCATGAAACATTCTTATGTGCAGTCGCTCATTTGCATGCATTACTCACTATCTTGAAATAGGTGGTTTATCTGATTACGAGTGTCAACTACGAGATAGAATCGTAGGAACCTGAGGGGTCGGTAGCACTGCTTGCTAAGGCGTCAGTCCTACTGGCGCTCATGGTTGTATTTGTTCGTCTTGTGTTGTCTTAATAGCTGGTGACTAGGCATAATATTAACGCTCCTCTAAAATGTCACATCATAGCTTTAGCGGTGACTGGGCATAACACCAGCACTTCACAAGAATAAAAGAGTGGCACATAAAAAATAGTAGAATTAATTGTAATCAGCTTCTCCCATATGTGTCTCCCTATTGTCATAGCTAAGCATTCACTATAAAAGGTAGTCCCCTGGATAGCCTTTTACTAATAGCGTTAAAGCTGATGATGGTATACTTCATGTTTCGGGAGACCAGAAAGCCAATCCTGAGCACATGGAAGACAGTATAAATCATATTCTTTCTTTTGTAAAACATCATTCCCTTTTGGTGGGCTCGTGATGACTGCTCCATAAACTTGTTACGGTAAATGTTATCGTTTGCTCGCCAACCTTACTTGGAAGGGGCTAGACTGATAATATTAGTCAATCTTTTCTGAAAGAAAGATTGCCCGCAGCTTCCACGAGGAGGTTCAGATCAGACTTCTATCAGTCGAAATAACTAAGAAAAATGAAAATGGATGCATTTGTAGCCAAATTTTTATGCGATTGTTCACAGGTATCTGAGATCAATAATCGCATGAGTGAGCTTAAGCATTTGGAAATGATTTGTATGCGATAAAAATGTTCCTACGTTAGTGTTTATGCACATGCCCATACATCAAATGAATGCAAGAAGCAAGAAGTTATTGTAATTATTCAACGTTTTCTCACACCAACGGTGCTCCCTTAACGCCGGTTTCACTTGTTTCATACATTCGTATCTCATTCTCGAATTAATAAACAGAAAGTCAAAAATTGGACCATTTTTCAGCTGCCGTTTCTATTCCATTCTCTCTTATATATGTGGGTGAGCATCTTGAAAAAATAAGAGAGTTGTGATACAAACTCTGGTTTGAGATTATTTAGCTTCGATTTGTGAAGCAAAATCTATTTATTTGTAGAATGCATGCTCTCATCAAAACAATTTTTTATGTCTTGCAATATTCATTGAAAAACTAGAAGCTTAAACTCTGGAGCTGAAAGATGTTATTTAACATCTTTCAATTCACACATTTTTGTAAAAACATATTCCTAAGCAAGTGGGTAAAGCAGTTATTTTTTATTTATTTATTTATTCATTTCCGTTTTAACAGAAGCGATCCCAATTACAAAAATAGAATGAGAAAAACAAGAGATAGTCCATTGAATAATTCATAAAATAACATTAAGATAGTTCAAAATAAAAAAAGGTGAATTACGATAGCAATACAATACAAAACAAAGTATAATACAATTGAGATAACGAAAAATAAAATAAGAAGAAGAAGAACAAGTAATGAAAGACAATAATGTAAACAAGCTTAACAAAATGCCACGAAAAAAATCAAAGATTACAAGAAGTTTCAAGAATTAAGGTTATGATATGCCGTCTAAAACGAGGGAAGATTAGTGGAAAAGGATCAAGCTGTAGTTCATTGAGTCTGCTGGAGATAAGCAATAATGAATTTGAATTGAATTGAAAATATTTTTATTTTAAATAAGTCGTACATTCTTAGCCTAACTTAAAGTTTAATTAACAGGAAAACTTAAATTCTAGCTTCTGTACTATTTTAGCCTGCTGGCTCTGATTAGTTTTATTGTTTTGTATATTTTTTCGGCACACATTTTTTTTCCTTAAACATTAATGGTATTACTCACCCTGTACTGTAGCTGGGATTACCCTGGCAATGATTTTCTTAAAAACTACTTTACAATACGCAATAATGGCGAAAACAACGTCGGTTCGCATAAACGGGTTTAAGAAAACTGGCGAAGATCTATCTGAGCGATTAGTCACGCAAAACAAAAGCCTCGAGCTAAAGACAGATAGCATAGGACAGTGGAGGAGCCTGAAAAGCAGACACTTATCAACCATTCGACCAGAAACATTGAATGAAAACCAGGGCGAGAAGAGATCAGATAATCCATAGCTTTGGAGTTTGAAAAAAGAAGCTTGTGATCAACAGAGTTGAAAGCCTTAGCAAAATCAGTGTATGCCACATCAAAGCCGAAGCACCCAAGTTAGTGAAGGATAAGAATTTAGAAGTGGAAGATCTACCTTTTACAAACCCATGCTGCTTAGGAGCATAGAAATATAGAAAGTAACCTGTTGTAGACAACTCAAGAAAGGAGTGAAATAGGACGAAAATTTGATATACAACTTGGGTCTCTGGATTTATGTGTTGGGGAAATATGAGTAGACTTCCGGTACGTGGGAAAGGAACCCGAGGAGAAAGTAAGCTTGAAGGACAAAGGAGCAGATAGGAACGACAAAAGAAATTTGGCGAACAGGTTCGGAATGCCCTCAGGACCACAACCGACACTAACATCAAGCAATTGAAGTAAGAACACAATTTCTAGGGGGTTGGTTTGTATACAGGAGATGAATGACGGAGGAAAATGAGGGCGTTCATATGACGTGATTGGATGGTTTTGGGGAAAGAAAGGGGGGAAGTAAGCTGCAAAGAGATCACAAATCTACTGATGATTAGTAGCAATGGGACTATTAAGGAACATAGAACCGGAGAAATAATGAGAATTTTTCAAGGAGTGGATGCAGGACCCAAAGTGTGTGTGTGTGTTGGTAAGAACGAATAGAGTATTCGATGTTGTTGAAATAATCACGCATACACTGTTTGAAGGCAGTTTTCGCGGCTGATCGAAGCTTTGAGAATTCAAGGTAGTCAATATGGCAACTCGAAGCACGGAACTTAATACGAGCTGCATTTTTGCCCTAAGGGCGGACGCCACATCATTCTGAAACCAAGGAGCATCATTTGATTTGCGCGGACGATTGGATGCAGTGAAACGGGAGATGGGGCTGGAGAGGAAATTATGAAATCTGAGGGCGAGTTCATCAACAGCTAGTCGGCAGCAAAAGGAGTACCAGTTAGTACAGTCGATTTTATTCGCCATCTTTACAAAGTCCGAATCATGGCCATTTAAACTCGACAGCCGAGAAAGATTTTTACTAGACACAAAGGCATTAGAAAATTATATAGAAAGAGGAGGATGGTGTAGATCAGGTGGCACGTGGGGCATGTCATCAGCTTGTACAGCAATGTTGTGTGAGGGAATATTTGAAAGAACAAGGTCAACAACTTTATTGTTGAAATAGTTATAGATATAGTTCAGTTCTTTCCAAACTAAAAGAGTTTCTTTTAAAAAAAAAGAATTAAACAGGCAACAAAGCTATGAAAAAGGCATGCTCCGTTCTTTTGGTAGACAATCGATTGCTGGCCAAAATCATGCCCAGGGCTCCTTGCAAAGTTAAAAGAAGTTTTTCAAAATTTGAAAATAACAGGAAGAACTTCAGCGTTGAAAATATTGACAAATGCTGGATGCTTTATTGCAACAAAGAAAGGTTTTTTTTTTAAATATGTACAGAGCAAGATATTTGCAGTAGAATAGAAGACCTAGAATAATAATGTGTTGCTGCTTGAGAAATTCAGAGGTGCCTTTTTTGGCCAGATGGAGGTCTTGGGGCTACCTTTTAAAAGGAATATGGACTTACTTTGCAGCAGTAGTGGCTCATGGTTTTGAGACTAAAAGAAGCACAAGTAAAATATATAAGCATATAATATAGATAAGCATACTTATGGAGCGCGTAGTAAACGAAACCTTTGAAATACCGTGTAAAAAATCAATTAAGTATTTTGATGCTGACCATATTTGCATTAAAAGCTAGTGATTGATTGTTAACAGCTTTCTACTCACTATGATCAAAAATCTCACAAAAGTTCAAGTTAATTATAGTATTTAAAAGCAAAAAAAAATTACTAATTTCTTTAATTCTGTTTTTTAATTATAAAAAAAGTTAAGTTGAAAACATATTACAGGCTAAATATATGGCGAAAGTTTTTTAATAGCTCAAAGTTGAGGATATAATGCATCTTTTAGCAAATTAAATAGGCAATGTCACAATAAAAATAAATTTCTCATATAATTTGCAATAAAAGTGCCTAACATAGCAAACAGTTAACTTGCAAACAGTTAACTGAGCGAAATTATTGGTCTTAGTTGCTAAAAAACAATAAGATCCTTTTTGCGCTCAATCGATCTAGATGAAAAAGACTGCCGCAGTAAATACTCTATGGCACAATCACCTCAATTTTGGTTTTCCACTCTAAAATCCATATTAAACGGGTAAATATTAACTTTGCGAAACAGAATCTATTCAATACGCTCTCACTTTAACGAGCTTTATGTTATAATTTACTTTAAGAACTATTCTTTTATCCATGTTTAACCGACCGTATTAATACATACTGACAATACAAAATTTACACGTTGAAAAAATTATAACAGGTGCGTTTTTTGCGAAGAAGGCATAAAAACGCACCTATAAATGTAACTATAAATGCTAAAGAAAGCACTTCTGAAATTCAACATAGAAATAACATAGCCGAAAGCAATCAAGTGGTCATATCACCCAAAGCACCTGAACCGAGAAACTCATTTTGCGAAAGTAAACCCAAAGCAGATTCAAAAAAACCGCTCTGGAGAAAATTGCACACGAAACAATTTAACTCCTTCCATATCAAAATCACAATCACAGAAAGGGAAGAACTCGTAAGAAAAGAAGCAGAAAAGAATACCAATTCTGTAACGTAGATCATGGGGGGAAAGAACCATAATAGCGACGCGGATGAATTTTCAGCGTCAACATAGGCGTCCAAAGCAATCAAGTGGTTATTTCACCAAAGCACCAGAACCGAAAAACTACGTCTTTTGGGAAAGCAAACCCAAAGCAGACACGGAAAACCGATCTGGGGAAAATCGCACACGTAAAACTTTAACACCTACTATTCTATTCCCTACATGAACATCACAATAGCTTGCACCGTACATGTGTACATGTGAACAAAGCAGAAAATGCTTCAATTCGTAAGGGGAACGGCTCGTAAGAAGAGGAGCAGAAGATAATCTACCGATAAATCATGAGGAGGGAACAGTAACATAACAGAAGACATGGATAGTTTTACAGCGTATCAAGTTCAGTCATTAAGAAAGATTTTCGGGTCGTTCAGCGAGTGGATGGGGCAAGGGTTTTTTGAATTTTTCTATCCACCAAGACGCTGTGAACTGAGCCAGCGTCCGCGATGCTATTTGAGTACATTGATTGTAAAAATTTTGTGGGCATCATATAGACAAAGCGTCTAAGTAGATCTATGGGAAAACCACGAGTTTGAGCATTGAAGCAAGATCACTTCAGTGTTCTATATAGTATATCTCAATGAACTGTATGTTTTGAATTGAATGGCATGTAGTACCTGTAATTTATAGTAAAACGTTTGAGTTTTAACCTGGAAGCTCTGTAGTTGGACTGTTATAAAATAAAACCATTTGATTCATAGTAGCGATGGAGTTTTGTCTTTTGTAAGAAAATAAATGTTATTACTTTGACTGTTAAATATTGATTGTAAATTTTTTGGTTTTTTCATATTGATTATTTAATGAATTTTGTGGATTAGCAAGAGAAGCATTGCTTCCTTTGCGTACATCGACAAGCCGCCCCTGCTTTGTGTCCCTTTAAACGATTTGGATTAGCATACTAAGAAAAAATAAAAAAGAATATGCATTGCGATATATTATGCTAGCCTGGATCCTTACTCGTAAACATATTAACTATGAAAATTTCTCATGAATAGATAGCGTGTCAATTTTGTATTTTACATTGAAGACGCTTTCACTAGTACATCTTTTTCAGGCACTTGTCAATGCTAACTGAGTTAACCGTCACTTATGTTGATGATCATTTGCTGAAACATTTCGAATCCATATACTAATTAAGTTACTTCAAGCGTGAGCGCTTTGCACTTTAGTATTTGCTTTACCGAGAAAATATAATTTATGAAAAAATTGACGTACGATTCATTCTTGTTATGAGTCAAATGTGTGCCCTAATAATTATGATTTGAATTGTGCTAATGCCTGTGAACGAAAGCTTAGTTCTATACTGTTATCCAAGTCTGCAGATAAATATTGCTTATAGTTTGGTGATTTTATTTTTGATTTCATATTGCGTAACGGCATTGGCAAATGATCGTAGCGGTGTAAATTTTCGAAGCAAATATCATATACATACATACAAGCATACGAAGCTGGAATTTTGGAAACTTAGAAATTTGAAGGTTGATTCATCCGCTTTCATTGATGCCGAACGAAACTATTTTACGACGCAATGTGATAATTCGCAGAAGAACGGTATTTGGCTTAGATTATTATTGAGGCTATTTACAATAACCGAATCAAAATTAGGTTATAAGACTCCTTGAGGTCAACGATATATGTAAATCGTAAATTAAATTAACAGATTAGTAATTCACACTCGCAACGTCCGAGAAATCACAATAGATTTGTTTTTTTTTTAGAATATTGAGTGAAATTAATGGATAATTGTCAACAACGAAGAACACGAAATTGAATTGGCTCAAATTTGATGTACACGAAAAAAGCCGTATGTACTACAATATATGCATACATATGTACATATATTACTAACAACAACTTCTACGTCAGCAATTTCGACATCTCCATTGAAATTGTACTTGTGGAAGCAGTGAAAAGTTTAAAGAAAATGAAAATTGAAAAATTATTTTCCTGCATCTCTGGAACAATTGCAATTCCAGCAAGAATCCTCGACACACAATTCTCGAAAATGAGCAACAGTGGCTTAGCTGCTGTTAAGTGCGAAGTGCTCCACCAGCGCTCATTGTGTGCGGACAATGAGCGAAACGACTTTTGCATTAATAATAATAACTTTCACTGTACCATTTCGCTGCTTGTTCTACAGCTGTTTGCATAGCTAGTAGAACTATCCCTTGTGCACTTTAAATATGCATCGCTGGTTGACTTCAAGCATAGCTCTCATTCCGCTAAACTGAATTTGTGTTGAATTTCATTTTCATTTAGCAGAACAAAAGTTTGCACAGTTTCAAATTGAATAAAAGGTCAAGGAAATCGCACGTCTGGAAGAGGACTAATGTTAAATCATATTGTAGGATAAATTCGTTGGGGGATTTTTAAATTGCAGCACTTTGTATCAGGTTTTAAGGACTGGTAAATTATATTCGAGCATTTCCTATGTGTCCGTAAAACTGCTGTTCCATTTGTAAGACCCCATTTGATTCATACTAGTACTAAACACAAACATTTTGCCTCTATTTGAAACTGGCACTGAACTTAATATGTCTATATGTGCACTGCAGGCAAAAAGTTTAAGACCACATCGCAGAAATGAAGCATACTTAGATTTATAAAACTGCAAGTACCTTTTTTTACAGTAATTGCCTGTTTTAAGGAGGGTTGCAATGAAGAGATTTAAAATGTACATGGGATTTCCAAATTCTCAGTCAGGGTAATAAAACACGTTGGGTTTTTCCCACTTTCAGGACTTTAGGTGTCTACAATTTTTTAAAGTAATTAAAATAAACCTTTGAAGTTTCTGGGAATATGGATTTGAAATATTGTAAAATTCCTATAAATAGGTACCTTATCCTCAAAATATTTCATTTGTGAGTTTTTGTGCTGACAAGTAATACGGATTGTTATTTTCAGCGAATTTTATTCCGTGCACTTTTAATATTTAGTTATTGGTACCTTTTAGCAAAGTTTTGGCAAAATTTCTGTTCAAAATGGGAAAAGCGCGCAGCATTAAGCCGGAAGTTAGAAGTGTGATTGTGGCGCTTCGTAAACAAGGAAAGCCAGAAAGAGAGATCAGTAAAAGTAGATCAGTAAGTAAAAATTTCAAAGACTGCTGTACATAATGCTTTCGTTAAAATCAAGGATAGTGAAAGCAATTGTGATGCTGTAAGGAGCGGACGACCCAGAGTGACAACAAAAGCGGAGAATAAGACTCCAGTGCTTATGAGCAAAAGGGATCGAAAGTTAACTGCACCGGAAATTCGAGCAGAGTTCAATGCGGGACATTCAAAGTCCATAAGCTTGTAAACTGTAAAAAATCGTCTCAGGTAAGCTGGACTCGTGGGGCGTTAGCAGCCAGAAAACCTCTGCTTCGAAAAGGTAACAGACAAAAGCGGATAGAGTGGGCACGAACTCATAGCTAGTGGACAATTGAAGACTGGCCACAAGTGCTTTGGACAGATGAATCAAAGTTTGAAGTTTTTGGCTCCAAACGGAGGGTTTATGTCACGCGATCTGCTGGAGAAAGAATGGCCGCGAACTGTGTAATACCAACAGTAAAGCATGGAGGTGGTTCTGCTATGGTCTGGGAGTGCTTTTCGCTTGCTGTAGTGGGTGAATTAGTTTGAATTGATGGCACGTCAACTAAAGGAAATCTTGCAGAACACGGCCATACCATCAGGTTTGCGGTTAATTGTTCGAAATTGCACCCTTCAACAGGATAATGACCCCAAACACAGTTCTAAATTATGCAGAGGATATTTAGCTGAAATGGAGAATGATGGAATACTATTGAATATGACCTGGCCCCCACAATCATCTGATTGGAACCCAATTGAATTGTTATGGGAGGAATTAGATAGAAGTGTACGTCAACGCTGTCCGACGTCAAAGCGACACTTGTGGGAGCTTCTTCAAGAAGGGTGGAACAATAGCTCCCAAGATACTGTAAGAAAATTAGTTGAAAGAATGCCAAGGATTACTAAAGCAGTAAAAAATGCCAGAGGAGGATATTTTGATGAATGTAGAATTTAAATTAGAAAAAGATTCTTTTTATAAATTTTGACTAGTAAACTAGAAAAACAATAAACTGACATTTGACAATTACATAAAAAGTAATCAATTATATTTTATCTAGAAATAAATAAATTCTAATTACCATGAAAATTTTGTTTATTTTCTCGATTCCTAAGTGGTCTTAAATTTTTTGCCTGTAGTGCACATATATTTACTAAAAACGTGTGAGCTTGTTTCACAGCCCTTTCGACGGTGTTTGTGAAAGCCTTGCATAGCGAAAGCAAATTATTACGATTTCACTTTGCATTTGCAGACTCACTTCGAAAGGCAGTAACTTAAAACAAAAACTACTTAGAAACTTAAAATTGTTCGCGAATGATACCAAGTGCAACTATGAATCAATGCAGGGAACGGGAAAATATGATATTTAATTAATACCAGTACACACGACACACCTGGCTGGATTACAATGAAGTAATTAAAACATTCCCAAGGGAGCAGACAGGATGGTGAATGAGATCTACGTGGCTAGTCTGCTGCCTGGTATGAATGAAACCATTTAACAAATTGAAATCCTTGTTTTTGGACTTAGCATGCATCTAGGAAATATTACTCTGTTAATAACGATGACAGCCATTAATCCCATTTATAGTTGACGTGAGTTATTATTCTGAGCAGCTCGAAGGATGCTGCATAGAGCTTGAATATCGTTCATAGCAAATGGACATGGTCCGAAGCAGCAGCAGAACTATCAGCGGGAACATGACTCTAGTGAATATGGGTAGAATTAATTCAATCCTTTTACTCGTAGCAATATTGTTACAAACACTGAATCATATTGCCGTTCATGCTTGCAATTAATTATCAGCTTCGCAGTGGGTTGGATGTGACAGTTGTGATTTGAACTCATTTTTCTGTTCATGAGTGGTCTCTTGCGGAGCAAAGTTGTGGTCCGCAGAATATCTAAACTAGTCCTAGCCTCCATGTATTATCGGTTGTAGGTTGCTACATGTGGTTTCTGAGTAAAGCAACCTTTCTCGGCAATTGAATTTTCGCGAGTCGAATAAGTTTATATAAATAAATGTAACGTAAACTTTGGCTGATGTCAGAGGATCAAGAAGCCAGGACGTTTCTCTACAGTTTCCCTGAAATACTGTAGTAAAAGAAATATTATCGTATGGCTAGTATTTACTTTAAATCATCAAAAGCTTTCGTATATGCTGAATTCCAATAGGGTCCGAGATTATATTTTAAGCCAAAAAAGGTATTTTTGGCTTGTGAAAGTGAGTGAAATAGAGATTTTACTTTTGATTTCTTTTCTAGTTTAGCAAGTTTGTACACGAAATCTGTTCCTTTACTTCTCTGTTTTTCGGCGAATTTTTTCGCACCACAATTTTCACCCGAAAAGTAAGGAAACAAACCTTTAATGTATTGCGCAAGTAGGTTTGATGTTAAAAGTAAAATTATTGGTCCTGGTCACGACGAATCAATAAGTGCCTATTTCTCTCCAAATTGTAAAGGTGAAAATCATTGCCGCAGTAGATCTTTTATGGCAAAATCGCAACATTTTATTTATTTATTTACTATCTATTGCGCTACAGATATACTCCAATCACAGCGCCAAGAATGAAAATGAGACATAATAAAAAAAAGAGCAAAATAAGAAGTAGCTAATTAATTTAAAAATAACAACAAAAAATTAAGAAAATTAAAATATTACTAGGGGGCTTCGCCTCCTGCTCGCTTCGCTCACCAACCCCCAGACCATTTACGATTTTAAATTGTACATTTTACAGGACTTATGTACTAAAGCCGTGCGAAAATCAATAAAAGTTCACAGTCGCAGAGATCAATTTTTTTGTTTACTTAGATCTGTAGAAAATGTTTCATCCAAACCTCGACAAATATTTCAACGTCGTTTAACGAAAAAAAATGGATGATCATGCTCTGCGGGTCTCATTTTCCTTTCCTTCTCATAACGCTTGCTCAAAAACGATGTTATTTATAATTTTCTCTTCCGTACGACATTCTAAAATAAAAATATAATCCGACCAAATTTCCAAAACTTTTTTTATTAATAGAGCGAAAACTAAGGTTGAATTGGAATTCAAAATAACATTTTCAAAACATTCTTGAATTCTAAAAAAGATTGCGCGAGAGTACCAGGCTTAAGATCATTGTGCATTCTAGGAAGACGCAACAAAGGCGAATGCAAATAAGCTTCCGCACGAGCAAACGGAACAGAAAAAACCCCAGAAGATCGACTAGGACGACTATATTCACGTATGGTTATCTGGGAATCTCACGATCTGACCTAAAAAAGCCTTGGAAAAGTTTGAAAAGATTACACGCATCGAGGAACAATCTACGCAATTCCAGCGAGGACATATGAAGAATGGAAAGACGAGAGGAGTAAGGGCAATAGAGAATGCTGAATTAAAAAAAACAAACGAACGAGTCAATATACGCTGAGCAGCTTCAATGGCGTCAGATATATACTGAAAGTGAGGAGTCAAGATTTGGCACGCATACTCCAGAATGCTACCAACTAAGGAGACAAATAAATGAATACAGGTAGAAATGTCGGTAAACATATGCGAAGAACGCAAGACAAAGCCAGTAATTCTGGAAGCCCTGGCCGTAATATTCAGCACACTTGAATATCAAATTTCAATTTGGAATCAAACACTACGGCAAGGTCTTTAAAATGATGATAACAACTGATAAGGAAACACTAGACAAAACATAAGTGACCACATGAGGCGCATTTTTACGTGAGATTGACATCTGATGACACTTCATAATGTTTAGTGGTAAGAGGTTGTTTAGGCACCAGTGATTGAGAGCAATCAAATCAGCTTGCAATTGGTGATTATCGTCTGTAGATTTGATTGCCCTGTATAATTTTAAGTCATCCGGTAATAAAAGACAAGAGGAGTTGATAACTGAAGGAAGATCATAGACAAAGAAGATAAAAAGTAAAGGATCTAGGGTATAATATTGAGGAACTCCGGATGAGAAGAAAAGATATCGTTTTAAGTGACTCTGCAAAGACGACTATGAAGATAGGAGGAAATCCAAGAAAAGAGGGGACAAAAAATACTATACCCATTAAGTTTATTGAGTGGCAGGCTATGGCTCACAGAGTCAAAAACCTTCGGAAAGTCCGTATAGATTACTTCAACTTGACGTTGATAATCGAAAGCAGTAGCGACAAAATTAGTCAATATCATTAGATTGGTTGTAGTAGAGCGGCCCTTTATGAAACTCAGGAGCAAGTAAAGGTTGTATAGACGGAAAAACTATATTATAGGCAGGACGCTCAAGGAAACACTAAAACAGCAGAGGAGGGATACAAAGATTACAGAAGGGTCACCAGATTTGAAAATTGGGAAAATATTGGCGGATTTCCATAAAGAAGAGAATACACCAGAAGCAAGGATAATGTTTAAAGGGATAGCTAACGGAACACAGAGAAAGGATGATAGGGATGTGACAAGTATATTGGGAATACCATCAGAACTGGATCTAGCAATGTAATCTCAGGTGTGGATGAGAGTTTCAACTTCCAAGAATTTGGTACTAAACACGGAAAAAGGAGGAGAAGAACGAGTGAATACAGATGTTATAGAAGTATTTAGTGCGTTTTCCTAAAGAGGGGGGGGGGGGGCGGTTAAGGGCTAGCACTTGAGAAAAAATGATTATAGTTAAACATCTCAAAAATATAGTCCCAAAATTTGAAGTCCATCAGAGCAAAACTCTCGAAGCTATTGAATACTTAGTCCTATCTCCTCTATCATTGTAGCTCCGACAGCTCGGAGCATGGCAGTCATTTTCTCAAAACAACTTTTTACAAGTCCGTGTTCACTGCTATTTAAAAACCAGAATACCGATTCATTTCAAACTTGGCACACACTTTTTACATGTAAAATACTTCTCCCCCAACGATAAGTTTTATAATTTGTTTACACTAAGGGGATTTGGTGGTAGTCAATTTTAGTGTACGATGTCATCTTTCTAAGAAACGCTATAGTCATTGAAATGCATTGAGAACTCTTAATCGAGCAATCCAGGTGTTCCGTAAATCAGCAGCACTGCTATTGTCAGTAATGCTGACTATTGGAACTGCTTCAGGTAATGAATGTAACAGTCTATGACTGTCGAACAGTGTGTATATCCCTGTAAGTATATTAAGGGACTAACTATATCGATTTGAATGGCCTTCAAGCGTTGGGAGACCGTAGCAAAGTGCGCTAAAGATTTGCTCAAATGTCTGATTATTTGAGATTCTTGACCCCAAGTGGTGTCAAATATCCTTGTTCATTGAGGGATAAAAGAATTTGCGTGTTAAGCCCTTCTTAAAATCACGAACATCTGTTTCCTTGGTTGGACCAGACGTTTGCAAAAAAAGTTGACGTTGGCACCAGAGACTGGTGTTTTCTTGGAGGTGTATATTAATTTCTTTCGGGTCAATGGAAATTCTTTGTCCGAATTTATAAACAAAGCTATTGCGGTAAAGTCGAGAATTTTGAGAAGAATGATTTCGTTTAAATAAGAGACTATGCCGGCTAAAACGTTACTGCAATCGGAATAAGTGAACTCACGTAGCTTAGATGTTTAAATTGATGAGGTGTAGCTTTTTGAATACAGAAGTGAGTCGTTTGTAGCCAGTGCACAATTTAAACCTCTGGGCTTCCAAAAAGTTTCAGTATTAGCAAATGTTTTGATAAGCCACTAAGAGTTTGAAGTTGCATGCGCTATACTTCTGCTATGCGTCATTTAATTTGATCGAGTAAAATCCGAGAGGTAGGTAAGCTCCACGACATTTTTCCTGTAGAGCTGCCCAATAGTCCCAATTAATGTGTCTACGACTAGACTAGGCTAAGCGTTTGAGTCTGGGGAGGTCAACAGAATAGCAATGATAGCTTTATGAGGCCAGTTTACAGTTAAACCGCTGTCTTTTCTTATAGTCGCACAGATAAGCGTTTAGCTTAACATCGCCAAATTGTCCTTAGCTCTTTGACCATATTTTGAAGGTAAGCTATTCAAATAGCCTTAGCCTGATCTGAAGAATGTTGATTTCTTATAGCGAAACCTCATGATCCAAAAATTTGACTGTAGGTCGAAGGAAGTTACATTTTTTTCAAGTTGACAATGAGACTCTAGTCCGCAACTCGTTTGTGTGAATGGTGAAGTCGAAGTGAATGAGATGCTTATCTTTGGAAGTCGAAGCTTTCGAAAAGTGATCGAGGTATGTATATGAAGTAGACTTCAGCTCGCTTAATATTTTATGAACGAATAGTTGGAACGATTGAGCCACATTACAATGTCCGAAAGTCATTTGTGTCAAAGTAAAGAGTCGAAGAGTGTACAGATGACGATATTAGGAATATCTCTTGGTTCCACTGGTATTTCATGATAGTCCTTAGTTAGGTCTCTTGGAGAGAAAATAATTTCGCGATTTAGTCTCTGACGGAAGTTTTGAACACTGGGGATCAGAGATCCATCCAGGCATGTTCAATTTATCTTAAAATTAATTGAGTTTTATTGCTTTAATCATAAAAGTATTGCGTGATCTTTAAAAAAACGGATTACTTGAATAATATAAACTTTATTGGTCGAGAGAGAAATGTTAAAAATTGATTTGTGCTTAAGTACTAATTTGGTAAGCAATTATTGCTTACGTCGAAAATCAAAGCACACGCAAGTGAATTCACCTCACATTACCGACTCTGCAATATATGCATGTTCTCATTTTAATTTCCATTCGTGCATTACACTTGCTCATCAATATCATCAATATTCATTTACAAACATTGTTATTAATTGTTTGTATTGACATTACAACTAATTTATAATCTATTTGCGGACAGACTATGTAAAGTGGAAACGGCCGGCTGTTGTAAGAGATACAGGATATACACCCTGTTTTAGTTGAAAATCAAATAATTTTTTAGCTGCTGCTAGCTTGTGGTGTGCTCGTCCGCATGTTGTGGATACTATTTGAGGGTTAATGGTCAAGATATGGTGTGCTATCTTATGCTTCGCGTCGTATTACTTCATGTTGGAAATGGCATGTTATCGTTGGACAAGGGTATGTAGCTGCGGATGCTCAAGCAAAACGACGAATTTTTTCAGCTCTAAAGCTAGAACTACACTGGCGTCACGTAACGTGACCTCACGTGTCGTCACGTTTTGCGTGTGGAGGCATGAGCTCACGCTTGGAAATACACTTGTCTCATGCTAGCAGCTCACGTGTGTTGCAATTGCATATCGAGGTTTGAGGTTTAACTAAATTTCGCTGCGCACATAAAAATTCTGTTACAATTATTTCCCACAATTTACCAGCATCAATGTATTTCGCCATTTCACAAGTATTCATGCTTATACATTTTCAACAAATCACTTACCTTATACATTTCAATCAAATCAAATACCATGTGGTAAAAATATTGGCTAAGCGTGCTCTCACGTGAGCTCAAAAATCTGAATTTGCAGATTATCAAAAACGTGAGGTCACGTGACGTCACGTGAGCCGTGTGGCGTGTCGCCAGTGTATTTCTAACCATACAAAATGGTACTGCAGATCTATCACACGTGTGGTCAGCTGATGTGACGGCACGTGACCTCACGTGACGTGACGCCAGTGTATTTCTAGCTTAACGGTGCCTACGTGCGTTTCATTGAAAATGAAGTAATATCACCTACAGACGACGAACATGGTTCGCCAACTTGGTGCGAAAACATGTTTTAAAACTTCGATACAGACGTTCGCACCAAATGCCGCACATCAGTACATTGAACATCAGTTTGCACTGAATTTCAAGGTTCACGCACATGTTGGTGAACCTGAGAAAAGGGTAAGTGTTTACCTGCGTACAACAACAATTGCACGTGTTCGCTCGCCAAGTTGGCGAACCATGTTCGTCGTCTGTAGATACTATTAGAGGATTCACCATAATGTCCGCACGTTAAATGGGTCTAGAGACAGTGGCAATAATAGACAGCCAAGAGAGCTCGTGACGGAGTCTACGTTCTAGTTTAATCACATTTCACCCTCAAGGGTTGATGGTTGACTAGTTTGCAGCACCATTGTTAGTAGCATCGAAATATCTGCACCTGAGTCTATAAGATAGTATCATTTAGACAAATTGTAAGTTATAAGGACGACTGGGTGATGAGTCACATTTTCCTGCCATATGCAAAGAATAGCGGGTTGATAGATCCGTGGGACCAAGCTTGTAGTTGTATGGAGAAATGTTCTTGAGTGGCTTTAAGTCGAATTTGTGGTTGTAACTGAAGGCTAGTTCACAAGATGTATTGCCTGCCAGACGGTTCCGGAAAATGAAATACCAACAACTTCTGGTAGTGTTTCTGCAAAACACAAACCGATTTCTGATAATGTTGCCGCAAAACATAAACCAATTTATAAAATAACTGATCAAATGTTCAAAATCATCTGCTAATGCGATTTCGAAATCTCCAGTCTCCGCATCTAATGTAGCTAAGAAAACCAACTCAAAAGCAGTAGATGCCAACATT
Organism: Nemotelus nigrinus; assembly: GCA_947369275.1. NCBI lineage: Eukaryota > Metazoa > Arthropoda > Insecta > Diptera > Stratiomyidae > Nemotelus > Nemotelus nigrinus. The sequence continues at coordinate 77,899,779 of OX376372.1, forward strand.
GTTTTAGATCCTCATATGGTATCAAATGATTTGAATATTTTCAACTGCACCCTCAGAGGTGTCACACAACCCAGAGCTATATTTGTATCTAGGCTTGCTCCTGATACCACCGCAGATGACGTAAAGAAAAATGTTGAGGGAATCCTTGAACATACAAAATCCTTCATCAATAAGGACTGTGTATCAGTTATTAAGATAGTGAATCGGCATCGTGTATCATTTAAAATTATAGCACCAGATTGTTGCTTTGATTCCATTGCAAATACCAATTTCTGGCCGCGGAACTCTGTTGTGCATGAATTCGTCACTAAATAAATAAGTAAATCAAGTGCAAAAAACGGGACGAACTCATCTCAGCACTTTACATCAACGTAAGTGGAATGCAATCTAAACTTAATAAGTTCTATGAGCTGTCGAACTCTGAAGCTTTTGATGTCATTGCGATCACCGAAACGTGGCTTTGTGCAAATATTCACAATGCTGAAATTGTGCAAATATTCACAATGCTGACATGGAGATCTTACTGACGCTCCTGTCGGAGGTGGTGTTCTTCTGGCGTTTAAAAAAAAAATTCAAAGTATCTCTAATAGAAATACCGCATACAGATAATGCATTTATTTGTGCTCATGTCGAACTGACGTCAAAGAAAATAATTTTTGGTGTCAACTACACGCCACCAAATTCTTCGTATGATGTTTACGTTTCGCTTATACATATTATGCGGCTCATATGCGACCTTGCGGACAATAACGACAACGTCATCTTAATGGGTGATTTCAACCTACCTAGAATAAACTGGTGCCCTTCAGCGGACGGCACTTTCGAAGTTCCGAGCTTTACTTCTATTGGCGGATAACACGACATCAACACTGTAAACGAATTTATATCACTTCGTTTGTTTCAAGCCAATTGCATCCGGAACGCAAATGGAAAAATGCTGGACATGATTTTTTCGACTGATGCCTCTTCTACTGTGGTGAAACCTCTCACATCATCTCTCATCGACAAAACCGCGCATCATTGTGGACTCAACTAGTCTATTAATTACTTATCATCGAGCACATCTGAACTTAAACTTAATTTTAGACGAGCTAATGTCAATCAAATACGTGACTTGCTTGCTAACTATGATTGATCTTCCGTGTTGTAGGAACCTAATCCTGATAAAGCTACGTTTTATTTTCACATTCGGTTGTTTGGCCATTTTTTACGGTGCGTGCCAACTACCTTTACTAAAAGCAAGGTTCGTTTTCCTTGGATGTCTCAACAGCTTTGCCATTTGAAAAATTCCAAAAACAAAGCCTGGAAAAAGTTTCGCCTGACTCGCTCAGAGCCTGACTATCAACGTTTTTCTACATTACGAGATCTGCATCATAAAGAAGTTGCATTTGCATATCATAGACATACGCAACAGCTAAAATTTAATTTTCAAGCTCAACCTAAGAGATTTTGGAATTTTGTTAATTCTAAGACTTATAACGATGGGTATCTACTCACATTTAAATCTGGCGACTCTTATTTTGATTATCCTTTTGATATTAGTAATTTATTTGCTTCTGTTTTCCGTAAAGCTTATCGTACGGACTTTCCAAGCTCCAGACACTTTTCACCCTACTTGACAAACTCAACAGTTTCTTCTTTGGAGATGAAGGATTTAAAAATTGACGAGGACACTATTATCACATTTGTTAATAAACTTGACAATAATATAACACCTAGCCCAGATGGCATACCTAATTTGGTCTTGAAATATTGTGTGTCATCACTACTACCTGTGCTGTCTTATATTTTCAATGCATCCTTAAAAACAGGCATCTTTCCTCATTTGCGGAAATACTCCCTCGTCACTCCTATATTCAAGAAAGGGAGTCGTAACGACGCTTGCAACTATAGACCTATTGCAAAACTTCCCTGCGTCGCAAAACTTTTTGAAGCCATAGTCACGAATGTTGTAGCCTTTCATTGCAAATTCATTATGGCTCCATATCAGCATGGTTTCATGAAAGGTCGTTTAACCACAGCCAACCTGCTTGAATTTTCTCACCAAATAACCAACTAACCTCCAAACTGACTGCGACTACACAGACTTGACGAACGCCTTTGATCAGCTTGATCACTCTATACTTTTAGCTAAGCTTCATTCCTTTCAATACTTGTTTTTAAATTGGATGGACTCTTACTTGACAAATCGAACCCAACGTGTATCCGTTCGCGGTGCTTTGTCATCTGAAATTAAAACCACGTCTGGTGTTCCACAAGGTAGTCATCTAGGCCCTTTACTGTTCGCCTTATTCATTAATGTCCTAGGTTCCATTCTACATTCTTTATGCCGATGACGCTAAAATTTTAAAAGTTGTGAAAACCCTCAACGATTGCAATGATTTGCAGCAGGATCTTAACAGATTTGCCAACTGGTGATCCGATAACAATCTCCTAATTAATCCTGACAAGTGTACGATTATATCTTACACACTCAATAATAATCCTGTAATTTATGAATAGTCACTTTTGAGTATGTACATCTTTAAATAGATCAGCGAAAGTACTCGATTTAGGAGTATTGGTGAATCAATCGTTCACATTTGACGATCACATCGATTCAATCGTTGTGAAAGCTAGCAATGGCTTAGGTTTTGTCAGAAGCCGGTCGAGGGAATTCAACGACATTTTTCTAACTAAGACCCTCTTTTGCAGCTTAGTAAAACCTATTGTCGAATATGCAAGTATTGTATGGGCACCATATCAAAAAGTCTACATAGACCAAATTGAGTCCATTCAAAAGAGGTTCTTACGTTTCTGCCTCCGCGGTTTTCACTGGTATGACCCTTTACATCTACCTCCTTATCAAGACCGCTTAAATCTTTTACAAATGGATGCCTTGAACTCTCGACGTCAAAATTCCAAAATCTTAGTTGCCGCGAAAATTTTGGAAGGCACCGTTGACTCAAACTACTTGTTAAGCCAACTTAATTTTAACACTAATAACAAACGTGTCAGGTGGATTAACTTTTTGTCGATCCCTCAACATCGGACCAATTATGGTTGCAATGAACCAGTCACTGCAATAAGTAGATGCTTTAACGAAGCTTATTATAAGTTTGATTTTCATTTATCTACAGCATCACTTAAACGAATTCTGTATAAGAATAATAATTTTTATTGCATGTGTATAGTCTGGATTAGACGAATTTAATAAATGGCCTTATGGCACTGTGGACATTTTGGCAGCCAGTTTTGCAAAATAAGCTAAAATAATCTTAAATTGCTCGTATTCGCTTCGAAAGAGGCCGCACCCAAAGAGTTTACCTGAGGCTATCGAGGAGGTGTTTCAGTTTTGCCGAATCGCTAGCAAATAGCCGCGATATAAGACTTTTCTAGAGAACCTCATATAGTCTCCGAGATAGGTCTTGCAATCAAATCCCTATAACTGTTCCGAACCCAGCGAGGACACCTCAAAATTGAATATTGTCGGGGATATTTTGATCCCCAACAAAGCGAACTGGCTCTCAAACTGAATAAACCACAAAGATGGATGGTCTAATCCGAATAACGGGAGTTTTATTGCTGACGGGCGTGGTGAGGTTCCCCCTTCTTTGTAAACCACATCTTATCAGTGAAACGGCGAAGTAAGTTATTGGAAAACAAAACGGGGAAGTGAATTATCGAAATAATTAAAGTATCAATGAAAATTAAATGAATTTCGAGAATAAATTCGAATAATGTGTGAAGAGTGAAGACTACTTAACTTGTCAGTAGAGACCGTCTCACTAGCCTTGAGCTTAGTTGCCAGAATTTGTCTACTATCTTGCATTTCTGGGTGGTGCTTTTATTAGATTTTTTATTATTTTTTATTAATTGCTTTGTATTAGATTTTTTAGAATCTTCCTGGTGTGGCCGTTGGATCAAGTTGTCGGGAAGTAGTTGTAATCACAGTGCGTGTTTTTTGATTGCTTTGCATTTGACGTTGTTGATTAAAATAAAGGCTTTCTGACCTCTCAAAAGTTGTAAAATACGGAATCACGTATCGGTGCATAGATGATGGATATCAAATAAAACATATCGGTAGGGAATATTTTATAAAACAGATATTCATTTCGAACCTATTCAAATACAATGCAATTGTTTAAGTAATAGTAGAAAATTCTGAATACCTTATATGTATTAGGTGGCGAAAATACCTTTCGATTGAAGCTAGCTCTTATTCTCTTCACAATCCCTCATGGACGGATTCTCATTCCTCAAACCTAATTTACCTAGTTCCAAAATTTACTTGCCATGCGATATACGAAATATTGATGTAGTGTATTATCTAGTGTCATACAAGCCTGTGAAAGGGTGAAGTTTATTTTAAAATTATGTATTTATAATCGAAGATGCTGAGCATCGTCCTCAGTGAACTATTTTGTTGTACCGTTGATAATCTGTTCACTTTTGACCGGCTACTGCTGCCACTTATACTACCGCCATATGAACTCTAAAGAAACTTACGTCTGTTAGTTTTCTGAATGAATTCTTTTACTGGTGGACGGTCCATTCGTTGTGATTATACTCTAAATATCTGTGTTCAAAGGGCAGAACTTTGACTTTTACTAGGAGTTAAGCTGTTTATTTAAATTTTTCCCAATGCACTTTTCCAGGTGCACAACACCGCGTGTTTGGATGAAACCAAATAATTAGTTTAAACCAATTTTTCCTTTAGAAGCTAGATTTATTTTGATTTTGACATATATCGATATTTCAAAATAAAAATAAATCTAGCTTCTAAAGGAAAAATTGGTTTAAATTAAAAAATATTTTTACAAGCTAGGAAAAAAATTGGTACACAATAAAAACAATTTCAAATAATTAGGCTTACACTAGCAGTAAATTTTTTAAATCATTGAATTCGCGTAACGAGTGGATAGGTCATTGATGAGGGTAGCTTAATGAAACATAATGAGGTAATTTACGAGTATAGCCATATGTTTTAAACTATCAATTACCAAGCATCTTAATCTAGAGGAAAGCGCATAATATAGTGAAATATCAGGTACCGCGCTGTTATAAGCTTCCTCACCAAACAAGGAACGGCAGTTCAAACCATAATATAAGAGATGGCATCCGTTTACGTGGCCCTTGTCTAGGCAAAACCATTATTTTACAAGTGACACAGTCTTTTTAAGCTAGGAAAAGACTCGGTTGAAAACTATCCATCTCCGGGGCGGCCAATCAAATAGCCACTCCGGAGATTGTTCAAACAGTCGAAATAGGGCGATTGGCTGACACTAGGTAAAAGAAGCAGCAGTTCCGAAAATGGTTGGAATATCAGATCCACCAATTTTAGATATTCTTCACGATCATCTTCGATGGCTAGGGTCCTATCAAGATGGGTGCCGACAATAAAAATATAAATATAAAGTATATGCAGCTCTAAAAAATAAATAAAAGCAATTAATTATAAACATTGTAAACCAAGATCAACCTACAATTGTATTTACCAAACTAATTTTGCCTTATAAATTTAATGTGAGAGGAGCAGGCATATGTATATTCATCATTATGATCCTGAGTTCAAGCAAAACCCGTTGCAGTGGACCAAAAAGTTACACCACTACTCATGAGGTTTAAGGTTTCACATGCTGCTGGAAAGGTTATGGGGACAGTTTTTTGGGATTCAGAAAGGATCCTGTTGATCGATTTTAAAAACAAACGCATTTCCACTATTCGAGAACACTACGTTTTGATTCAAAATTTTTGATAAATTTCATGCTTTGTTTGCCGAATCGAATTAGAGTTTCGAAAATTCGAAGATCGCACAAGAACGGTAGCCCTTCACCAAATTATCTCTAGTTTTAGCACCCGAAAATTATGTTCACAACAACTGATGGCTCGATCGTCAGATGCAATTGAAATTTACAGATTGTATTGTCTTAAGTAGCAACAGTTCTCACAGAGTTTACTTGGAAATGTAAGAAACCTGTGGTAGTGGTGCCATCTTTGAAAAATCACTAAAAAAAAGTAAACATTTCTTGTCCTATAGCCTAAGATGCGGTCATAGATCGGAATTCACCCAGTAAATTTGCCTTAGTGTAAAAAATTAAGTTAGGGCTGCCAGCTATAGCATTATTTAAAATTCTTTTGGCGAAGAGCTTTGATCATAACATTTTCAAATTATAGTAGAGTGCGGATAATTATAAGGATCTTGTAGTTTCACTAACTAGCAAATGCTTCAAATGCGAAAATTTTCGAGGGTGGTAACCATAGGCGTGCCGTGGTCTAAAATGTGGCTGGGGCCAAGGACCGAAAGACTCAAAACAAGCGATAATTTTGTCTTCCGTAAGGTACACGTACTGTTCATACAACTTATATAATTTACTAATACATTATAGGTTTATTAATTTATTCTTTGTTATTTGCTAATGCATAATGCATTATCAAATAAACTTCGTGTCTGTGAATACGTATGAGCTACTACCATATACATATAATGTGAATGGCAAGTATGAATTACACATGAATTATCCATTAGTACTAAGAAATGAACGCTTGTAGGAATTATACCAGGATAGAATGGAAGTAATTAGAAATATAAACTATTTTTTCGTTAAGAAGCTAAATATATTTCAATTTATACTTGAAGAAGAGAATAGTTTACTTTCAAAATGTCTTTGAAGAAATTGGAATATATTAAGCTAACAAGGAAGAAATTGATCTCTTGTTTCAAATTTTTGTTACCTAGAAAACCTAGGAAAAGCATAAATAATTTGCCAAGACGAAGAGTGCTGTAACTTACTCTTTTCGAGCCATTTGGTTTGCAAGGATATCTTTGCAGCCCTAACTGCTTGTCCGAGGCTAGATGGAATATCAAAACCTTTCAGACTTGTGCTTTTTGCTGTTTTCCGCTTTCGTGATCCTTTGGAAAATGTGAGATCCAGACAGTGCTTCTCTGCGAATGATTTAATTTTTTCCCAAACTACATAAAAGTTTTCTCGCTCACTTAGTAGTGTTTTAACTGTTCCATTCACAAGATCCATCTCATCCCAAAGAGATGCATTTTTAGTTTCGAAATATGTGCTTAACATGTTCGTTATAAAAAGAACATAGTGAAAGAAGAAAAAAATTGAACATAGTGAAAGATGAAAGTTCGCCAATGCAGAAACTGAGTCGTTGTATTTTCCTTCATTCATTTCTTTTTCTAAAGCATCTTTCATAGTCCCATAGCTATCGATCACATATTTGCAATTGTGAAATCTCATTGACTAACGAGTCTAGCTTAAACTTCTCATTTCACGCCTTGTGTTTAGACCAACTGCCTCTTCAAGCTGCTTCAACTATTGATGTTGTGATGGCTTTGAAAGGTGTATGTAAAGGGATTCGATGACATTGAAAAAGGATGCATACGTTTCGATTGTGAAAAATGTGTGCATCACAACAAGGATAATTTTATGAGCTTGACAGTGCACAAATGTGGCTGCAGGCTGTTTTATCTTAATTTATGTTTGTAAACCACCTTTTTGACTTGATATGACACTAGCACCATCAGAAGACTGTCCAACAACAAGCAATTTGCTAAGTCCGTAACTGTCTAACAGACTCAAAGTTATATCGACTAAATACGAGGCATTTCTAGCTCCTGAAACATCTAGCAAATCTGACAACGGAGAGTTGTTCCTTTTTGTGGACTCTTGCTTCTTCTGCCATAATAGATATCAGTCCGCACTATTTTATTATGGCTGTCATGTCCTCGCGAACGATTTCAGCAATTGTTTTTACTAACTCATTTTCTGTTTTGCCACTACAGTAGTTCGCAACCTTGTTTTAAAATGTTTTTCAAAAATTAAATCATGTTTCGAGAATAATTCACAAAATTCCAAAAAAAAAATCACGGTTATCACTGGGACCACTTTCATCATATCCTCTGAAAGCAAGTCCTTGCCGACTGAGACACGTCGTAAGGTCGATAGCCTTTTCCAAATAATTTCGGTTCATCTTGACAATATTCCAAGACTGTTCAAGCACCATATCACTTACTGTCTTCCAAGCACTATTAGAGTTTTATTATTGTAGAGTTTTGATAACATCAATGGGTATAAAAAAATAAGTTTCTGTCGTTTTGAAATGTCTGGACAACCGTGTAGCTACCATAAGTACGTAAACACAAATCTTTCACACCATTAACTCTCTGGTATTTTTATCGGTATGTAGAATAAAATGCAAATGGTTGATGAATTTGATACTATATTTATACAGTCAAATCTAAACTTCTAAAACTCCCAATCGCACAAAAATCGTAGTTCTTCACCGAATTATTTATATTTTTAGCACCTGGAACTTGCGTTTACGGTATCTCGCGATGCCAGCATCAACTTTTTTGTCCTGGAAATTTTCAAAAAATAATGATTTCGTAGTGAAAATAAACCGAAAATATTTCAATTCCTAAAAAATTTTACACATTCGCGGAAGTTAGCTCCAAACACCCTTTTTTTCGTATAACTTCCAACGCTTTCAATGGATCAAAAGTTATAGGGTAAGTTATTTGAACGGGATGCAAATTCGGTATAGTCTTTGTTGTGGTGGTGTCAAAAGGTTTGCAGCAGCAATATTGGACTTTCCGAGCTATTCAGTATGGACTTTTTGACTCAAACTTAATAAGTACACCTTATCATACGCAAAAGTCAAAGAAACATGCTCTCAAATATGGAATTGGACTGTGTTTGTTTTGATTAATGTTAGTTATGAATGTGCTAATTGTACATGATCCCATCAGGAAAGAGTAAGCGCAGCAAAAATTGCTCACAATAAACAACATTGTCTTGAATAGATAGCATAAAAGTAGCAGGGATACCATTTTTATTCTCCAAATGACTTCGAAAATTGTATTCTACGTTAGCCTACCATTTGAATACTCAGACTATGTTTTGTGAAAAACATAATTGCATAAAACACCAGTTTATAAAGTATTCTTATCTTAATACCTGTACATTGCTTAGTAGAAATGAATAGATAATCTTAATTAAAAAAGGATATTTGGCGAGGCGCTTCTTTTTCTTAACGTATAACTTGTCGAAATTAAATATTTTCTCGAGATAAGTCCCATAACATCGTAATTAATACAGCAAATAACACAGTTTCTATGTTATAAGTAGTGTGTATGCTTTGGTATAGGTTTACACTACTGCACTGTACAGCTCTTGCTGTAACAACAAAAACCAAAAAGGCGAAAACTTAAGTGTCTGCTGTTAGAAATATTAATTTTTCTGGGAGGGGCCAACCTAGGGTCTGGGGGGGTCCCGGCCCCCCCTGGCCCCCCCTACGGTGCGCCTATGGTGGTAACCCAAAATTTTTTTTTCCGTCTACAGTTTCCAGCCATCCATCAGATCAAGTTATCACCATACTCGTAGGGTGGGTTGACCTTAACGTAAAGCAGATTTGGTATATTTTTGGCTGGAGTGCAAGTAAAGGGTTGTCAGAGCCAGGCATTTGTTGACATGACACCACAGCAAAACTATATTGCACGTGTTTGTGTCACACAAAGACAAATTCTTCGAAAAACACTATTTTTAGCGGCACTGATGCACCAGATTTTTTTTAAAATTTGGGACATATCTGTAGCCCAATGAGGTTTTCATACAAACTGTGTTGATTTTTAATTCTTTTGATACTATCCTAACCTGTTACAGCGTTGTTCTGTCTACTAATCGGGATACCGACAATGGTATTGTATAGCAAGTTGTAAATTTTGGCTCTAGTTGACTCAAATGCAAAGCGGTTTGTGATTTGACTTTGTCTCTATTAGTCTCGGCATTGAAGAGAAAAAAATTTATAGAATGAACATTTATGTGAGCCATTTATTTTGAAAGTCACTTTTTCAAAAAAATCAAGTTAATGATAATATCAATGAAAATTTAACGGTATCTCTTTAAAAAAAAATTGAAATCAATTTGTTCAGAACTATTGAAATTTTGTTCGAGAGAAGTTTCGCTAATTAACGGTATAACTAACATGTTTTTTTTTTTAAGTGGCGTAAGTCGCTGTACTCAGGAAATGAATCGCGGGGCTTAGTGGAGAAGAGAAAGAAAAAGTTTTGATCAGTTGACACATTTTCATAAGTGAGAAAGGATAGTGCAGTTTTGTAGTTATATTTTAGTGATATCTAATTTTTTTTCTCTAGTGTAGATGGCAAAAAAAATCTGCTTACCAGATTCCCGGGTAACCTATCACCTCGGGGTATGTGAGGTTTGACTCAATAAAAAAAAGGACCATCTTCAAGCCCACGAAGTTCCGAGTCGGGACCCGCCTAAGCACCCGGTCGTGCTGACTCACCCATCGGTAACCACGGACTTCAGAAACTACCACAGTTTATGGGTCGGTAAGGCAACCCTCCTCCCGCTTTATGCGCAGCACTTTCTCAACATATGTTGAGACAGCGCGCCAGTTCGCCTCGTTTCGCAGCATTGCTTCCACGATCGTCTCAGGCGTTGCCAGGCCAATCGTGGACTCAATGGTGCGCCTCAACTTACGCAGCGACTGCACATAAAGAATGTGTGCTGAGCATCATCGAACTCAGTCACACAGTACCGGCAGTACGGTGTGACCACCTTACCCATTCTGTTCAGGTATTTTCTGAAGTAACCGTGCCCTGTCAAGAATTGACAAAGGTAAAAGTTTACCTTTCCATGGCTCCGGTTAAGCCAAGGCTCAATGAGACTCATTAGCTTAGCCGTCCAGCGTTCTTTAGCACTTAAACTCCAACGTTGTTGTCAAAGTTGGAGAGTAAGCGTTCGCGCGTGCGTCAGAGCCTCAGTTCTACCCAGCTCTGAGCGAGAGAGGTACCCTTCTTTGCGTTCTCGCGCTGGTAGGTCGATCGGGACTACTCCCGATACCACCATCACAGCCTCTTCTGAGACTGTGCCGTAGCTACAGGCGATACGCAGGGCACCCCTGCGCTGGACACTGGCAATGCGCTTCCGGTACTTCTCAGTTCGGAGCGCATCTCCCCAGATTTCGGCTCCATATAGCAAGATGGAATCGGTCGTTACCATCAGCAGCCTCCGTCGCGTCTCACTGAGTCCACCGACGTTGGCCATTAGCCTACTCAGCGAGGTGACGACTACTATAGCCCTGTCACATGCCCTGCGGATGTGATCCCAATACGACAGCTTGGTGTCCAGGGTCACTCCCAGATACCTGACCGACTTGCTGGTCTGGACCTCGACGGAGCACTGTCATGGGTATGACAGTTGGTATCCTCCGTTTCGTCAGCATAACAATCTCTGTTTTAGAGATTGCCAGCTGGAGGCCGTGTTCGGTCATCCACCGATCCACCCTCCTCAGGACTTTGTTAAGTCTGAATTGAGCGAATTCGGCAGATCGGGAAGTGATTACCGCTGCGACTTCATCAGCGTAACCTACCAGAAACACATCCGCATGCATTTCCAGGCGCAGCAGATCATCGTAAATGATGTTGCAGAGGGCAGATCTTAAGATTGACCCCCCGGGCCGCACCTGAAGTGACAGGCCTCCTTTTGACTCCTTCGTCGGTATCGTAGAGCAACCAGCGATCCCTGAGGTAGACCCGCATCATAGCTAGCAAGTAGTCAAGGATACGGAACGTTTGCTCAAGGGCCAGCAAGATGTCTGTCCACCTCGCCGAGTTAAAAGCATTTTGTACGTCCATCGCAACAGAGGGAACTTAAAGTCATCGTGCACAAAAAAAAGGACGCAGAAACGAAAAAAATTATACTCAAAACCTTAATAAGCATAAAAGAAATAGCTGTGAAAAGTATGTAACAGCAAACTCCAAAATTATTTTTCCCAAAAAAATTGAAAAATTGTGGCTATAAAATAAGTTCGTTTGATCGACAACTTATCTTTGATAAATTTTGGAAGTTAGCAAACTTCGGGAAGCAAAACTTTTTTCTAAATACTATAGTTAAGCGTGGAATACCCAAAAAGAGAAGACCTAGGAAAAACAATACCAATTCAAACATTAATTGTCATGTGATAATGCAAGTGAGTTGGTTTGTAAAAAATTCTTTCTGGATACTTTCAATATCTCAAAAGGACGACTAGCTCGAACTCTTACAAAAGATGTTCCTAGAGAAGATTCGCGTGGGAAATCTGAAAATTCCAGGAGAAAAATGGAAAAATCTCTTGAAAAAGCTATTAAAGAGCATATTCAAAGCTTCCCTGCCTTTCCTAGCCATTATACAAGGTGTCATAGTCCACACAAAAAATATTTAAGTCCACATCTAAATATTAGGAAAATGTATAATCTCTATCTTGAAAAATGTAAAAATGATAAAAAACAACATGTTAACGAGTGGATATAATTAAGATTTTACCATGATATTCCCTATAAAATGTTTTATAAACTAGCTTTAGATGAAAAAGATAAATTTCTAACATTGGATTTGTCGCCAAAAAGAGGAAGACCTAGGCGCTATACGCTGGTCTGATGCAATTTCATATGAAATACGTTATAGCTTTGAATAACTTTTACTTATGTTATGTACTAATTATTTTTGTATTTTATGAATATTAAAATAATTTTTGTTGTTGAATAAACCTTTATATGAAATACACAATATAATTTGTTATTATTATTTATTTGATTTATTCATCAATAATCTTCAATCACTGTCTTTTCAAAACATCATTTTAGTAAAATACATCCAACAAAATTAATACAAGTCAGTAATTTTTCTAAAATATTTATTTTGAAAGTGGCACAAGTCACTTTCCGTAATGAAAAATGGTGATTTTTCAATGACTATACTAAATTATTTACTCTGAGAATAAAATAAGTATCCTGAGGTAACAAATACAAGTAAATCTTCTCGATAGTTGCCATCTATATTTTTAAACATGTTAAAACGCAAATCCTTAATTATCTCGATTTAAAAACAAAGTGACTTATGTCACTTTCAAAATAATCGGCTCATATATTGAAAAAATTTAAATTGTAACAATCTTACGGCGATAAAATGTATCTTCAATTTCATTGTTCTTACCGCGAAATGATCTGCAAAACTTTCAGTAGAATATTTATGTACATGAATTAATTATAATATATTCAATTCTATTCTATCTTCAGAATACGTGAATCTCATTATTACATTTGCAGCAGGATTTTTTTAAGAATTGCCTAATTAATTTTTTTGTAAAAGGCATACCTATGTTACTCTATTACAAATCTTTCCAACAATTTAAAATGCTTCGAAACCATCATCTGTTCACCTTGAATTGTTATTAATTGACAACCAAGAGTCCTTCCGTTCTCTTAAAATTAATTTTTCTATCATCTGCTAGACCGAAATGAAAATATCCGCACATACCTTTCTTTAGCACAGAGAAAACCATTTGACATCATTCATTATACCAAATTGCCAATAAATTATACGATGATTAAGTGATATTCGCACTTCTCAGGTAGGATTATTATTTATTGCCAGTGGCTGCGGGATGTTCGGAAGTGATTTCAACTTAACACCATGAAAAACCTGTGGTGATATAATGGTGGTGTAACAGCATGACAGGTGGCAAATGGAAAAATTCTGTGCCTGAGGAAAATTTATCGGGAATTCGGTAAGACTGCTAGGGATCACATATCATCAGTGCTGCTAATATAATATGGGCAATTTATGGAGTATCGGGTGACTCTGGTTAACCGTTAGTTGTTTTGCAGACGGGGGATGAGATTATCGTGCCGGAGGAACATATTATTTTATTGTTTTCATGAAGCAGGGATAGATGAATTTACTGTTTGAAATGGTTTTTGTAAAATGAATATCAAAGAATATTTTTTCTATAAGTTTTGATAACAATATTATCATGTTTTTTGCATAAATATTCGAAAATTTATGTTGTGGGCATTTATGTACTAGTAATTGATTAATATAAACATCTCAAATATTTTCATTGTATTCAAACTATGCTAATATTTTCTATGATGCGAATTAACAACTCTTCTGGTGTGATAAAACGTACAGGTAACCTATAAGTTCATTTGCCTTTTAGCGGTCAAATAATGATCTTGATATCTGAACCGCAACAAACAAACTAGAGCAATTTTCACCTAATAAAATGCTACTGAGCATTTAAGTGTAATGTCGAAATAGCATTTTAAGTAATCTAATATATTGAATAAATATAAACAACAAATATTCGACCAACGCATCCAAATATTTGTGTCTCGTCACTATAACCTCTCAGAAATCAAACAAAGTTTGAAACATTGAATCTTGATTCACATTAATGGTTCCATCGAAAAATGTACGTGAATTCAGAAAATCAACGTTTGATCCCTTGCAATATGGTCTGTGATATCGTTCAGGCAACGAAAGCCTAATCGAGTGATGCAACAGATTCGATTAGCTCCATCATGGGGGGTATGTCCAATGCTAGCTAACTTATCCGATGCTGTCCATGAGTTTGTGAGAAATACTGCAAACTGGCCAAATTGTGAAAATTGCCCGGTTTGACCATCAGACCACCTCCGACTATATTGGCTGTTTTCCAAAATGTACCTATACCGCGTAGAATTTACCATTGGCTAGTTGAAATTCGGCTTTTTTTGCGTACGCAAGTGTTTTTTGCATGATACATAGTGTAGTTTGCCCGAAAAGCAAAGCCACTGACGCGTGAGGAGCTAACCGAACCAACTGGGAAAAAGTTTTTCCTGCTTGATTCTCGCTGTACATTTGATAGTTTGAGATTTTCCCACGAAATGGTCAGATTTAATTTAAATGCTGGCAAAAGTTTTCAATTTAGAAACCATACCGTTCTGATTTGAAGTTTGAATGATTCACAGAGGTGAACGGTGTGGCGAAAATGTTTGAAATGACTAAAATAACTTTGATATTAATGTTAAATTTTTAAATCACATTTGAAGGCATTAGAATGTCAAATAAGAGCGCTTAATTTGCGATGGTAAATTCATTTCAAAATCAGCAACAATAAATGAATGAGCATTTGAGCGCTTACATTACCCAACTAGATATGTATGTACATATTTAACAGAGCAAATCATGGATTTGTCGACTATACTATGTTCGTTTGCTGGCTCCTTGTGAGCTGTACAATATTTAAAATTACAATGTTTATTTGTGCTTGTATTTCAAAAATATTACTCAGGTTCTAGAAAAACTAGGGTTCATTTAGCTATATTGTACTTAAAGGCTAACTTAATTTACTAAACTAAATCCAGCTTGTGTGTATAGCTAAAAATTGCTTTATCTAATTAGACCTTAACTTAATCTAGGTCTTATTTTATCGCTTTAGATTCTTCGAGAGGACAACATAACTGAACAGTATTTCCATGAGCTGCTGTTGTCCTGATATCTCCGCTGCACGTATAAATCATTCATTGGAGTCTTTTTTGCGTTCAATATATGTATGTACATATATCAACATATCATTTTCACGTGTATCTGTCTGGGAGTAAAATATTGTCATCAATTCCAAAACCCGATCCCTGAGTGGCTCAAATCTTGTCTTCTGACATAGGAGACAGTTCTTCAGCCACCTTTTAGTTACCTCATTGTACAACTTACCAGTGCAGAAGCGTAAAATTATCCGTTCATAGACCTCCGCTTGTAGCACGGCAGGTATGGAACAGGTAATTCAGGATGAGGATGCATATGGGACGGTTGGCCGAATGAGTGCCATAGAACAAATAGATGTAGATTTTGTCTTGATGCCCATCTTTTTTTTCAAAAATATATTTTATGTGCTGGAGCCTAGCTTTGGCAAGAAAAGTTCTGGATCTTTTTGATTTCCGATCCAGTTTCAATTTTCGAGTCTTTTTCTTACCTGTATTTTCATAAGAATTGAGCCTCTCTCTAGATATAGTTAGAAGGAGCTAAGCAAGAAAAACTCTAGCGCCAAAACCACTAGAAACACTAATGTTCGAAGAACAGTAGAAGAATCGTGCAGGTTTTGAGTGCATATTCTACCACACGAGCTGCTTATTACGCCCAAACTGTCTCAAACGCCATGTTTTTCTTTGGTCTCAAGAATGCATTATAACTCATATGGTGGAAAGGTTTCAGATATTACCACTGGCATGATTTTCAAAGTTTATGAGAGCAAAACACGGGTTAATTATATTCGTTATCAGCTGCTTATTTCACAAAATTTTGAAAGCAGCAAATCATATATCATCAATGAAGAAAATGCTCAGTGCCTGCAGCACTGTCACTGAATTTGGTCTTTGGGGCTGCGACCCGAAAGATTTGCAGAGCTTTGGGAATTGAAACATTGGTTATTTTTTTTTCATTATAAATGTTTCCGGTATGAATACTAACTGTAAGCATTCATTAATACAAAAATAGCACTACCGACTTATGCTAGCAACCTTTTGCCAGCATCAAAGCCAAAAATATATCACATCTGTTTCACGTTGAACTTAACCTACCCTGCGAATTTCGTCTCGATCCGATGCCTGCATTCGAAGTAATAGGAGTATAAAGACATTTAGGGTTACCAGCTGCGATTTTTTTTCAAATGATCGAAAACTTAATATTTGCTATTTATTGTCACTACAATATCATTACCATTTGAAAATTTTAGGATAACATCGCTTAAAAAAGATATTGCAAATAAACATAAAACTAACAATAGCTGGCAACCCTATCGTTGCTTTTCAACCAGATTCGGCCTGAATAATGCCTATAATAAGTTTCATTAATTGTATGAAATTCGTATTGATTTCATGACTGCATTGGATGCTATAGTGCAAACAGCTTTATTTTCCTGAGCGAATTTTCAAAACTAAAGACACGAAAATTACCATAGCTGGCAGCACCAATCGAATTTATCAATCAAATTTCTACCAAACACGGTTTAAGTTAAGGTTCAGCTATTGTGTTAATTTCATGAAAATCCGGTAAATGAATCAGAATTCATAGGGCAAAAAGCAGTTTTTTTTCTTTGTAATTTTTCAAGATGACACCATTGGCGCAGAATTACCCACAATTGAAAATCGCTTCTATCAGACCTGGTCCTACTTAAGTTCAATGTAGTGGGTTAATTTCATTTGCATTTGATAATTGGTTCGTGAGTTCCCGTGAACAGAAATTTTTGATGCTAAAAATATAGGTAAATTGGGAAAGGTTACCGTTCTTGTCCGACATGAAAATTCTAAAGTTTTACTTTGACTGTGTAGATAAAGCATGAGATTTGTATACAAATTGTTTTTTATTGGAAACAACGGACATTTTTTAGGAGATTCTATGGTTTGAATGTTGTCACTTTCAGTGTCTGCCGTAGCTACAGCGTTGCCAGCACGTTCATGAAAAACTACGCAAGTGTGCAACTTAAAAACATACATATGTCCATTAAGTTTCATAATGATCTAATAATTAAGTAAAAAGTTATCGCAATTCAAAAATTTTCCATATATACCAATCTTATTTTAGGCACCTAGCGTACACATACGGTTAAAAATGTCAAAAAAACATTACCTAATTCACATTTAAGACACGTTCAAAATTCATTCCATAAACTTTATTTTTGCAAAAGCTATTTTTTGACAGAATAATAGGTATATTTGAAGTATCACTAAAATGGCCGCCGGCGCCAAAGTGTTAAATATTATTAACTTTTTAAGAGACCTGGTACTATTCTGCATATACACCAAATTATCCTGAAAATTTCAGTTCAATCGGATTGCGCGTTCCTGACATTTTTCCACTGAAATTTTTTGATGATATATATATCATATATATATATATATATATATATATATATATATATATATATATATATATATATATATATATATATATATATACATATATATATATATATATATATACATATATATATATATATATATATATATATATATATATATATATATATATATATATATATATATATATATATATGTATATATATATTTATATATATATATATATATATATATATATATATATATATATATATATATATACACATATATATACACATATATATATATATATTTTTATATATATATATATATATATATATATATATATATATATATATATATATATATATACATATATATATATATATATATATATATATATATATATATATATATTTATATATATATATATATATATATATATATATATATATATATATATATATATATATATATATATATATATATATATATATATATATATTATGGCCAAAGTGATTTTAATACTAATGTTCTTCTTCGAACATTAGTAAAAATCAGAAGAGATGATGTCTGGAGAGTAAGGCGGGTGAGGTAAGATTTCCTATTTCACCCCAAGTTTGACTGGCTTTGCAGTAAAGAGCTTGGCGTTGTCATGTAGCAGAATTATTTTCGTATCTTTCGTTATATTCTGGCTATTTTTGCTTCAAAACTCAGGTCAAGCATATAGGTTAGGTTAGTGAAGAGGGCTGCCGGGAACGCGGCCAGAATTAGGCCACCAATTTGGGCCCATTTGCCACCCTCATGGAAAATCACACGCATTCACACTTACAGCCACGGCACTGGCGGGATTCAAACCCGCAGGCCGCGTAGCACGCTGCTTTTCGGCCTGACGCCTTAGCGAGCAGAGCTACCGGGCCCCCTGTTCAAACATATAAGTAACTTCCGGTAAGGATGATAGTTTTGGAAGGATTGAGAAGCTCATAACATACAACACTTTTTGATCTAACCAAATGTACAACTTTTATATCTTGGGTTTATCTAGCGTATTTCATGATCTAGGTTGTTAAAGGTTGTTGTAGTAGACATAGTTTTTGGAAGACAATTTGATGCAGAAAACGATTTCTCTGCAACTCTTTCTCTGGGTTTGATCTGCATCTCACAAGTGACCAAACATCTTTCAATAAGTCTCACCTTCGGTTGCGTGAATGAAACCTGCGCGCGAATGTGTTGGAGAAATGTCATAAACATATCCGAAATCTTTCGGAAATATTTCTAAAATGTTTCCGGCTATATGACGCTGCAGCTAAGTTTCAGAAATTCAGAGTCTAGAAACTGAAATTTGTTCAATAACATAACTTGAAACCCCATTTTTGGATGATGCTTTTGGCTTTTTATACCGCGATGCTATTGAAGTACTTAGGTACTTGTTATATTCATATACGATCGGAGTCCATGGAGGGGATCCAACGTAAACAGGATTTGGTCAATGCATTCACGAGCTAGATATTAGTATATTCATTTGCTTACTGATCGTCGAATAAACAAGATCAATCACAGCAAGCATTGTATTATTTCATTACCATTGCACAACTACATCAGTACTGCCACTTGAAAATTTGTACCAAGCACATATTGGTTTAGATGAAAAATGTAGTAAATATTCTAGTCACTTATCTTTAAGGAACAAACAGCCAAAATATTTGTGAAAATATTTAAATTTCTTATAAACATTTGTGAACCGACTCGCGACATACCCCTGACGTCCATGAGCAAAAGTTCCTTCATGGAGATTGTGGATTGCCGCCATGAGTCAGAGTTTCATATTGCATCGAAATTAATCACGCAAACGTATCAACACTATTGTCTGTACAACTACATATGATTTCAGACATGGGTATCAAAGTTATAATTCTTATGAGTGGTTCTACTTTCGAGGAAAATTAAATTCTATACTTAAAGAATAGAGCCTCTATTCAACCCCTAGACCCAACAAGTGTTATCGTGGGATTCCTTTTTTTTACTTCACTGAAAATGTATGCCAAACGGCAGCACTGCAGCGAAACGAACTTTGTCCATTTGGATGTTCGAATAAAACCGACGTACAATGGTAAATATACGTAGTTGACTTCACATTTAAGCGAAATTTTTTGGCCAAACATAGTCTTGTCGTGTGTACGACTTGGCTTGACTTGCCGGATCAATAAATAAATGATAGGCGTCACAACAACCTAACTTTATTACTAATCAAATAAAAATACACTTCAAACTGTTACATTAGATGCTCTATCGTGTGCGTCTTACTTCTGTAGGAAATTGCCTTTTCTACCGGGCTACCACAGAACTTCCGCCTGCGGCCTGCATTCCCTATTCGAATACCTTCACCCATGATACAATCAAAACAAGGTAATCCATTGCACATGTCAATCACTATCCCATTCTCGCGCGGGTGACAACTGTGAGTGATTTGCCTTTAAGCCAATGTAAAATTGGGCAACTTCAAGGAGGCCGTATGGGGTGCTAATGGAGCGATATTTCGATTTTGATGATGAGGTTTGAATGATTGGTCTGTGTTTTTAAATGCCCTAGAAAATCTCAAGGAAAAAGCTGTTGTACAAAGCACAATGATGGAAAGCTCAATAGTTTATTTTTCCGGAGAAGATAGTAAATCCATTCACGACAACGAATAATTTAGAGTTTTCTTATGGGTACGATGCCAGTTGTATGTACGTGCGATGCTGGGTAGCAAATGTGCAGTGAGAAATTATGATGTGATTGATATATGGGACATTTTACGTGAAGCGGACAACGAAAAAAAGTCGAGGTTCTGGATTTCGCTCATATTGCGCATGATGTTACTTCTAGAAGATAAGAACGTGGGTACACAATTTTTGGTTTCTAAGAGGTTTAGTTGCCGAGTTTTGGGCTTCTGAAAAATGGATGAAATTGATGAAAGTTTTTTTTTTTTTGGAAGCAGATCCTAGGATTTAAAAAAAATCTTAAAACATTAAAAATACTGATTGTTGTAGAAAACTAACTGTTCTTTTGAATTTTGAAATTAGATTTGAAAACCGGAAGTGAAAATTTGTGTGAAACCGGAAGTAACAATTTCAACTCGTTTTTTGAATAATTTGGACCAAGTTAATTTTGTTTATTTCTATAATAAAACAAAGCTTAAAGGATTTTTATTTTATCATAAAAGTTTTAGAATGGGATGGCCAGTGGTTTAAGCGGTAGGTGAATTTCAATACATACAAGTCCCACGGGACGTGGTACCGAGAGTTTGCTTACGACAGCTAGTTGGCTCAAAAACCAAAATTGATATGGAAATAGGATTATTAGTTGAAAAAGGTTTTATTTTCTCATAAAAACCTATTTAACATATATGATGGCCATATAATATATATGGTGCCAAGCCATTTCGAATTTTCCGTTATTTTTTGAGTTATTGTTCTGCGCTTGCAGAGACGATTACTTTCGTTTATAAGTTAAAGAGTCTTAATTGTGTGTATTATGTCTCCGTGCGGCTGTCGATGTTTCAATACTTTTGATTTGAAATTTCATCGGAAGGTTAAAGGCCTAGGAAAAATCCCAAGAATATTAGCAGATGTGGAGATATTCATCTTATATGAACGTATGTGAAAAAAATGATCATAGAAACAACACCTCCAGTAATAAATAAAAGAACCAGTTTAAGAAACGAGGATAACATTTTAAAAATTATGAAATAAATTCATTTTTCATAAACAAGTAGTTTTTTTTTCCAGAGAATAAATTAGCATTAGCAATTTTTAATATTCTTTCTTCTTTATGTAAGTGACATAAGTGATATATAATAGTTTTACTACAAATGTTTTGTTTTCACACTCACTAGCTGTCCCAATCAAGCTTCCGGTACTACTCCTGATGCGACTTGTATGTATTGAAACTCACCTACCTCTTAAACTACTGGCCATCCCATTCTAAAACTTTTCTGATAAAATAAGAATACTTTAAGTGTTGTTGGGTTTAAAAATAAACAAAACTAACCTGGTCCAAATTATTCAAAAAACGAGTTGAAATTATTAATTCCGGTTTCATATAAATTTTTACTTCCGGTTTTCAAATCTAATTTAAAATTTAAAAAGAACAGTTAATTTTCTACACGAATCAGTAGTTTGAATGTTTTTTAAATTTTTTTTGAATCCTAGAATCCGCTTCCAAAAAACTTTCCATCAATTTCATCCACTTTTCAGAAGCCTATAGCTCGGCAACTAAACCTCATAGAAACAAAAACTTGTGCATCCACATTCATATTTTCTAGAAGTACCATTATGCGCAATATGAGCGAAATCCAGAACCTCGAGTTTTTTTCGCTGTCAGCTTCTCGTGAAATGCCCCATATAGTAATTCTGTTGATTGCGGTTCTTTGCGAGCTGCGTTTTGAAAATATCGGCACAGTTGGATACAAGATTTGTATTTTGTTATTAGCACCGCACATTATGAAAATGCTTTATTGACACAGAAATAAGCATTTTAATGGCCACCGAAAGGAAATCGAGGCTAAGCATAAGGCCAGTGTAATTGATACGGCAGATATCCCGATTCCTACCCAAATTGCGAAGTACTTTATCGATTTTCATAATATGCAGGTTACAGCAGCGTGCAGGTGGTGAGCAACTCAGTCCTGGAACTTAGCCAAAATCATGTGATGGCCATCCAAACTCATAGCTATTAGCTTTGTACTTGAGTTAAACTGACTTGATTGCAATCCGCTGGACGAAACCTATTGGACACTTCAAGAATTTGGAGTCTCAGAAATAATCGAAACGTCTTCTGTCTCAACGTCTAAAGCCTACGATGGACACTTAAGCTGAACCTTTAAGCTTCAGGTCTTTTATTTGGTATCGCTACGAACTAATAGATCTAGGCGTGATCTAGTATCAGCCTGGAAAATTTAACTCCAACCTAACTCAGGGAAAAACGAGTCCAAAAAAATCGTATTCCGTGTAAAGTTGTTATGCAAACGCACACGTTCTTTTTCTAGCAGCTTTGGTGCAGGTATATCAATCCGGTTCCTTCACGTGGCATCTAATATTAATTAATAACAGCGTGAGATGGAAGCTTCTTATGAAGTTGCAAGATGAAAGAAAACATTCATAGCTATTTGAGTATGCTCAATGTCTCAACAGGATAAAAATCCATAATCTCCAATGAGGTTCGTGACCGGCACCGCAATTAATAGCTGCTAGAACTCTTACGTAGTCTAAAAAAGATCAAAGCTCTGTAATTTTTAATTAATCAATTTAATGAATTAATTAATTTAATTTTTTTTTGAACCAAACAACAACCAAAATTCCAATCGCCGATTTTGCATTGGATTCTTAGCAA
Source organism: Nemotelus nigrinus (assembly GCA_947369275.1). Taxonomy (NCBI): domain Eukaryota; kingdom Metazoa; phylum Arthropoda; class Insecta; order Diptera; family Stratiomyidae; genus Nemotelus; species Nemotelus nigrinus. The sequence continues at coordinate 77,922,802 of OX376372.1, forward strand.
CAATAAACAATCAAAACAATCTTTCCCGGCTTCCTAGAAGCGTTTAATTTTTATCTTATGCTTGGATGTCTTCCAAAACCTGTTAAATACTTGTTTAGGTAACGTTGTGGAAAGCCCCACACGTGATTTTTGGAATAAGTTTCGCTTGTCTTCTGCAGCAAATTACAAATAAATTTAAGCTACTTTGATCTTGTGATCGCAAACGGTTGAAAATATAAAATTTTGATACATGAGACTTGAGAATATTAGCACTTCGATGCTTAACCCAAAGAAATATTGTTTACAATCTAACATCGATCCAAAGTTCGGCCACACACCCACATGCACTGGTCAATGAATCAATTGAAATGTTTCTAGTTCTAAGATTGATACACAACTTTGCCCTGCAGATTTCGAACCGGAAGATTTTGTAAAAAAAACGTTGAGCGGAAAAAGCTCATACTAGCATGATTCGCCACTAAAATTGCTTCTAAAGCTGGGTATAAAAAGCTACGCGAAGACCGTGTCCCTCATTTGTATCTTTTTATCAAGTCAACGTTGTGACGGTCATCAGCTGTTCGCGTTCTGTGGTTTTATTTTAAGATCCTCGATGCGTTGTGAATGGTGTTATTCGTTCTGCTTAGGCCAGCGAATTTCCTCCACGTCTTCTTCGTGGTGCCAAAAAATTTGCTGATCGTGCAGCCAAACGCGCGAACGTGCCAAAATCTGAACATAGACTCTTTCGTTGGCGGAAAAGATCCACAGTTCGAACGACTGCACGACACACTGCGCAACGATCTCCGTGAGATGTTACGGTGACGAAAGGACGGTTGGCTTTAACATTGATCTTGAATACTCCTCAAAGTTCATCCTCTTAATGCTTTTTGCATCCTTGGGAGGACCTGTGCGTAAAGAAAAATTGATCGTGATGTGCGAATAGATTTGTGAACATTACGTCGGAACTGAGTTGTACATGTGTGTGATTTTGTTTGTTTGAAAGGAAATTGCTTTAATTCCCGCGATTGAGCATTACATTGTGAAGTGCAAAACGTAATTGATTGATCGGTGACATCGGTCTTCGTTCTTCTTCGAGGGAAATTTCGCTGCAAACTTAACAAATCGCACCAATCTACCGACGGAAACTTTATTGTAAGCGAATTTCGATGGAGCACATTTATTTGATATCCATAACTGCACTTTGATATGTTTGATCGATTTCAATTGAATCATGATACATGAAATATTTAACATATTCATAACATGAGCGTACTGCGTTTCCTGTTTTTAACTATGAGTTTAGCTGCAATTAAAAGCAGGGAGCGTTTCATATCAAAATGTGAATTAATAAATGTCAATTAATATTCCAGAAGCTATTCAAATTTTATTGCGAAATCTTTGTAAGAAATAATTAAATCATCGATTTATGATTGCTTCTGCGCTCCTATACCATGAATTATTTAATGAGTGTTTTTTCGATTGAATAACGACAGCAATATTATTCTGCTGCTATTTTACTCCTTTCGTAATTGATAAGTTTATATTTCTCACGTCTCAACGCAATTAATAGATCATTCTGAATGTTCCCGTCTCCAAAACAACGTTTAAACATGTCTTTGTCAAAACTTAGGAAGTTCACCACGTGCCATCGTATGCTATTAGAAATTCTGAACAAAATTTAAAGCCCCTAGAAGCTTCAACATTCTACACATATTGAAAGATACTCCAGTATAGAATAAATTTTTAATTTTTCAAGGCATATGGTAATTTATCTGTTTTAAAATTTTTTTTCTGGTTTCTTGTCAGAAACTGAAGGCGTAGTGCTTACGTTGTGTGTGATAAGTTGCATTATATCAAATATCCAAAGTTTGCTATCCATCTGTTCAAAGCTTATATTGCTTTCAAAATTTAACGACCACTTTCTAAGAAATGGTGAATCTATCAGGTATTAGACCATCAATAATGTGTTTGATCTTTGCATTCATGATTTTGAAAGTCAACGTTGAAATGCAATCGGTTGTGTTCTCACGTTTTGCTTGAGATTGACACACGTGCATGAAAGTAAATTTCACGTATGCATTAGTCCACGTGACTTTCAACTAGGTCAGCCAGTTGGTTTAGATTTAATCTCAGTAAATTAAGCCTATTTTACGAATCAAATTGATTTTTCACTCTGTTTCATTGTTGGGATTAGATCGAAAGCAGTTTCAATTGATATTAAAAGATTACTTACTAGTCGATAATAAGTAAGGAATTTAATGTAAGTTTAAGATTACATGAGTGTAAAACTATTTGTTGGTCAGAAAACGAAATTTTTAAAACAAAATCCAGGCTTAAATCTCAGGTTTAAAAATAAATAGACACCAATTTTTATAATTCACAACGTGGTTGGTAGTGACAAATTCTATGATTTGGCTTAGAAATATAACAGGTATAAAACGTTACTTCAGGGTGGGTCATTTAGTAGTTTATTTTTAAATCAATATCTTATTTTAACGCTGAATGGTTTTTTGCGTTTAAACTTGTCATAGTACTTCAGCGTTATATCTCCATTGCATGAAATGGACACGTTTACAATTGAACATCGGTTGGAAGCATTGAAAAATTACTTACAAAGTTAAGAGCGTAAATTTTGAAAAATTAATTTGGTCAAGATTAGGCGCCAACCGCGTGTGGCTTTGGGAGAATCAAAGATCTTGAATTCTTCGCGTGCATGGTTTAATTGGCTCAGAAACTGACGAGTACCCACCATCCAAATCGATATCGCTTAAACGAGTGGGCCCAAGAGCAGTTTTGCTCGAAAAATTATCTGTTTTGATAACGCACATCTACACCTTGACGGTTATATAAACTAGTAAAATTGAACTTGCTTGGCTCGCAAAAACTACACAATAGCTGTGTTTAATGAGCAAAAAAAAAAGCAGAGCATCTCAAGGCAAGTTATAGTAGCGCGGCTGTCAAAAAAAGTCGAGCAAACCAGAGCAATTGAGAGGCAGAAAAAAGTCGAGCAAGTGGGAGCAGCTGAGAGGCGATTCTCAAAATTCATTACTTGTCAGAAGGTCAACCTGTCAATTCACTAACAAAAAACTGCACTTCAGTAACAATTTTTTGTTGAAAGTCGGTTCCGTGACAGTTGGAAAACAGCTGGTTGCTTGCCCGAACTTGCTCTACCAAAAAAAGTAGAGTGAAAATCGTGCTCTAAAGTGTTCTAGTTCGCCTTAGAGCAGACTCATGAAACACAAATCAGAGCAACTTCGGGCAAGTTAGAGCAGCCGAATTGCTCATTAAACACATTTTGTTGAGATATCTCAACCTAGCTCAACCTAGAGCAGCTCATTAAACACAGCTATTATCAAAGAGGTGCCAACCCATTCTTAGCAAGTGACAGCTCGACGTCGTTTTAGAATAAGACTTGCTGCGCTACAGGCCGCTACAGAAAAATGACAATTATTGCTGACAAGAATTTGAACACATGGTCTTGGACGACCTTTGATTTCAACAAGATGGAGATCCATGACACAAGCCACAAACAATTGCTCTTTTGCAGACTTAGTTCGCAAATCACGTATTGGGCCGTTTTAGTGATGTCAATTGGCTGCTGCGCAACTGCAATTTGACGCTTTTTTATGGGGTGCAGTCCATCAATCTAAATGGCCTGAGGCCTGGCAAAAACCTCACCGTGTGAGGGAGAATTCAGATGGACTCCTGGACTGAAGCAACCAAGTTGGATTTTCACTGTTTCAAAAGTCCATGGACTCAGGCCATCGGGCCAATTTTTGGCTCCACCGTGTCTGTTGTCATGATAGGCCAAGTTTTGCCAATCTGTCCAAAGATCTGGTCGTGTGTGTTGAAGCCTCAGTCCAAATAACGTGGCAGTCTTGCATCACACGCTAACCTGTAACAATCTCAAGCGCATTGACTGTTTGTCTGCTTATTTAATTCAATCTAATAACTCTGCTCAATCGTACTCGTCGTCGTAGCACTACAGCCCCTCTCGGGCCTTGGCTTCTCGCAGGTGATGCCTCCAGTTGTCTCGGTCCAATGACCGCGTCCCCCAATTTCGAAAGCCGAGCAGCTTTGCGCAGTCTTCGTCGACAGAGTCAGACCAGCGTTTTCTGGGTTTTCCCCACTGGTCTTCGACCCTCGGCGCTTCCGTCGAATACCTTCTTAGGTACTCGATGCTTGTCCATTAGTTGCACGTGACCAGCCCATTGCAGCTTCCGCAGTTTCACTATTGTAGCAACCTCTGGCTCGTCAAAAACCTCGTACAACTCGTGGTTGTACCTTATCCGCCATTGGCCGCACTCTTGTTTAGCTCCAATTATACGCCTGAGTACCCGTCTTTCGAAGGCGTTTAACATATTTGCGGACGCTTGGATAAGGGTCCAAGTTTCACATCCGTAGCACAACACAGGTCTGATGATTGATTTGTATACTTGGAGCTTCGTCTTCCTGTGTATGCAGCTGGTCTTCAGTAGGGCCAGAACGGAGTAGAAATGGCCATGATTTGGTTTTGAAGCTCATTGAGAAATATAGGTCACATTAATGTTTTTGGTAATCGAAATCCCGCTCTGGACGATATTTTAACATTGTTTCGTACAAAAGACTACCAAGCTAACAGAGAAACTTTACTTTCTGCCTCTTGCTTTTTGTTTTTTGTTTCTTTATCTATATACAAGCTGCTATTGCAGACCTCAAGCTTAATGTCTGCATATGGTTTCTATCCATTAGCAAATGAAAGAAATTTTTTTCTTTAAGTTTTTCTTTAATTTTCTCTAAATAAATGAAACAAAACAAATCAAATGCAGCACAGCAGAAATAAATATACAGACCAACTGGAACGTATTAACTGGATCGAGGCTCCTTCGCAAGAGGCGCGCTAAATTGTACTCAAACCAAAAGGACTCAAGCCAAATGTACTCAAGCCATTTGAATTGCTCGTGAATGGGGGCTTTTAGAAATCGATGTTATGCCGACAAACTCAGAGACGTTTTTTGATCGTAAGCACAATTTCGGCCGAGTCATTTGTGAGATACAGCACAGAACGATCAAGATTGTACCGAAAATTATACGCTTCTGCTGGGAGAGTTGCGGCAAGCATATGAATGAATTTGTTTCTCATAACCTTCAACAACTGAGTCCTCAATAATTTAAAGAGACGTTAAATGGCCCGTCTAAAAATATGCTTAATCGTTGATCCGTGATATCTTTTTCAGTAGATGTTTTATATTAGTCGTTATTTTTTTGTATTATAGTTCCCAACACCGTGAATTATAGCCTTGACAAAACAAAGTATGTAAAGGAAATATCTATTTACTTCACTCAAATTTTATTCCATCACTTTTAAAGTATGAAAAATAAATCTCGCTTGAATCTGGGTTCCAACCAGTGGCTCTCTTATTCAAGAACCAACGCTAAATCCGCTTGGTTACACAGGCTTATTAGAAAGTTTAAGTTATCTAGACTACTTTAACTCGTTCATTACCAGCGCGGCTAGGCAAGAGAACGCCCGTGGCCGGTCAGATAAAGCTCATACCTACTTCCATAGTCTGGATGTAGTGATAAGCTTTTTCCAGATGCGGACCCGCGTCGGCGGCCACTGAACATAGTTGCAAAGTAGACGGCGTGCCCGTTCCAAATAACGTGTCTAAGGCTCTAGCCTTTGCTCAACATATGCACCAGGTTCACTTGTCAGCCAATATTAATAGCGATAGTGACACTGAAGCTCAAGTGGCTTCTTCTTTCGATGCTATCGAAAGTAGTAGCAGCTCCTCTTTCCCCTTCATGTCTGTCTCCTCTCTAAAGAGCATCATAGCTGATTTAAAATCAAGTAAGGCTCCGGGCAATGACAACATCTACACTTTATTTCTAAAAAATATACACAGGAAAGCGTTTATATACCTATCAAAGTTATTAAATGCTTGCCTTGTAACATCTTACTTCCCGACTGCCTGGAAAATTGCAAAAGTTATTTGGATCCCGAAACCTAACAAATCCAAGTCCGAAATCGGCAGCTACAGGCCAATAAGCCTAATAAGTGTGATTGGAAAAGTATTTGAACGCTTCATCAAGATTCAGCTCCAAACCTTTATTGAGTCGCAGAATATTTACCCCAAAGAGCAGTTTGGTTTCAGAAGCGGGCACAGCACAATTCATCAAGTTCGAAGGATAACAAATATAATCACTACGAACTTTGGACTAAAAAAGTCAACTGGTTTGCTTACTCTCGACTTGGAAAAGGCATTTGACTGCGTCTGGCATCAAGGGTTAATCCATAAAATGCGATTACTTAATTTTCCTCTGCACCTCACTAAAATAATCATGGACTTCCTGCGCGATCGATACTTTTATGTTGATATCAATGGCTCGGAATCAATTAAGTTCCCGATACCAGCTGGTGTCCCACAAGGCTCGGCGCTAAGCCCCATATTATTTAACATCTTCTTATATGACATACCACTACCAGCCAATTGCATTATTAGTCTATTTGCTGACGACACAGCCCTTTTGTCATCAAATCACTGTCCGGTATCTGTAAAAACCTCACTAGAAAATGGGTTCGCAACACTGTCAAATTATTTCAACAGATGGAAATTGAGAATAAACCCTACCAAAACCGAGGCAATATTCTTTACTTGGAAACGCAAGCAATGCCTACTCCCCAGTTCTCTTAATGTAGATGGTAACATTGTCGGCTGGAACCCGGAATATATAAAATATCTAGGAATTTAGCTCGACAAAAAGCTTACATTCAAAACCCATATCGAGCTTACCATAAAAAAATGCGACCTTTTGGTCAAATCCTTGTATCCGTTAGTAAATAGGCACTCGCAGCTGTCTATAGCAAACAAATTGATTTTATTCAAAACAGTTTTTCAGCCTGTCATGCTCTATGGTGCTCCGGTTTGGGGGCGCTGTGCTGCTACTCACATCAAAAAGTTACAAATTAAACAGAACAAAATTCTGAAAATACTCCTGAATCTCCCGTTTTTCTATTCGACCAACTCTTTACATTCGGTTTCAAAGCAGTCCCTTATTTCAAGCAGCATTAACCGCATTATTAACAAATTTTTAAACACTTGTGTTGCATCAAACAATCCTATGGTTCGAGCTCTAGTGTAATGAACTTCAACTTTAAGAGCATCCACATTATAAATGACTCTCATTTAAATCCGACAACCTTAAATCAGCAACAATGCTGCTCTTTTGTTTCTTTGCTTAAGTTAGTATGTAGTTAGCACTAAGATATTAAAGTAAGTTTTATATTACAATTCATTCAAATAAAAGGTTTTCCCCGTTTCCTTTTACATATCCAATGTAATTACACAAAAATTCATTCTGCTAAGATGCATGTTAATACAGTTGTTTAGGATTGCAAGGGCCAAAGCTCGATTCACCTACTGGAATATTTTGTACAAATTGTAGTATATTTAATGTATGGTTGAATAAATAAATCTAAATCTAAATCTTAACGCTAAAGTAGGTCGGCAGCCGGTATTCAGTCATTTGGTAGGCACCCATTGTTTGCAAGAGAACACTAATGACAATGGACTTCGAGTCATAGAACTGGCAGCATCGAAGAATATGGACGCTGCGAGTAATAGGCTCTCGCGTAAAGATATCTACAAGACCATCTGGATATCACTTGATAGAGCCACTCGTAACAGATAGACTACGTGTTGATAGATCGCCACCATTATTCGAGCTTGATGATGGTACGAACGTGGCCCATATATAAAAAAGGAGATATAACTATGTGCAGCAACTATAAGGATATAACGTTGTTTAGTAGTTCCTATAAGATACTCTCCTCTATCCTGCAAGAACGGATAGCCCCATACGCTAAAACCATCATCGAATAATATCAATGTGGCTCATCCCAGACAAATCAACAATTGATCTGATCTTTACTTTCAGGCAGGCGATGGAAAAATGTCTGGAATTCAACATTCCACTGTACCATTTATTTATAGACATAGCCAGGGTAAAACTGTATAAGGCCATGATAGAATTTGGCATCCCAAACAAACTGACACGATTTTGTAGGTTGACCATAACCAATGTAACAAGCCAAGTTAAAATAGTCGGACTACTATCCAGACCGTTCAACAATTTCAATGGGCTCTATCAAGGGGATGGTCTGGCCTGCCTATTCTTCAACCTGCCGTTTGAAAAAACAATCCGAGGCTCTGGCACGTCAACGTTACCAAGTCCAGTCAGATACTGGCTTATGCAGATGATATAGACATAGTTGGAATATTAGAACTAGCTGTACGAGAATCTTTCATCTGGAACGAGCGAGTGGCCCAAAAATACATAAATAAAGGAAAGACTAAGTATATGGTGGTAGCATTTCCAGGAAGAACACGAAGAGTTGGTCGAGCCTTCAGGGTAGTTGAGTTGAGTTTGATGTAGTGCCATTTTTCAACTATCTTGGGTCAATCGTAGCAGCCGGTAACAACATGGAGAAAGAAATACGCGGGCGGCTGCTCAAATCCAACAAAGCCTACTACTTTTTGTCAAACTCTTCAAATCCCGAAATCTCACACGAACATCAATGCTCCTGCTGTACAAGACCATGGTCCTGCCAGCATTCACGTATGGATCCGAGACTTGGGTGCTCAGCAATAGACACTCTGACTTTAAAACCGCGTTTGAGAGGAAAGTCTTGAGGAGAATCGTTGCCCCCATATGTGAAGGAGAGCGATTCCGGAACCGATATAACCATGACTTGTATGCTATCTGTCTAGAAGCAGATATAATTACTACGATAAAGTTCGGTAGACTCCGGTGACAGACGACATCGTGAGAGATCTAGCCTGCGCTAGAGGGATGGCATTGACCAGGACGCTCGGATTTTAGTGATTCCCAATTGGATGACATCGGCACGTGATCGGTACCGATGGAAAAAATTGTTGACGGAGACCAAGATCGGACCCTGGTTGTATCGCCGATGATAATAATGATGACTTATATTCATTGTGGAAACAACGAAAATGCCTGGTCCTGGCAACCGTTTACTCGCACCACAGCTAAAGGTACACCAAGTTTGCATCACGTTGAAGTCAACCCACTGTGTGCATTTTGTTTTGATCCAATGACTGCATTGGAAGTTATAGGAATAACTAGAATTTAAGAATTTCTACTTGCAAAACATTTGAAATTTACGAAAAAAATATAAATCTTACCATATCAGGTAGCCCTATCATCGTCTTTCACCCCAAATTCTACCAAACTAAGCTTACAATACGGTCCATCCACTGCATGAATTTAGTTTTGATTTCATTACTGCACTAGAAGCTGTAGGGTCAAAAGCTTTTCAAGATTCAAGAGATAAAAATTACATAGCTGGCAGCTTAATTTTTCAACAACCCTACCAGCCTCGGCTTACAATAAAAGCTACTGTATAAATTTCGTTGAAATTTGGCGACTGCAGAGCAAAAAGTTATAGGGCATAAAGTATTAATTTTTTGGAGGGATATTTCAAGATGTCCACATTTCGAAATCAATTCTATCAGACTTGCAATTTCAGCACATTGTGCAAATTTCATATTGATCTTATGATGCGGTTGTGAGTTTCCGTGAACAGAATTTTCGAGTGTTTAGAAAATAAGTAAGTTTTTGAGCAAGACGGAATTTCGAAAATTTAAATTCGACAGGGTGGACAAAAGATAAAATGTTTGAATCGTCTGAATTGTTAGCAATTTATTTTTAAAAATTTATTTAACAGGCTAGGTGCCTGGTTACAAAATAAACTAAAAAATAGGTTCAAAATTAAAGTGTTAATTAAGAGTATAAGCTCGAAATTTAAATACAGTAAAAGTAAAATAGAAACTAATAGGATTAATTAGGTGAAAAAAGTGCCATGCTACAGACTGTGGGAAATATCAAGATTATTATGCGTCCGCAATAAATAAAATAAACTTCCGCCCGCGGAAACGGCACATTAAACAGTATGGCTCTTAATAAGCCTGCCATGAAGCCGTACTATAAAAGACACGCCAAAGTTAATGACAAATTGGTGCGAAAAACTTCAAAAATAAATTTTGCATTAAGGTAAACTCTGCGCCGATAAAGTCGAATAATATTGAAGATTGATAATCGTTCGCTGTAAGGATAATATAGCAAATTATAGTTTAAAATAAGGCAGAGCGTGAACCTTCTCTGGACAGTTCCAACCACCTCAAACAAACAATAGATACGAGGACGTCATACTAAGGATCAATACTCAAAAATAGAGCAAACAAGGTGAAGAAAAAAACGTACACAAGGGTAAATGTGAAACGAATTGCGACAAACATGTGTAAACATGGCGAACTGGGAAGACTTTCGAATAATGGCAAAAATGTGAATATCAATCTTAAGCTTCAGATAAAAGGTAACACCGAGGCTATTAAAATGATCCACAGCTCAAAGAATGATGTCGCAGATAGTGCAAATTAAATCAACAGCACACGGTTTTAATGTAAAAGACACAAAGAAATATTTGGAGAAATTCAAGGACAAGAAATTACAGTCACACCTAGAAACAAGATTATTTTAGTTGATCATCTACAAAAGGAGCATTGATAAGACGGGAAATTTTCAAATCATGAGTGTGTATTAGACAAGGAGAAGCGATGACACTAGGAAAATCATTGACGAAGAGATTAAAGAGCATAGGTCCAAGAAAATATCTTTCAAGTAAACAGGAGGAAGGAAAAGGATATCCACGAGAGGCGTTTATATCATCTAAATTACGAGTGAATTTCACGGTTAACTACGAAGCACATGACATTTATTAGATACATGGGGTTATAAGCAAAGTTTACCTGATGAAATTTGTGGCAGGACTGAAAAAATTTCCGGAGTGTCGTGAATTTGAAAGATTTTTTCATCGTGCTTCTTTACACTCATACAAAATCATGTATGCATATTATTGGTAACATACATTAGTCCTGAAAATTTACAGCTTACTCAATGTCTCTGTCAGAAGCTATGACAAATCCAATTTTGATAAAAACTCCATGTCTACTTTTAGGCACTCCGCGCCCACAGAGAGTTAAAAGTTTACAATTCAAATAAGCATAAAATATTATCAGTTTTCATTCCCCATACTTGTCTTTTACAAAGATTATCTTTGGATAGAAATATGGGCAGTGGCGGCTCATTGTTTTAAGACTAAGAGCCGGTTTAGACGAGCGATTTTGTGCTTTGCCAGCACAGAGTTTGCTGGCCGATGGTGCTCGTTGCAAGTTTTCACGAGCGATTTCTGGCTGTGCTAGCACACAGTTTTTTTTATATTCGTATAGATATACGTATAGTAGTCCGGGGAAATCTAACATGTTGCTTCGGAAAAATTAGGGGAAAGCTGAATTTTGGTGTGAACCTTGGTACTGGCGTGTTGAACAAAATGTCAAAAGTCCCCATAGATCCGAGCGCTGCGTCACTTTTTATACGGGGTCAAAGGTCACCAAAAGTGACCTTTCCAAAATATCTCAGTAACGGTTACGTCTTCAGAAAAACAATGTATGACAAATTTTTAGCTTAAAAAATTCCCAACAAAAAAGATTGTATAACTTTTTCCTGTAACCATAACCGTTTTTGAGATATATTGGTCTAAACATTTGTAACTAACAGCATCCTCTTTTCGGAGCACCCTTTTCCACCTATCCTGGAGTATGGTAGATAAGTTTGTTTACTTGTTTTTTTCATGCGCCTCTTGAACATAAAAAAACAAACTCACAAACTTTCCAAGTCGTAATCAAAATCGGATAATATTTACATGCCCTGAGAAAGAGGATGCTGCCAGTATCAAATGTTTAGATCAAAATATCTCAAAAACGGTTATGATTACAAGAAAAGTTATGTAATCTTTTTTGTTGGAAATTTTTTAAGCTACAAATTCGTCATACATTGTTTTTCGAAAGAATTGACCGTTACTGAGATATTTAGGAAAGGTCACTTTTGGTGACCTTTGACCCCGTATAAAAAGTGACGCAGCACTCGGATCGATGGAGACTTTTGACATTTTGTTCAACACACCAGTACCAAGGTTCATACCAAAATTCAGCTTTCCCCTAATTTTTCCGAAGTTTCGCCTTTTTTTATGTAGGATTTCACTGGGCTATAGATATACAGACTGCTTTCTACAAAAAAAAATTCTGTGCCTCAAATTTTTTCTAAGAAAATGACAGAAAAATCGCTGCCGTGCTCGATGGCCAACTATATCAGTCGTGCTCGCTGTTCCGTTCCGTCCTTCACTTCTCTTGTCTGAAAGCTCGTGCTGGATCCAGCAAAAAACCGCTCGTCTAAACCGGCTCAGAACAAGCAAAATATATAATCATACTCGTATAATATAGACAAGCGCGTAGTAAACCATACATGCAATTTTTTTGAAATATCGTGTAAAAAATCAATTAGATATTTCAATGCTGACCATATTTGATTGTCAACAGGTTATTTCAGTGATATTCCTACTCACTAAGATCAACAATCTCAGACAAGTTCTAATTATATATAGTATAATAAATACTAATTTCTTTAATTTTTTTTTTAATTATAAAAAAAGTTAAGTTGAAATCATATTACAAGTCAAATAAGTGGCGACAATACCACAATAAAAATAAATTTCTCATATAATTTGCAAGAAAAGTGGCCAATATAAATACCTTTTGCGAACAGTGGTCTTGGTTGCCAAGAATCAATCAGATACTTTTTCCGCTCAATCGATCTAAACGAAAAAAACTGCCGCAGTAAATCCTCTATGGTATAATCACAAGAATTTTGGTTTAACACTTTAAATTCCATATTAAACCGGTAAGTATTATCTATTCGAAACAGAATCTATTCAATACGCTATCACTCAGCGAGTTCTATGTTATAATTTACTTTAAAAACTCTCCTTTTATCTATCTTTAACCGACCGCATTAATACTGACAATACAAAAATTTAAGTTCAAAGAATTATAACTGGTGCATTTTTTTGCGAAAAAGATATAAAGAAACGCTGCAAATGTAAACTATAAATGCTAAAAACGCGATTCAAAAATTCAACATAGAAATAACATCAACATAGGCAAAAGCAATCGAGCGGTCATATCACCCAAAGCACCTGAACCGAAAAACTTATTTTGTGAAAGTAAACCCAAAGCAAATACAAAAAAAAACTATCTGGGGAAAATTGTACACGAAAAAATGTAGCTCCTACATATTTTTTTCTCCACATCAACATCACAATAACTTGCACCGTGCATACACCATGCAAACAAAGCACAAAAGGCATCAAATCAGCAGGGGAACAACTCGTAAGAAGAGGAGCAGAAGATAATCTACAAATTCTGTAACGTAGATGATGACGGAAAACAGAAACATAACAGAGACGCTGATGACTTGTCAGCGTCAACAAAGGCGTCTAAAGCAATTAAGTAGTCATTCCCAAAGCACCAGAACCGAAAAATTACGTCTTTTGGGAAAGCAAACCCAAAGCAGACACAAAAGCCCGATCTGGGGAAAATTGCACAGGAAAAATGTAATTCCTACTATTTTACTCTCGACATGAACATCCCCACAATAGCTTGCACCATACATGTAAACAAAGCGGAGAATGCATCAATTTCTAAGGGGAACGGCTCGAAGAAGAGGAGCAGAAGAGAATCTACAGAATAATGAGGGGAAACAGTAAAATAACAGAGACGCGGATAACTTTGCAGCGTATTAAGTTCATTCATTCACAAAGATTTCCGGGTCGTTCAGTGGGTGGATGGGGCAAGGGTTTTTTTAATTTCTCTATCCACCAAGACGCTGTGAACTGAGCAGCGTCCGCGTTGCTATTTGTGTACTTTGATTGCAAAATTTTTGTGGGCATCAATTAGGCAAAGCGTCTTAGTAGATCAATGCGAAAATCACCAGCTAGAGCATTGAAGCAAGATCATTTCAGTGTGCTGTGTAGTATATCTCAATGAACTGTATGTTTTAGAAAACGTTTGAGTTTTCGTTGCGTCACTGTAAATTTACCTTGGAAGCTCTGTAGTTGAACTGCTATAAAATAAAACCATTAGATCCATAGTAGCAATGGAGTTGTGCTTTTTGTAAGAAAATAAATGTTATTATTTTGATTGTTAAATATTGATTGTAAATCTTTTGATTGTTACATATTGATTATTTAATCTTTTTTTTTGTGCCGCCGCCGCCAAATGGTTAAAGATATCTTGATTTTTACTTAACATAAGTTTATTCCTTGTATATGCCCATGACCTCCAGAAATTTCAGCTCGATTGGATTGCGCACTCAAAAGATTATCCACATAAGCAAAATTATAGAGCTCTCATAGCTATTTTCAGTATTGGAACACCCTTCAAAATAGCATTTGTCACCTGCCGGAAGACAGCCTTAATATAGATTTCAATTCATATGAGTAAATGAAAAAAAAGATTTTATATCATATTAATATATACATTCTCAACTATAAAAAAACCTCTTTCATCACATTTCATTTCTAAATAAAAAACGATATAGATAACAAAAAATGGTGGACGCTCGACAAGAACAATCAACTTAAGTTTTCGAGACGCTGACGATAAATACTATATTTCCAAACCGTCTGCTATAAAAATTTGCGTTTGCACGAACTAAAATGGTAGAAACTTTATAAGAAACGTTTTAAGCCGCTTGTAATTTTTAATTCTAATTTTATATGTTTTGAAGAAATAAGGGCACATAGAAACATTATTTCAGTGAATACATTTATAACAAACTTTATAACTCAAATTCATAGAACTCTCGGTCTGTTTATTAGAACTAGATACTTAGTTTTTCCGCGAACTTGCTCACATGAAACATAAAACCATTTAGACATTAAGTTAGTTGAGTCTGTATAACGCTCGATCTCATACTTTCATGTACCTATCCAATTAAAACGGCTGCAAGAAGGGTATTGCCTGTTTTCGTATAGATTTTTGATAGATTTGCTGTATAAGTCACGAATATACCGAAACTGTCAAATGAACATCGTTATCTCTTCATTATAAGGTTAACAAATAAAATGTTGTAGCATTAATCATTAAAACAAATTTAATAATTAAATTAATCATTAAAAATCTAATCATTAAAATTACCATGCTTTCACCTAGTACACAAAGCAGATGAATAATAGAAAGTCAATGTTATCATAAAATCATATCCATGCCAATACACATTCCAAAGTCACGTGCTTCTTCTATAATGTTCAAGTTTACACATTAGCCCCTTTCAATGCGATTCGTGTCGCTATCTGCATAAAATGTGCACTTGCTTAAACCTGTGTATACATCATTCAGCAATCATTCCCAAGTACGAAATCCACAAAAGTACCTATGCTGAATTTTCACAAGGAAAAGTATTTTTAACTGTACTTTTGTTTACAGAATTTCCCATAGCAATTTGCTTTGTTAGCTATTCTAGAATATTTGAGCTTTTCTTAATAGGGTTGGCCGGATACCTGGTCTTTAGAACGCATAAATTTGCATCTCTTTGCCAAAATAGACATACTCGGTACATACATAGCCGTGTGTACTTGTCGAAATTTGCTGAAATGGAGTGTGTACATACTCGTATGTACGTAACTTTAGCAAACTCATCTTGTTTTTAAATATACTATTGCATACATATTCTGAGCTTTATTTATGTTTGCGTTTGGCCAGAAATATCGCAATGAGATCGTTTTCGTATTCGATTTTCGAAATTTATTTTTTTCAAGATTGTTTACTAACTTTTCCTTCAAATAGATAGATACACATGCATATATATGTATATGTCAAAAGTGGCGAAATTATTTTCACTTGACTTTGTTCTTTTAGTCAGGTCAATGATCAGTTTCCGAATTTATCCGGAAAAATGTTATTTGGAAAGATATGGGCACTTGTATTCTGTACAGAGAACAAATATATATATTTCGACAAAATGGTTTGAGGTATTCGGCTCATTTACAAGCCTATGCCATTTGTGACGGCTGACATTAGTTTGGTAGGTTAAAAAGTATAAACATATATCCAAGTATTTAAACCTCACATAACATAAATATCAAATAGTATAATAAATACTGCGAAAAAATGTTTCAATGGCTATCACCTTTAGGAGAATCAATCGCTTCCGAATTCAGTCTGAATTCTGAGTTCATATTTTTAATGGATTCGACATGAATTCAATATTTTTTTTTTACACTAAAATCTTTTGTGAAGAATCAAAACCATTCGAATTGAATAAACAATAATGTAATATTAGCATTATTTGGTGTGTTTTTGCATTTTTGGTTCATCTACATAGCTTGTTTTATGCAAGAAAATAATAATTTTAAAAGTTTGTCAAAGTAAGAATCAATATGCGAGTGAAATGGCAATAGAAATTTGCATTTGAATACACAATTGCCACACGTGCTCCACAATCTTGATGAAACTGAAGAAAAGTTCTTTGTCACGAATACATGAGGTACAATTTCTTCTCATGTACTTGTATCAATTGATTCTATTATAAATTTCTGTTACCTCATAAATTGCGCAAATGAAATGCTGAAAACAGATTGCAGTTTTGGATATTTTTAGATTTAGACGACCAGATTGATTTGATTCAGCTAGCAAATTATTGATATGCACGTAAGTTGTAAACTCAGCAGCATCCAAGAAATAACATTAGTGTTGATTAGCAATTTGATTTATTACCAGTTTATATGTTTATTAGTAAATAATAAACATCATTGATGGCGCTCTACGAATATTGTAACATTAAGTATCAGACGTACGTCTTTGGCCCACCATTGTCCATTTCGATATTCTTAAAATTTCCTTACCATCTTGATGCATGTCACCGCTGCACCGTGCCCTAATAGACTGTCAGAGTTGGATCTTTCTCACTCATACGAGTTAATAATTCAACCCCTGTTAGCAACTTCCCTGTTAGCACTAATATACAATTATACATTCTAAACCTGGAGCGAAATAATCAGCGGAGGTTAGGAATCTACAATAATTTGGGCTAAGTACTCAATTTTCCGAAAAATATATTAAGACTGGTGTAACCATTTTTCCAAACCAACATATTTGTTTTCAAAACAAACATTTTATTGGGCTTGAATCTATATATATATATATATATATATATATATATATATATATATATATATATATATATATGTATATATATATATATATATATATATATATATATATATATATATATATATATATATATATATATATATATATATATATATATATATATATATATATATATATATATATATATATATATATTTATATATATATATATAAAACAAAGTCGGGTTAGTTAGACCATTTATAACTCAAGAACGACTGGACCGATTTTTATAATCTTTGATTTGTTGGATTCGTCTTGGCTCCGAATAGCAGAATAGCTATTAAAACTTCGGCAAAGTTCGCAAGAAAAACATTTTTGAGAAGAATTCATTTTCTCATACATTTTGTATGAAAAAACAATTTTAATTCGTGTATAACGCCATTGAGCTAGCTGTGCAGACGTGCGCCACAATTTTCCAGTGTTATTTACAATTCCACGAGCCAGAAGATCTAATCTTTCACCACTTAGCCGTAATGCAATTAGACTTCGAGGTATTACGAATCAATCTACTGTAGATGGACAAGAAATCAAACGAGAAGAACACCGCGTTAGTACCCAACGGAAAAAATAATTCATAAACATACTCCCCGTAAGCTTTCCGCACTATGAATGGAAGCATTACAGATCCATACTCAGTTCATTTCTGGTTAACATTGGATGTCCTAGGCTGGCAAGGTATTACAAGTGGAACTTTGAACTTTCAGCTTTATAGTTTTATAAAAAGTACTTTTTGGAAAGCCCGGCATTGTATTCTTGCATTCCCGTGATGCATGGGGAATGCGTATTGAAGCTTGGACCAGCGACTGATCATACCTCTGCATGACCCGGAATGTGTAGATAATGCGTGTTGTGTAGATAATACGTGCTGTGTAGATAATGCGTGCCGTACACGTTACTGGAGGGATTTTGTGGTGCTGCTTGGACGGGGGGCCAAGCTTGCCCCTGCATAACACTTAATGAATAGTATCCTATTCATTTTACTTACATGCGATGATTTGAAAAGCTCTGAAATAATCATCTTTCCATTACCCAAGCCTATGAATGCTCGAAAGTACTTTTATTTTTATTTTTGCGAGTAATGTTCACAGGTAAATGATGAACTTTTTTGGAAAACAGCTTTCAAGCGGTACATCTGCATTGCCGAGAATATTTGCTTCATGCAATCTGTTAGAATGCATTATATCTATTCCCGTTGATGCTTTTTTATATAATAATAATAATAATAATAATAATAATAATAATAATAATAATAATAATTTATTGCAGCTATTCATTTTACAAACATGGTACAAAAAATTCATAGCATAGCTCGCTCCTCGCAAAAGTAAGAGTACTTGTGCGCGAGTGCGGGGACCTAAGACGAACTACTGAATTCAAAATAAATAAGAAGCTGTGATCAGCTATGTTAAACGTTTACATACAATTCAAATTAGAAATAAAAAACAATGCAAGACTAAATTAAAAACTAAGATTAAAGTTCGAGTAAAATATCAACACAATATGGCGCTAATAATTGAGAAAAAATGAATTTAAAATATATGTATCGTAGTGGAAAGTGGTAAAGAAGCGCAAAAAATTGCTAAATTAAAGGCGAATAAAAATTTCACAAAATAATAATAAAAAAAAAAAATTTAATTTAACAAATCGGAAAATAAATTATATCGAAAAGCTGACAATAGGTGAAGATAGCATGGAAGTGTAAGGCGAAACGAAAAATTTTAAGAGTAGAATGGACTCTTTAAATTTAATCGTTTAAGAGTTTAGTACAGTTCTAAAATGTAGATAAAACGTTTAAATTTAGTGGGGCAGAATGCTGCGCGAATCATTTCGATTCGCTTCAATAAAGCAAATGCCTTGCTGCCAGGAGAATAGCATTCATTTCAAAGCAATTAAATTACATTGATTGAACTTAATTCACTTCGTTCTAAATAAACACTTGAATTTAATTCAGCCAGCAAGTTAAAACAATATTTATTGATTTTGAGGCGGTACGAAGTTCGCCGGGTCAGCTAGTTCAAGTATAAATTTGACTTATACCTACTGTATTAACTTAATATGTCTTAGAGCTAACAGTTTTATAACTATACAAAGATCTTAGCCGAGACTGGTAAGACCATGATGAACTTTTTAGGGTTTTTGATGCTGATAAACAGAAAATCTAGGCGGATTTTGTGGCTTTCTAATTTCGAAATAAATAGTAGTGGAATAATTACATTTGATTGTGTCATTCTGTCGAGCGGAAATTTGCAAGAGATTTTGATGATTTCAGAATATGTTAAAGTCTCTGGTAATTTAAAACTAATGTGTGTGCTAGATAGGCAAAACAATCTTGAAAAGAAACCCGGGTCCCCAAACCGCGGGCTATATAATATTTTTCATTACTAGAAAAAGTCCATCTACTTGCCACAAAAATCCAAGCCAGAATTCAATATCGTATTACTTCAACTCGGCCGGGCTTGCTCACCAATCGGTGTGCATTTACTTGAGAAGATATCACAGCTTGTAGGTTGGCAAGGCAATTTTCCTGCCGCTTTGTATGCTGTTGTATGCTGTCTATCAGATAGGCCACCAGTTGATCTTATTGCTGACAGGAACCGTGGCTTCAGAAATTGGACGAAATTCCTCGCCGTATCCTGCATTTAAAGCGAATAGAGCCTGCCATTTGTAGAGTCTACTCCTCTTAATGAGTTTATTAATCGACTCCTTCTTTGCTAATGTGTATACCACAGAAAGTTCGGCAGACTGTAGCCTATTCCTGGCCTGCTCTGCTCTGCGTCTCCACGCCAAAGTAATGTAGCACAACTCAGTGATTTTAGCGTTTCATCAAGAGGCTTTTTTCTTTTCATGGAAGGGTTTCCGTTGGAACTTTGAAATGCTACCTTTCTCTGCTCTCAGCGATGAAGAAGGTAATATAGACTTATTTCTGATCATCGCTGGTGTAGTCTTCCATCACCCTCCAATCACTTACGATGCCATAGTGACATTAGAAGTGGATATGCCAACGCCGAGTCTTCGGTATGTTGGCAAACAGCACGTTGTTTGCACCAACAGAGCCAACCTTGACACTATTTCTTCCATACGACATCCTCAAGCGTTTTCGGTGGGCAAACTCCACTCCGAAGCACTATAGCATAGCTACAGTCACAATCGCCTCCGAAAGCGTCAGTAGTTCAGATCACCGTGCACCCTGTAGTAATTCAAGTAAATAAGTTATTCTTCCTGCGGGGAATACCGGTCAGGACGATCTGAAGCTTATTTTCTCAGACGAGCTACGTGTTGAAGCAGCTGCCAGTACGGGCTGGGCCTGCTCCTTCTCTGATCAAAGCTCATACACCGGTAGCAGCGTACCGTATTTCGAACCGCAGCTTCTATTTCTGCTCCTGTTTCTTCAGGGATCGATTCAGCTACTATTTTCTTTTCCTGGAGTTGAGTGACACCCGCAGCTGCTGCAGGTGTCACCATATCAGTAAAATAGTGCAGCATGTGCGTCTTCATTTTGCAGACGCAGTTAACCTCGAAGTATATTTTCAAGCTTGATTATTTTCATTGAATATTTTGTATTTTCAACACAATAGATCCAGTTGTGGCCCTTTCTGAATTTCACCGGATATTATGCGTCACTGTTTCAAGATTTATCGAAAAAGTTGAAAATTTGTCTGAGTAAAAATTTGATTATTTACTAGACACACGCGAACCGTAAAACGCTGTAAAAAAAAAAGTAATAGAAAAACCTGACATCAAACCCTCTTACTAACGAAGATTATTACTGTGATATTATGGAATCCTTTGCAAAGTATTAAGTTAATCATTATTGCTACATGAAGACAATGAAAACGAGTAAAGTTCGTTTAAAGAAAATGTATCTCGACAAAATCTTTGCGAAAAAGTGTCTGAAATCGAATGATTTTCAATCCTTCATAAACGTACAGATTCGTGAAAATGAGTGCCTAAATTGAGACTGCTCTCTATCAGATGAAAATATCAAGAAAAAAAATAATACCCAAATCCTTCTTACTGAAAAAAATATAAAAAAAAATATAAAAAATAATTTACGTTAAAAAATTAACTGGAGGAAATTTATATGCAGTCATAGCATTTTATTTGATATCGAATCATCTTTAAACGATGCATATCGTTTTTACACATGTCAATAATAATTGGCACGCGTAAATATTGCACTTGTAATTTACTAATGGCATAAAACAACATAGCGAAGTTATTTAGGTAACCATTACTTGCGTTAGATACTATCAAAGACTTCAAGCGTGTTTGCTGAGATCAACGTTTCAATTTGTTTTGAATATTGACAGAATTTCGGTCTAGTGTGAATACGGTTGGAGACGACTCGATTGAGCTCAGTAGCAGTTTGTATGTATAGTTGGAATTTGATATATTTTTTCATGTTTTATAAAGTATTTTCTCATAATATGCGGTTTTGTTACATACATAAAATATTGAAAAGTAGTGCTTTCTCCTGAAATTCGCTGCACAGAACGAGCACATTAACAGAAAAATCCATGTTTAATTTTCAAAGACGTTTCTATATTATTGTTATATTCCAATTTGCATCAACAGCCACAAGATGCTTGAGGGTGATAAAATTTATTGAAGAACCAGCAACGCGGCTAATAACAGGTGTTTTTCAATTTTATTGTTGTGAATAATAACTCCTTATTTATTCGGAAATAGCCTTAATTAATTACAGAGCTTTAGTTCATTAATTTTGCAGCCAATTCCAATTCAATCGAGTCCTGTGTCAGCTAAAGGTTGCATGTAATTATTACATACAAATAGCTCGACCCTACTGAAACCAAGTAATATCCGGATCAAAGGCGTTCATGTTTTTAAAAAAAATAATCACTGATCAATGTAGGGTAGCTTTGGCCATTAATTAATTGTTACGTGAGCTCCAGTCTATTTTTTTATAAACGAGACTGATAATGCAATCAGCGCAAATAATACGCTAAGCAGTGCACTTTTGTAGGTGCAATGAGATACCATGAGTCTCTTGTAGGCTTACTTCTTTTGGCAATGTCGCTTGGTCATTGGATTACACACAAACCAAATTCCACATGTTGATATAAATATCCGGCAATATCCTCACAATCCATCATCATCATCGGCACTAAAACTGGCGTCTGATTCTGGCCTCCTTCAACAAATTTTTCCTTCGGTCCCGCTCACAAGCCGATGTCGTCCAATGAGGCATCCTTAAGCGATGAGCGTCCTGGTCAACGCCATCTCTCCAGCACAGGCAAGGTCTCCCACGCTGTTGTCTGCCGGAAAATCTCCCGCAAAGGGTTTTCCGAGACGGATCCTTGTCCATCATACTGATCTTTATCTTTGTAGCTATATCTGCTTCTAGGTAGATAGCGTACAACTCATGGTTCTAGCATCTGCGGAATCGCCCTTCTTTATATATGAAGCCAAAGATTCTCCGCAAGATTTTCCTCTTGAACGCGGCATAGAGCTCAGAACACCTTTTGCTGAGCATTCAAATCTCGGATCCATACGTGAGTACTGGCAAGACCATTGTCTTGTACAGCAGAAGGTTTGAAGCTTGGGTGAGATTTAGCGATTTGAAGCGCCTTGACAGGCTGTAGTAGGCTTTGTTGGATTAGAGCAGCACAGCAGCCCGTGTATTTCTTCTTCCATATTGTTATCGGCTACTACAATTGACCCAATGTAGTTGAAGGATTACGCTACATGTATATTCTACACGTTGAGCAAATTTTTCTTTCGAATCTAGATATATTTCAATTTTTGACACGAAATTGAAATGTGTTTATATTTTTTGCAAGATTGAGTCGTATATGAGCAACGAAAAATCTAGCCTGAATATATAGTTGGCGAATCGTATCTTCCATTTCTTTTTGTTCCATGCGATTTCTTCCAACTTTTCAGGTTAGATCACTGGAGTTTTGGTCCGTATACATATACGGAGTAGGAACGCTGGCACCGCGTAATAAGTTAGTTCCTAACCAGCGTACCAACTCCGTATATGTATACGGACCGAAATTCCAGTGATCTAACCTGAGATTGTGCTGTTGATCAGACTGGAAAGTTGGAACAGAAAGAAATGCAAGATTAGATTCGACAACTACAAACTCAGGCTAGATTTTTCGTTGCTCACATACGACTCACTCACGACCAACAAACTCTCAGGTTGCTTTGACAGATAATGCATTGCGTAAATGGAGGCGCCATTTCAAGGTCTAAGTGGTTTTTTGGAATAAGTTGACACGCTGGTTAGGAACTAACTTCTTACGCTGTGATTGTGACCAAATAGTGGTAAATATCTGCGAGGTCTCATTCAGATATTTTTGTGTTCTCAGTGTCATAACAGAGATAGCAAATTTGTATTAAACTTGCACTCATGCTAAAAGTATGCCCAGTTTATGAGTTTTGGGTAACCTACGTACTTTTTCTTCATTTGCTAAAGAGTAATGTATAGGAGGTCGCATACACTAAGCTATTTTCTGAAAAATGAATAAATCAGTCAAATTTTAATGGAAATGGATTTATGTTAACATATGTATTTATATAAAGTCATGTCCATAATAGAAAAATAGGTCTGCAGAAATGAAAGTCCATTGTTTCTCTCGCTGTATGCAAAGGAGCGCCGTCTTGTTGAAACCAAAGCTCACCGATACCACGGGCTTTAATTTCAGGTAGCAAAAAATCCGTCATCATGGTGTGATAGCGGTCGCCATTATCGTTACGTTCTGACCGGACTCATTTTGAAAGAAATATGAACCGATGATTCCACCGGCCCAAAAACCACTTCAAACTGTGCATTTCTGTGGCTTTAGTGGTAGCTGTTGAAGTTCTTCAGGTTGTTCATCAGCCCAAATACGACAAATCTGCTTATTGACGTATCCATTGAGCCAAAAATGCGCTTCATCACTGAACAAAATTTCGCGATAAAACAGCGGATTTTCATTGCGTATTTTCGAATTTTCAAGCAGATTTTCATTTCATTTTATTTCCATGATAATTTGTCAAACAATACTGAATAAAAATTACATTACAGTTTGACAGGGGTCACGCGTGATCTGTCAAAAAAAGCCTATTGAAAATCAAATCTCATAATGAATCTCCCGTATATACATACAATACATACTATTTGCAGTGATGTAATGAAGCAGTGTTATATGCCCTCCCCTATCCTTTAGACACAAAGTTCCCAAGCTGAAATGGTGATGGTGCAAGATGACCTTCAAAGAATACCGAGTCATTAGTCCGTGCAGCTTGTCCGTAACCTTCCAATGGTCGGTCATTTATTTGGTAAGTCTTTCTCCAATCTAAACGATCAAATTCAATCAATTTAATTCGATTTTCATTTTATTATATGCACAAAACACCCCCTGTATTCGTTCAAATGCCCAAAGTAAAAAAAATTACTAAAATAATACCAACTAATCCTGTTGCCATCTATATGACTTTTCATCGATCGATCTCTGATACAAACTTTTGCTGGCTAATCTAAAACAGTCGATTTTTCACTTCGCCTCATTGAAGCATGAAGTTTTTCGAAAATTTTATTAAGAAATGATAGAAATAAATGTTTCGCTTATTAAACATGCACCCATTAGGGGGCCAATCTCTTCGGTAAGGCTAGACATGAGTCCAAGGGCACCTTACCTCCCGCGGTCTCGTAAATTTTACAACCCCGGTAGGGTTGGAGATACCCTCGTGGCGACCTGCAGTGACGAGGAGGGCCTCAACACAGCCGGAGAAGCCAACTGGCGAACCAAAAAGGATCTCAACCTTTTCCTCCTCAGCACTTTAATTGCTACTTTCAGTTTTTCCGGACGGTTTTCCGGCGGATTTCATTTTGCCGTATCTTTGAAACTAGGCCGCTTTTTCCCAGACTTGTATGGAAATTTCGCACCAAACAACGTAGAAAGGTCCCTGAATTGATGCTAGACCAAAAAAAGATTTTAGAAAAAATGGACGTTTTTGCCCAATTTCCCCTATAAATACTCGATACGAAAATACTTGCGAGTACGAAAATACTCGATACGAAAATACTTGCAAGCACGAACTGCTCGTGAGTATGAAAGTATGAAATGCGAGTATGAACGCACTTGCAAGTATGAAATACGAGTGCATATTAATATTAGGATACTATTACGTCACTATCTGATTGAAATGAATCAAATGGAGGAAATTTGTTCTGTAAATTCTTGATTACATGTATAGTTCACAAAAATATTCGTACCTAGTATGTTTGAATTTCGTACTAGGTACTGGCTGTTCCAAAAAAATACCTGTTCTATATACCTGTTCCATACCTGTTCTATATACCTGTTCATCTTTAATTTCTACACCTAACAGTTGTAGGTTGATTGCATTTTATCAAGTGCGAACAGAGTTTATTTTTTGGCCAAAATCTTATCTAGCTTATAAAACTGTTTACATTAGTACTCAATTCATTTAAAAAAAAAAACATTTTCAATAAGGTTAAAATAGATTAATTTCATCTTTATCAGAATTTAGCAGAAGCGTGTTATGAGCAAATAAAACTATTTTCCCCACTAAATTAATGTCTTGAATGCTGTTCATATACACTGTAAATAATAATGCTTCATGAATTGAACTTTGACGAATGCCGATGTTTATAGTGCATTCCTGACTTACATAAATGAATGTTATTCATTGTCACAATGCATCTGTCTAAAAGATAATGCAATGTAAACAAATTAAACTTTTGATGGATTTCTTTAATTTTAAGTCTCTGATGGTGCTAAATACCTTTTTGTTTTTGATCCGTTGAGGTAGTTGCTACACAACCTCTTCTATTTAAATGGCTGTTCTGTCATTAAAATGAACATCATCATGTTGCTGATAATGGGTAGCTGTTCTCCTGAAATCCAAATTGAAAAGCCGTCAAAGTTGAGTTATTTTTAAGGATTTCTTATATTTGTTTCTGAACGAGTCTTTGAACTAAGAATTTTATTTTCTTAGAAAAGTTTGACAGCTATCGAGCAATAATTTAAAGGAACTATTGGTTCGCCACCTTTGTGGATTGAAGTTGTTTTTTTTTTTTGGGAGCGGATGTCAAAAACCTTCAATAGGTATCTTGCGAACGAAACAAGATTATGTGAGATTCTTACTCACTAAAAAACGTCACCCGCCGACCACGGGGTCCGAGCCGGAACCGCTTTCGCATTACTTCAACTCGGCCGTACTACTTCCACCTATCAGGTGTCTCATTGGCTTACTTCCGTTCTGTCAGGCTTTCAGGAGTCTATGAGACATCCTTCCTCTTTTTTTAAGGGCAATATCAGCTCCACATATGCTGACACAGCTGACCAGGCGTCTTCTGACTGAAGCATCATCTCCACGATTGACTCCGGCGTCACAGAGCTAATTGTAGAGAAAAGCATGTGTCGCTCTCTTCTGAAGCGAGCGCAATGGAAAAAGGTATGCAAAGCGTCATCACTTTCCTTAGTACAGTACTTACAGAACTCCGTCCTGACTTTCCTCATTCTGTGAAGGTATTTCCTGAAGTTGCCGTGGCCCGATAGGAACTGGCACAGGTAGAAGTTTATTTCACCGTGGTCACGGTTAAGCCAAGGTTTTAAGGCTCGAATTAGCCTAATCGTCCATGCTCCTTTCGAGATCGTAGCCCAGCGCTCCTCCCAAAGCTCAAGCGCTCGCGCTCGTGCTTGAGCAACCAAAATTTCTATTCCCACTTCTGCTCTGTTCAGGAACACTTCCCTGCGTTCGTTCGCCAATAGATCAATTGGGATTACTCCCGCTATCACTAACACGGCGTTTTCCGAAACTGTTCTGTAGCTGCTTGCTCCTAGCTCGATAGCTCCTAGCTCGATACTTTTCAAACCTTAACGCAGTGGCCCATACAGCAGCATTGAATGAGCCACCGTCATAAGGAGCTTACGTTTACTCGGACTAAGACCGCGAACGTCTCCCAAGCGAGATAACAGACAGTAGCGCCATATCGCATACTTTTTGGATGTGCTCTCCATAAGCCAGCTTTGAGTCCAATATCACTCCAAGATACTTAGCCGATTTTCTGGTCTCAAGTACTTCAGAGCCAACCGTCATGGGTATAATGGTTGGTATTCTTCTCTTGGTCGGCATGACAATCTCAGTTTTCGCGATCGCCAGCTGGAGACCACGGCTTTCCATCCAGGCTTCGACCCTTCTCATTACTTGATTGAGTTTGAGTTGGGCGAGAGGAGGATTTCTAGACGTGATGACAGCGGCTACATCATCAGCATAGCCCACCAAGAGCACGTCTTCCGACATTTCGAGGCGTAGGAGACCATCATACGCAATATTCCGAAGGTCTGGCCCGAGAATGGATCCTTGTGCTGCCCCAGCTGTAATGGTTTTGCG
The DNA here is from genome assembly GCA_947369275.1 of Nemotelus nigrinus. Lineage (NCBI taxonomy): Eukaryota > Metazoa > Arthropoda > Insecta > Diptera > Stratiomyidae > Nemotelus > Nemotelus nigrinus. The sequence continues at coordinate 77,950,255 of OX376372.1, forward strand.
TACAGTTCCCTGATTCGTTTCATAGATCAAATGGCGATCTTTCAGGTAATCCCGTACCATTGCCAGCAAGTATTCCTCTATTTGAAAATGTCGCTGAAGAGAATCCAGTATGTCTGTCCATCTCGCCGAGTTAAAGGCGTTACGGACGTCCAGCGTTACCAAAAACACAATGGGTCTAGCCCGATGACAAACGGCCTCTGCGTGATCTACTGCGCTAATTATTTCGCAGATGGCACTTATTGTTGAGTGGCCACTGCGAAATCCATGTTGATTTTTCGAGAGGTCACCTGCTCTTCGTATAGCTGCCTTTAGTCGAGGTTTCAGCAGCCCTTCCAAGAGTTTCCCCGCAGTGTCCAGCATGCAGAGAGGTATGTACGCTGATGGTGTGTTAAAATCGGAAATGACGGAAAGACACCCGTTAGTAAGCATTCATTGTACATGCGTAGTAATGTTGACCACCACTACTTTTAGGACTTCTACTGGAATATGGTCTGGGCCTGGGGCTTTTCGGTTCTTCATTCTGACACTCGCGCGTCGTAGTTCTTCTTCAGTAAACAAAGGGATATCTTCCTGGCGGACTGTGTGGTTGTTCTCTGCTCATACATCGTGCGCTGGGAACAGTGAATCTACAATATTCCTCAGGACATCCGCGTCCATGGGTGGGTCGGGACCCATGCGGCCCAGCCTACCCGATACTATTTTGTAACCCTGGCCCCACGGGTCTCGGTCCACTTCTTCGCATAAAGTTTGCCACATTTGCCTTTTCCTCCGTTTTATAGCTATTCCCAGTTCTTTTTTTGCCTTTTGTGGGTGGCGACAAGTAGCAACGCTTCCGGTCGTCCAATAGACCGCTGTCCCTATGCCTGCATGCTAGAGCTCTTCGTCTTAGTTCCGCTATCTCCTCAGTCCACCAATAAGCGCTCTGTTTGCCCGGTAGTGACTTTCGAAGTGGCATCGACGCATTGCACGCTCGCCAAATGTCGCCCATGGTCGAATTTACAACCGTACCTATTTCCCCAGGGCCCATTGCTACCCTTGCTTGTCTTGCGCTGACTTCGTCAGTAAAGCTGTTGCCTAGTGACTCCAATAGCTTCCTCCTATCCAACTTCGAAATATTCCACCCGAGTATTTTCCGTCTTAAGTTCTGAAGGGCCGGGCTTTCCTCCGACAGCCAGAAAGTAATATAGTTGTGGTCACTTCCAGTGTACTCCTCCATCACCCTCCAATCCCTTGTCATATGGACAATGTCTCCGAGACAATAGTTATATCGGGAATGGACTCACCGAAGCCTGGCCTGCGGTAAGTTTGTGTTGAGCCCCTGTTCACCACGACCATACTCAGCCTGGACACCATTTCCATAATTAATCTCCCTGTTGTGTTTTGAGTCGGCATCCCCCATTCCAAGGCTCTCGCATTGAAGTCACCAGCTACTACCAGTTTGCCAGGAAGGTCTCGAAGAGCGTCTTCTAATGCTTCTATCCTTCTACGAAATTCCATTATTGGGTCGTTCGGTGAAAAATAGCAGCTGACAAAGCTGATGCCGCAGTTTTGAATGCAAAAATTATTTGGGAGATGCGTACTTTTTCTGGCGTTACGATAAACGTTCCAATAGTCAGCCATTTTTCTTTGCGAGTTGAGCATTTAATGCTTTGTGGTTTGGATAAGAGCTCATTTATTAGATTATCTAGAGGTTCTTTCGGCTGCTGCTTCAAATTTATTTTTAAAGAAATGCTTTTTGGACTCCCTTAAAACTCGATTTGATTCCTTCTTCATAGACAGATGTATCTGCTTTTTGAGAATGGATTCTGTGCGTGCTATGTATCTTTTGTAAGCTTTTTGCTTTCGGTTCGATGCAACAATTACGCCTTTAGTGATTCAAGACTGTGCTCGTACACGAACTTGCTAGGTTGATATTATCAATTCAATCAATTATCAATCAAATATTAATATTACATAATACTAGAAAACAATACTAGGAAAGCATCAAAGTTTTTCAGTTTTTTCATATGTTCCCATTCCCAACCATAATCATCCACCTGTTTTTACATCTTTCTAGGACAAACTGCAAAACTACCAGAGGTTTCTAGAGTTTTATTCAGCAAACGTAGCAACTGTCATGATTATCTCAAGAATAGTTAGCTTAATTTTCCATTAACAACACATATACGCAGTCACGGACAGTTATTCGCACGAAAAATTTACCTTACCGATTAAGACGATTTCAATGCGTTGGGCTGAATTTGCGAACTCAATTATCACCAACGCTTCGCGTGTTTCAAATCATGCAGCTTTTATGTAAAATTGAAAGGTGTTAAATTCTTCATTTTTGAAATTTATTGACACGAGCCTAATAAAAACATTGAAGAAAGTATCAGCGTAAGTATCTTTTAGTCAGGGATACAATATATGGTGCAAAATTCTATCTACATATATATTTGCCACTGTTATTTTGTAAAATAAGAATGGTGGCTTTAGTTGGGCCGATTTACACTTCAGAAAGCTCCATTCAACTGTAAAATTGGTCAAAACATTCAAAAGAATCTCATTCAGTTGCATAACGTCATGTCCTTTAATATACTCCTAATTATACTGATTACCACTGCCTATGGTCTTTTGAATTCTGATGCAGACCCCATTGATCTCAACTCCCATTTTCAGGAAAGAACATCGAACATGTTGAACAACACGATTCCAATTCATATTCAGAGCACTCCCATTTAGCATTACATCAAACTTTCATCTAATTTTATCGCACTCTTAGAAATCGATTAGCTTTCAACTTTTCTGACTTCGCCGTTAACCTTAGGAAAGTTTTCTCATTTTTCCGTCTGTTACTTGCACGACTTGTTGTGCTCATCACCACTTCTTTCCTATGAAGTGACGCTTAAGCTGTTATTCTATCTCTAGCATGGCATCTTCTTGCTCTTCCTGTCGAATACTGCTCCATATCCGTGCCTCAGGGTGGCTATGTAAATCAACTTCACACTATCGTCCTGAGAAAGAAGTGGCTGAATTGACTTAGTTCTCACTCATCTATGTGTATCATACACAGATCCATAGTGCCCTTGTTCGTATATATAGCCAGTCGGCCTATTTAGGCTTCTTATAGCCTAGATGCCGCCTGTCTATGTGGAAATATCTGTTGCTATGATATTTGAAGGGATGCGAAAAAATGATGTTATGACGATGCCTCGAGCAGACAATTCTGTTTATTTCCTTTAGTGCGGCCACGAGTCGTGCCATTATCCGGTTACTCTGTCAGAGCGTTAGAGATAAGAATCTAGAGAGATATTTGGTGTGATAATGGATTCTTAGTGTGATTTCCGTAAACTAGCTGCTACGTAAACTCTAAACTGTAGTTAGTTAGGTGGTTAATTAAAATGTGGCCGAAAGGCATTTATTAGTTAATTATTTGCTAATTTTGATGAAGGTTATGTAGTATGGTTCTGTGTCAGTTCAGGAACGAGTGATGTCGCCTTACTTTTAATTTTGCAGTGGTAAGTGGTATACAGCCCTTACGATTTTAATACCCTTCCTCCTTATGAGTTTCGACTGGGTCATCTAAACTTATTAACACTTGCATCTAGAAGAAAGATGCTTTCGGCCTGCTTCACATTCGACGTCATTAGAGGCGTCATCAAAGTTGAATTCCTGAATAGCAAAATAGTTTTGAATAACCCTGTAAGAAACACCAGGTCCTCTCGTTTACTTAAGGAATATCCACACTCCACTACTTACGCAGCTAATGAGCCGATAAATAGATGCTGCAGGATATTCAATAGCATAAGTAATCTGTATTCTCCAACAGTCTCAAAATTATCCTTCAAATCCTCCCTTTTCAAAGCCATCCGCAACCCTTTATCCTAAGCTATATGTTCAATATTTTGTTTATTTGTTATTTATTAATTTGTTATTGATTTATCTTGTTAATTATTTTATTTAATTTTTCGTTTTATTTCTATGTACTCGTAATTTCCAATTTTGTTTTTTTACTGTTTACGTTACTTGTACCTTGCTTGGTTAAGAAATAAAATAAAAATAAAAGTGACTTTTGCTTTATTTAAATACTGACTTTTGCTTTTTGTAATACATTCTAGTCGCGTACTTTTTTAATACATTCTAGTTGAGTTATTTGCTTTCTTTTTAAAACTGCTCAGTGTAATATGCTCTAATTTGTCTACTTGTGCCTTCAAATCTGCTAATAGTGAGGTCTTTAGTGCCAGATTGATTTAAATTCTTCAGTAAAATATTATTATAGTTTATGTCTCCTAATAGATTTAACAACTTTTTGTTACTGGGAAATTTAAATAAGTGTTTAAAGCGTTTTCTCAATAGTCTCTAAAATTTATGATGAAGAAGTTTTTAGAATACGTAGAAATAAAGTAATATGTAGAATTTTAGTGAAAAACAAAAATCTCATGATATTGTGTAAAACTAAAGCTTGTTTTACATGTAAAAACACATAAGTGGGAGATTTAGAAAGCTTTCCATTAAGTTCTCGGTAATTAAGAAAAATAAACTACAAATACTGATAATAGATGAAGGGATAATTTAACTCTACTTCGCCTCGGCGCCTGCCCGAACAACCCTTTTTGACAGATTATATGGCAGGTGACAGCAAAAGAGACCATTCCTGCACTGGGAGGATGGCGATAAACAGGAAGTTCAGTGTCTAGAGGTTCGTAGCTGGATGGTATCGACTCACGAAGGGCTTTGGCTGAGAGACTTGTTGGAGAGAATTTAGGGAAGGCTGCAATCAATCGGGCGGAATGACACTCAACGATTCGAAGCTCTCTAATGTACGCTTTCAAGCAAGGGCCTCTATTTTTCCGCACAAAAAAGGTATTAAAAACACTTGCTAAGTTTGATGTTTCCAAATCAGCAGGAACTGTTGATATTTCGCTTGTTGTACAAAGGTGCTTCGCCTTTGCCTTGGCCAAAGCTCTGTGCACCCGTCAAACCTCTTTCTTGGGGTTGTACCTCTCTCTTTGAGTTTACTTGTCTTCGTCGACTTTAATATTTCCTTCCGCATGGAAGCTTGCACACGTTCTATGCATACCTAAAAAAGGGGAGGCCTGTGATCCATCTAGCTACCGACCAATTGCACTTGATTTGGTTCTGTAACTATCTTGAGTCGAACAGTCTTCTCAATAACCGCTAGTATGGTGTCCGTTCTGGGTGCTCCGCTGGGGGCTTACTTCCATTTCTTAATCAGTAATAGAATCGTTGTCTTCATAGCTTTGGTTAAGCAATGGTCGTTTATCTTAATGTTTCGAAAGCCTTTGACAGAGCCTGACACCCAGCTCAGCTAGCCAAGCTTCGTGCGTTCACCCCGTCCTTGCTAAGTACATTGAAAGTTTCTTTGTAGATCGTTCACTCCAGGGTTTTGTAGATGGACTCAAAACCTTTCTGCACATTACCAATGGCGGGGGCACTGAAATGTACTTGTCTCTTATCAACTCCCTTCACCCCGTCCTTGCTAAGTACATTGAAAGTTTCTTTGTAGATCGTTCACTCCAGGGTTTTGTAGATGGACTCAAAACCTTTCTCCACATTACCAATGGCGGGGGCACTGAAATGTACTTGTCTCTTATCAACTCCCTTCACCCCGTCCTTGCTAAGTACATTGAAAGTTTCTTTGTAGATCGTTCACTCCAGGGTTTTGTAGATGGACTCAAAACCTTTCTCCACATTACCAATGGCGGGGGCAATGAAATGTACTTGTCTCTTACCAACTCCCTTCTCTTTATTAACAAATGATCTCCCTATCTATACTTGCAATCCGATTCATACTTTTGGTGATGATAGCCCTTTTTGACAGAGACATCGCATGTTTGCCTCATTAAACAGGGACCGACAAGAATTATTGGACTGTGATGTGTTTAAAGGGCCCATAACTCAATACTATCTTCTTTCATTCAAGTCTTACATTTTTCCTGCTTGCTAGTCACACTAGTTTGTGTAAGTATTTCTGAATCACCCTCGCTAAATCTTTTAGCGTCTCCATTAAACTTAGCATCTCCATTAAACTTAGCTGGGCCGGTCACATTTTCCAAATTGCGAAAAATGCCATGAAATAGCTTGGTTTCGTTCAGAGAGGCAAGAAATACTTTATTCCATTAAGTACATCTGCAAAATGCTCATAAGACCACTACTTGAGTATGATTCCCATACATAAGCTGATGCAAACTTTAGCGGAACCAGATAATGAAACCATTACTTCACGTTCTCTATTCTGAGCTTCACGTATTGAATCTCTTGTGTGTGGGCTGCCTTTTTTTTATTTATTGCTATTAATACGGACATTGTTTTAATGAAATCTAACCTCCTACGTGCTGCACTCAAGCCTCTCAATGCTCTCACTCTAACAGCCCTTTGATCAGTGCCAGTCGTTCCGTTAAATTTCACGATTCTTTCTTACCTAGATTTTCCCGCCGACTATAAACCGCAGTTGTTTTAACGAAACGTGCGCCGCTATCTCCTGCAAACTCAATCCTTTCTCCATCTTTTACTTTAACTTTCCTTCCGCCAAGGGTATGCTATGGCATAATAGGCATCAAAGAAACAAAATAAGACAACATTTCTCGAAGAATTGAGCTCAACACTGAGATATTCAAAGCTGATTAGAAGTCAAATTTCCTTTTTTGCATATTACCTAGTGCATACCTGACTGTCCAAACAAAAAACAATTCCATTTGATTATGCTCCGGGAGGCTTATTCCGCAAATCGATCCAGTTTCCCGTATCAAATATTATCTGCTTTGATAAGCATTAGAGCGATATACGTTGTCTATGCTCAAGAAGGGAACCGTGCTCACAAATTGATAACCTTTATGAGTAAATGATTTCGTTGGATGTAAGTCGAATATGTTAAAATTTATCACAGCTAACGTAAATAAAAGTTAATGATCTTCCACTGCAAGTGGTTACATCAGTCAGGTATGCACTATAAGCTAATGTGCATACTTTCAGTGCATACTTTCGAAACCAGTTAGTAAAAAAAAAATTAAATTTTAATCATCCCAAAAAAAAAACAATTTTATTTGAAAAGATTTGGGTCATGGATGAAAATTTCCCCAAAAACAATGAAACGTCATGAAAATTTTTCATTTTCAAAATATGTTTCGTCCATGCTAAAAGTTGAGAGCTACAAGTCAACACATAGTTTATGTTGAGCCTGTAAGTATGCCATAGTGCATCGAAAACAGACTGTTGCAATCAGTAGAAACTTCAGACAAAAATTATCAGTTGCGTTGAACATGCTGAGCTCACTGAAAATGTTGCTCGGAATTAAGACACATGTACTATATTAATGGACGCATTGTACTCTTTTCGTGAATCTGATTTGCAAAGCTCAAGTCAAGCTGATCGTGGTGCACTTTTAGCTGTTACGTCAAAAATACAAACTGATCATTTTGCTGATTTGTTTGGATGTCATGGCAGGCGTGATTTGTTGCAGATTAATTTGAAGGGGATTTTTATTAGAAATTTTATAATCTTTTCAAATACTTTTATATTCTTTTTCTCGATGAAATTTTACGTAATTTTCCTTTAAGGGCAGATTAGTTGTTTACACGATTGAATGTACCATATTGGATATGTTATCTTAAAATTGTGTTATTTTAAAAAATACCCAAGATTTGAAAATAGTATTTTACATTCTATTCTACGTTGATTGTCAAATAAAATGACATTTTAATTTGAATACTTTAAGTAAAAAAATTGAAATTGATACTTTTTACTAATGTTGTATATATATATATATGTATATATAAATATGTATATATATATATATGTATATATAAATATATATATATATATATATATATATATATATATATATATATATATATATATATATATATATATATATATATATATATATATATATATATATATATATATATATATATATATATATATATATATATATATATATATATATACAGATATATATATATATATATATATATATATATATATATATATATATATATATATATATATATATATATATATATATATATATATATATATATATATATATATATATATATATATATATATATATATATATATATATATATATATATAGATATATATATATATATATATATATATATATATATATATATATATATATATATACATATGTGTATATATAGATATATTCACAGGGTGTTTGGTACTCGGTGGACACTTTTGTAAGGAGGCATTCCTTGATATTTTTTGAGCAAAAAATCGTTTTACAGGGTGGTCCGGTTTTCAAAATCTGCGGAGTTACAGGGTGGTCAAGAAAAGTGTTTCAGACCTGTACCCTGACTCACTTAGTTCGTTCTATCTTAAAAACGAATAATCACAACGCAAAGTTTTTTTGTTTGTTTCTTATGGAATTACATTACCTTTAATTTGATGTAACATCCTAAATTGTAACTGTACCTGATTTTGAGATATTAACCTCAAAATAAAAAATGTTGGCAGCTCTACCCTGAAAATGTTGTGTTCAATGATGATTTTTCTCAGCAAACCTCATGAATGATTTTTCAAAAACGTTCGATTTTCCCGTATCAATTATTCTCTGCTTTGATAATTTATAATGATATATAAGTTTATCTTATAATTTCGCGACTTTCAAGAAGGAACCACATGTTTCTTATTTTGGCATTCCCGACATTTATATTCATTTTCAGTAGTTTTCGTGCAATTGGCGTGACATTATTTGCAACAAATGCCGTCACACTGTCCGGTTTAAATATCAGCCGCTAAAATAATTTAATATTTTGGACAATTATCGGATTAGCTTTTAGTGGCGAGCACCCACACACGGCGTTGGGGGCTATAATGAGTGGCGTTCGGAACCATAATACATAACATAGAGGATTATAATACATGTTAATAGTTTGTTAAATACATCTTGTTAATAGTTTGTTAAATACATCAACTAAGCAAACAGTGTAAAAGTTTTTGCAGTAAAAAGTTACACTGAAAAAATACATAACGGCAGACGCCATAGTTTATAGACTTCTGGCGCCATGTACATAGTCGATTTGGGGATTGTGATAAAATATAGCGCCACACGCCATAATACATGGCGAAAAGTACATAGGAGCAGGCGCTATGCTTATAGCCCTCCACGCCATGTACTATAGTCCTCCACGCCATGCATTATAGTCCTCCACGCCATGCAGATGGCGTGGAAGGCTATAGTACATGGCGTGGAGGACTATAGTACATGGCGTGGATGGCTATAAGCATATCGTCTGCTCCTATGTACTATGGCGTGTGGCGCTATATTTTATCACAGATCGACCGAAATCGACTATGTACATGGCGCCAGAGGTCTAAAAATTATAGCGTCTGGTGCTATGTGTTTTTTCAGTGCACCAAATATAAATTCCACCAAATATAAATTCCACCAAATATAAATTCGATAAATTTGAGTCAACATATTCACTATTGAATGTTCCTGCTCCAGTGTGAAAATTCACCGGTCGAAGTACCGAAAATATCGCAGCCAGTACTTCAGTTCAAAATGAGTCAAACCAGAAGGTTAAGCTGAGAATCTATGTAGAAAGTGAAATGATCAAAAAGCCAAGTGTGTTATGGAAATTAGCTCCAAAACATCCGTCGTTTCAAATGTGTTTGCAATGGTCATGTGAACGAATTTTTTTTTTTTTTGTATAATACCTTTATTAAACTGTTTCCTTCGTATAAGAAGCTTCAGTTAGTTTTAAAATCTTACATGCTAAAACAAGTGATGTGCACTCCTCACAGCTGAAGACGTGAACATTTTGGACCCAAGTTACTTTATTGACTTAAAGTTAGACAGCAAAGAGCAAAGCTATGATCTGTGTTATAGAATTACAATGTTCAATATTTGAAAGAGTTTGAAAAGCAAAGAAAGTGGCTACGCAGGTTGTTGTTTCTACGTTCCAACGGTTGTTGTTTCTACGTTTCTAAGGTCCAACGGGTCAGTTCTTTTCAGTCGCTGAAATTTACGATGAGTTAGTATTTTTTTTGCCAGCTTGTTGGGGTGATGGGCGAGGGCTGCAATATATTTTCCACTACGGTTCTTAATTTCCTCTGAAATCGTCTCGATTCGCAGGTCTTTATGGAGATTAGCGTTGCGGAAGTACCACGGGGCTCCGGTCATAGATCGGAGTATTCTTGATTGGGTCCTCTGGATGATGTTGATGTTTGATGGGCGGGCTGCACCCCATATCTGTAAACCATATGTCCAGATTGGCTTTAGGACAGACTTATAGACGAACACTTTAGAGTCGAGAGAAAGCTTTGACGTGCTATTGAGCATCCATTTGAGGTTTATGAATTTGAGCTTCAGTTGTTGATTTTTAGCTTCAATGTGCCGTTTCCAGGTGAGCCTCCTATCAAGGTGCATCCCGAGATACTTTACTTCGTTACTTTGAGGTATAGGTACATTGTTGAGATATACTTGTGGACAAGTCAGTTTTCGCAATGTGAAGGTAACGTGGACGCATTTGGTTTCGTTCATTCTGATTCTCCATTTTGCGAGCCATTCTTTAAGAAGTGAGATGTGGCCTTGCAATGTACGGGATGCCATAACTGGATCTGAATCAGTGCATAGTATGACAACGTCGTCCGCAAAGGTAGCTGTCGTTGTTTTATCGCATATTGGGAGATCAGATGTGAATATAGTGTAAAGTACCGGTCCCAAAACACTTCCTTGAGGTACACCAGCATGCACATGATGTTTAGCGGTAAAATAGCTTTTGTATCTCACCTGGAATGTGCGGTCGGTTAGGTAGGAGGAGAGTATTTTGTGGAAGCTTTTTGCAAGCATTGATTCAATTTTGAAGATCAACCCTTCATGCCAGACTTTATCGAAGGCTTGAGTTACGTCTAAAAATATTGCTGAGCAGTACTTCTTGTCTTCGAATGCTATTTTAATGTCTGACGCGATTCGATGGAAATGTTGAATGGTGCTGTGATGTCTTCAAAACCCAAATTGATGTTCTGGAATTTTTTTTGCATCTTCTAGTATCGGTAGCAGCTTTTTCAACAGAACTTTCTCGAAAACTTTGGAGACGCATGACAAAAGGCTAATAGGTCTGTATGACTTCACTTGACAAGAGTCCTTACCAGGCTTAGGGATCATTATGATCTCGCCTGTTTTCCAAACTTCAGGAAAATATCCGATTCGAAAGATAGCATTGAATAGATTAGAAAGCCAAGAAAATGCGATTGGTGGCAACTGTTTGAGCATAGCATTGGTGATGATATCAATTCCCGGAGATTTTTTTGAGCATGTTCCCTGAATAATGATATCTTGCACTTCCTTAGCCGAAGTCTTGATTGGCTCTGAGTCTTGAGCATTGACGTTAGTTGGAAAGTCACATGTTGTCGTGGTGAAAGGTGTGAAAACCTGTTCTAAGTGAGCTGCGAAGGTGGTGGCTTTCTCTGCGTCATTTTTGGCCCAATGCCCGTTAACAGTTCTTAGTGGAGCTTCCCTGATGGTAGGTTTGTTGATTTTTTTGACTGCTTTCCACAACGAATAGTCGGCATTTTTAGTGGGGCTGAGGCTCTCTAAGAATGAATGGAACTTTAACTCGTTGTCTTTCGCAAGTGCCAGTCTGAGCTCACTAGAAGCTTTGTTGAGTCGTGTTATAGTTTGGGGAGACCGGTGCAGCTGCCAATTCCTTCGTGCCAGTCTTTTTTTCTGTACTAAGATTTTTATTGATGAGGAGTATGTTGTTTTTCGATTTGAGGGATGCAGTTCCATTTTAGGTGTCGCGGCGTCGAATGCCTCCAAGACATACATGCTCATTAAAAAGGATAACAGCGGAATTGACATCATCCGGTGATTTGAGAGATGCACTAAGAGATGTTGAGCTGATAAGGTGTCGTCTGAATGCGCTCCAGTTGGTTTTTTGCGAATATTTACGCTTAAAGCAAGCGAAGTGGGGTGACATGTCCAGAGTAATGATGACAGGAGAATGATCTGAGGGCAAATCAAAAACTACTTCTGATTTTGCGGAGTTTGGAGGTATTCCCTTGGAGATTGCGAAGTCTATGAGGTCCGGGATTTTGTTGATGTCTGACGGCCAATATGTTGGCTGGCTGGTTGAAATATGACTCAAACCATAGTATTGTTTCGAAGAGTGCTTTGCCCCTAGGTGTTATGAGTCGAGATCCCCAAAACGTGTGTTTCGCATTAAAGTCGCCAGCCACGATGAATCTGGTTTTTTGAATGTTATACTCAATTGTAACCTGTGTTCTATACTTAGAGTAAATTTCAGTCCAATCCCTCAAAACATAAAATGTATCATAGGGATTTGTATTATGTAGACATAAACTCGAATGTCACTTGCTGGCGTTTATACGTTCCCTCACAAAGTATGGCTGCAAGTTATAATTGAAGTGCCATGAGCCATATTACATGATTCATGGCAATATGTAATATAGCGTGTGGGGGCCATAATTTCTGCGCCATGTAATTATGGCGCTGGGAGCCATACTGCATAGCTCAGGGCACTATATACATAGTGTGTGGGACCATAAATGCTGCGCCATGTTCCATAGGACCACGCGCTATGTAGGTTCTGACATTATGGCGTTGGGAGCCATATTGCATAGCTCAGAGTACTATGTACATAGCGTATGGGGCCATAAATAATGCGCTATGTTACATGGCTCTGGGCGCCATGTGAATTTTTTTCAGTGTAAATATTTTTGCCAGTGGATTCTTGTATTTTCTTTTTACCAGACTTTAGCCGATAAATCCCAGTTATTTTAGGTTGACTATTAGCTGGTGCATAATGAGTATTTACTAACTGAGCTATTTTTGGTTATTGTAGCTTTCTCGGTTGTTATAAATACAATATTATGAAAAATATTGTATGTAATCTTCACCTACCCGGCAATCAATTTCCCGTTCTTTGCATTCATTAAAAATCAGATTCCTTGCAAATTTAGCTTCCACTTTCAACTGTTTTAATAATTCCAGACCGCTCAGCTCTTCATTGGGCTTTTTATTCAGAGAGCATTTGTTAATATATATTTTCTTCTTACAGACGCAAAAATGGATTTCGATAGAATTTTGGAAAAATGTGGCGATTTCAATCGATACCAGTTCTTGCTACTTGCCTTGTTCGGGGTCATCAACTTACTAGTGTCTATGCACTATTTCACTCAGACAATCATCAGCTTCGTGCCGAATCATTGGTAAGGGTCTTATCAAACCCAGTAAACAGGACGAGATTCGAACTGAACTCAAAATTTATGATTTGCCTGTATGGCTTTCATATTTAGTGCAAACATATTCCACATTTGCAATATATTTATGTTTTTGATTTTGAATTTTCTTGTCTATGTTTGGTCGTTCAGTTTGAATTCAATGTAAACTTGGTGTACACAAATCAAAGCTCATTTCGAAGTCTCTGACGAACGAGATCCTAATGTGGCCACAATAATTAACTTAAATCCCTTGATTTTCACACATTGTCTAGGTGTTATCATGAAAAGCTCGCGAACAGATCTATGGCTGAAATCAAGCAAATTTATTCGCAATTCGAAAATCCGTCGTGCACCAGATTGGCAGATATCGACGGCTACAACGTAACAGTTAGCGACGAGCTCTGCGACAGGTGGATCTACGACTACGACTATGACTACATGAGCATGAATACTGAGGTAAGTGCGCTGCACTAGCTATTCTGCAGGAGCCGCCGATACGATGGGAAATTCCCTCGAACATAAAGAACATTTTTCGGTGCAGTCATCGCTTTCGATGCCCGCATACCTAGACAAGTTCGCTTTGCATGCAGGATGCGAACATCGAAAGGGTGGCGCCATATAAACGATTTAATTAAAGTACTGTGGTTTTTATTATTTGTGTAATTTATTTACAGCTGAATTGGGTGTGTGAATCTGCGTATAAAGCTCGTATCGGGCAATCCATGTTTTTTGTTGGGTCCGTTGTTGGAACCCTATTTTATGGTCTCTTATCGGATAAAATTGGACGCTTGCCGGCCTTAATCATATCGAATTTTAGTGGTTTTTTGGGAGACTTTTCAACCATATTCACGTCAACCGTGCCGCTATTCTCGCTGAGTCGTTTCATTTCGGGACTGGCAGCTGATACGAATTTTTATTTAATGTATATTATAGGTAAGTATTGGCTTTGGTTTTAATTCGGAATTAAATACAATATTTTATTATATCATGGAATCTCGACTTACATTTCAACAGTTTTATGTTGTGGCTTTTCGATGAATTGGAGCTTAATTGTATGCGTACTGAATCGGAATGACTTTGAAATCCTTCTTCATACAAGGGCGATGAATTGACAGGAAACAATTCCATTCCGATTTCATAGGCGTGGCCTAAAATCTGGCAGGGGCCAGGAACCGAGAGGTTCAAAACATGCGATGATTTTGCCTTCCGTAAGGTACACGTACTGTTCATATTAATTTATTCTTTGTTATTTGCTAATGCATAATGCATTATCAAATAAACTTCGTGTCTGTGAATACGTATGAGCTACTATCACATGCATATAATGTGAAAGGTAGGTATGAACTACACAAGAATTATCTATGACCGCTAAGAAAAAACGCTTGTATGAATTATACGGGAATAGAATGGAAATAATTAGAAATAAAAGACTATTTTTTCGTTTAGAAGCTAAATATATTTCAATTTATACTTGAAGAAGAGGATAACTTAGTTTCAAAATATCTTTGAAGAAATTGGAATATATTAAGCTTAGAAGGAAGAAATTGATCTCTTGCTTCAAACTTTTGTTACCTTGAAAACCTAGAAAAAGCGAAAATAATTTGCCAAGATGTAGAGTGCTGTAACTTACTCTTTCGAACCATTTGGTTTGCAGGGATATCTTTGTAGCCCTAACTGCGTATCCGAGGCAAGATGAAACAGCAAAACCTTTGAAACTAGTGCTTTTTGCTGTTTTTCGTTTTCGTGATCCTCTGGAAAATGTAAGATCCAGACAATGCTTCTCTGCGAATGATTTAATTTTTTCCCAAACTACATATAAGTTTTCTCGCTCACTTAGTAGTTCCATTCACAAGATTTCTGTTCCATTCACAAGATATCCCATCCCTAAGAGTTGCATTTTTAGTTTGGAAATATGTGCTTAACATGTTCGTTATAGAAAAAACATACTGAAAGATGAAAAGATTTACTACAAACTTAGGATAACTGATTGAATGAAAGATCCCCAATGAATAAACTGAGTCGTTGTATTTTTCCACATTCATTTCTTTCTCTGAAGTCTCTTTCATAATCCTATAGCTATCGATCACATATTTGCAATTGTGAAATCTCATTGAGTAACGAGTCGAGCTTAAACTTCTCATTCCAGGCCTTGTATTTAGACCAACTGCCTCTTCAAGCTGCTTCAACAATTCATGT
The DNA here is from genome assembly GCA_947369275.1 of Nemotelus nigrinus. NCBI lineage: Eukaryota > Metazoa > Arthropoda > Insecta > Diptera > Stratiomyidae > Nemotelus > Nemotelus nigrinus. Next base: position 77,965,666 of record OX376372.1, read on the forward strand.
TGTGATGGCTTCGAAAAGTGTAGGTAAAGCGATTCGATGGCGTTGAAAAAGGATGTAAACGTATCGATTGTGAGAAATGTGTCCAATACAACAAGGATAATTTTATGAGCTACAAATGTGGCTGCAAGGTGTTTCATCATAATTTAGATTTGTACACCACTTTTTTCACCGAGTCATCAGATCATCACAAAATTTACAAGACTCATCAATGGGAATAAAAAATTAGTTTCTGTCATTTTTAAATAATTTCTGAGCAACCTTATAGCTACCCTAAGTACGTAAACACAAATCTTTCACACCATTGACTCTCTAGTATTTTTTTCGGCTTTTAGAATAAAATGCAAATGACTGCTGAAATTACTATATTTATACAGTCAGTTCTAAACCTGTAAAATTCCCAATCGCACAAAAATCGCACCGAATTATTTATATTTTTAGCACCTGGAACTTGCGACCGGATACAATTCATAGGATATACTGGTCTTGAGTAGATACAGGTCTGACAAAAGTTTCATGAATGTGATAAAAACCATGTGGCGGTTGTGTCACTAAGAAAAACCGCTAGGTGCAATTGAAGTGCTATACCTTTTAACTTCCGATGCAGTTATCAACATATAATGAAAAGTAGGTCATATATAGCATAAAAGTGGCAGGGATGCCATTTTTATTCTCCAAATGACTTCCACGTTTATTACCTTATTGCCTCCCATTTTAATACTCAGACTATGTTTTGTGAAAAACATAATTGCATAAAACACCAGTTTATAAAAGTGTTTTTATCTAAATACCTGAATATTGCCTAGTAGGAATGAACAGATAATCTTCATAAAAAAAAAGGATGATTGGCAAGGCGCTTTTCGTCTTTTTCTTAACGTATAACTTGTCGAATTTAAATATTGCCGTCCATTTTTCGAGATAAGTCCCATAACATCGTAATTAATACCGCAAATAACATAGTCTCTATGCTATAAGTAGTGTGTATGCTTTGGTATAGGCTTACACTACTGCACTACGCAATTCTCGCTGCAAACACAAAAACCTAAGAGGCGAAAACTTAAGTGTCCGTTGTTGGAAATATTTATTTTTCTGGGAGGGGCCAACCTAGGGTCTGGGGGGGTCCCGACCCCCCTGCTCCCCCTTCCGGCGCGCCTATGTCCGATTTACAAAAGTACATAAAAATCAAACACAACAAAATTTGACGGAGTTTTTTTTAAGTTGAAAATTAAAAATATGCTTCCATTCTAATCAACATTCACATAGTAGTGCAAATATACATAACATGCATTGAATTCACACAGCATCACTTTATTCTTATTTGATCAGTGCACTAGTTTTCTAACAACCAACTTCTTCTTGTTCCAGTTCTAGAATATATTCGTCCGTCGATGCGAACGCTTGGCTTGAACTTAGGCGTGGGACTCTTCTATTGTCTAGGACTGGTTTTCACGCCATGGATTGCAGTTGCTGTTGGTCATTGGAAATATTTCCTGGCCACAACTTCGATTCCACTCCTGTCTGTGATTGTCTTCTACTTTATGATTCAAGAAAGCGCCCAATGGCTTGTGACACAGGACGACATAGACGGAGCCATCAAGCGCTTGAGACGAGTGGCTAAATTCAATGGGAAAACTGTGTCGGACGATGACTTCGACGAGTTCCGCAACTATTGTGAGAAGAATAAACGGAAAAGTGATGACAAGAAATCGAATATTTTGGACATGTTCCGGACGCCACGATTGAGGAAACATACACTTATCCTGTTCTTCAAATCGTAAGTGTTGAATTTAGATTGTCGGATTTTGTCAGCTAGGGAAAGTTTTCAAAGAATACTTAGGAAAAAAGTCTTGTATGAAGTATTTTTTACTGAGCCCAATTAAAATGACAATAGAGTTTTTCCCATTTTTATTTAATTTGCTTGGTCTCTGTTTATTATTGAATTTCACCGTTTTACTAGACTAAGTTTAAATTTCGATTTCAGAATGGTCATTACGCTCTGCTACGACGCAGTTTCAAGAAATGTCGAAGGAATGGGTGTTTCACCATTTGTGATGTTCTCCTTGAGCTCTCTGGCCGTCTTACCATCGAGCATTCTGCTAATCTTGCTTCAGGATAGGATTGGTCGAAAGGGCATGGCATCGGGATCACTGCTTGTCGGTGGAATCTTCACCACAGCAGCAGGTATAACTATCGCCTATCAGAAGGACAATCATAATGCTATCTATTTGGCAACTTTAACAATTATCGCTCGTTTCGGTGTTGCCATATCGTACGAGTCTGGGTCACAGTACGCGACTGAGCTGATTCCGACCTGTGTACGAGGGCAAGGAGTTGCTGCCGTTCACGTAGCTGGATTCGCCGTATCTTTCTTGAGCGCGTACATTTTATATTTGGGAACATTCTTCAAGGCGATCCCATCGTTGATTTTGGGGGTACTTTTCTTCGCCGGGTCAGTCTTATGTTTGATGTTGCCCGAAACTTTGAACAAGTAAGTAGAATTGTTTTTCAAATATTAGTGATTTGGAAAGTTTCGAAAGTAATAATCGGCTTTTGTGCTTATTTCAGGAAATTACCGAAAACTCTTGAGGAAGGCGAGCATTTTGGAAAGGGTGAAAGGATGTTTGACTTTCCTTGCCTACCCAACAGACGAAATTCAACTAGTTCAAAGACTGAACAAACTCCCGATGTAATTGATAGTAGATTGTAGTTTAGTTCTAGGTCAGTGTGTGTACTTAGGTAGGACTAAAGAATTTATAAGGTGTATGTAATTTAAGGTAAATGTTAATTATGTCTCACTCCGTTGAAAAGACAATAAAGTAACGAGAAAGACGCATTTTTTGTGTTAATGCTGTGTATGGTAATTTTCAAGATCGCAGAAATAGCATCCAACTGGAAATATTTTCAAATTTTCCGACTTTGAAAACACTAATTATCAAATTTATATTTTGTTCGCTGAAATCCTACGACCAAAATATGCTATGCATATGTAAAGAAAGCAGTTATAGTGAAACCACCTGATTGGATAGTGTTGCGGATCTGAAGAAACGTTATCTGATTTGGTAGTAAACTAATTGGTAAACAAATTGTATCTTGATCCAAAATTAATTTCGTGTAGCTTATCAATAATTTAATTAGCTTATCAGTAATAATTAATTAATTTCGTGTAGTATATACACTTAGTATATATAAATAAGCACCTATAAGTATGAACTAAAATCAACGAGATTTGGAATATAAATCGATCATACTTAAAATATGTAGCTATTTATCCAAACATCTGTCTGGTAAAATTAACAAGCATGCCATTGTCTATTTTAGCAAACCAAAGTTAGATGTATTTACTAGCGTTATTTTTGGTATTTACGCCAATACCAGCCTAATGTATTGAGGCTTTATGTATTAAAGCATGAACTGTGCTCATTGGTGTTTATTTTGTGATTATGTATTTTTTTGTTAGAAAATTGAAATTGAAGCTGAACATTCAGCTTTTGAGTGACCTCTGTCTAACTCTTAGATTTCTCCACAGATGTTTACATTCCACCAGATTTATGATTGAAATTGAATAACAGAGCATTCATATAGCAAATAACAAAGCGATAATATAACAACTAGACAAACTTATAAGCAAATAAATTGATAAATACATTTGCACAAAATATACGTTACTTAGTAGAAAGAACTATAATAAGCAGTAGCGGCTCGCAACATAAAAATTTGGATCGGCGAAAGGGTAGCTCTGTTTTACTAACTAAATTTTTTGGCAATTATCGGTGAAAAAATCAATAGTCTCGTAGTTCTTTTCAAACAGAAAATAACAAATGAAAGCTCACCTTCGTACAAAATTTTTTTCCCAAAAAGCACCACGAGAAGCGCTATAATATGGTGGTCAAGAAAGATGATGTGACGAAGAAGGACAAGTTTATTGTGAATAAGTGAGCCTTAAACAAAAAACATCTCTATAAAATTAACAAACAAGTGCAAAAGCTAATTCCCAAAAGCATATACAAAGCAATAGCATTTTTACTAATGTTTTAGGAACATTAGTATTAAACACTCACTCTCTCTCTCTAACTATCTATATATATATATATATATATATATATATATATATATATATATATATATATATATATATATATATATATATATATAATATATATATATATATATATATATATATATATATATATATATATATATATATATATATATATATATATATATATATATATATATATATATATATATATATATATATATATATATATATATATATATATATATATATATATATATATGTATATGTATATATATATATATATATATATATATATATATATATATATATATATATATATATATCAGCAAAAAGATTAAGGGAGTGTAATCGCTGGAGTGGCTGGTCTGCTTGAGCTGAAATTTTCGGAAGACATGGATTTATATAACGTAGGTCCATATTTGGTTCAAATTAAAATATCTCCAACCTTTTGGCGGCGAAATGCTATTTAGTTAATTTTGATGCACCCAATAATCCAAAAGCCATTATTGTGTGATTCATTTCAGAGCTTAAGAAGGACAACTTTGTCCCGTTTGCTAAAAAGCAATCAAATCTAAACACAAATCAGCTTCATATCACCGACAACAGAAAAATTTTTGTCAGTCCCTCCAATAAACAATTATTGAAGCTGACTAAGACAATCGCCAAAGATCATCATTTCAAACTCATAAAATATTTACGCGTGAATCTGAAACATCTCCAATAACTTACATGAAATCAGAAAGTGATCTTAAAAAAATGGTTTAAACTCCAGAACTCAGTAAAACGAATGAATAATCTCATTAACATTTCATAAATGGGAATTTAAATTTATTATCAAAAGGTCCGAGAGATTAAATCAAAACTTCTGAATTTACATATATAATGAACTGATTATTTGCGATTATGATTTAATGGCTTTTACGCAGACGTGGCCTTACGATAGTGTCACTAGTAGTTCCGAATTCTGCTGTGCTCAATCTGGGTAAAGTCGTCTTTAAACTTCAAAGCTCGGTCAACGTGGGGATCTACCACTGAAAATATATGGATATCCATACAGCAGAGCTCTCTCAAATTGCATGCTTGATGTTTCTACTCAAATCTTAAATCTTCCAATCTTCAAAACTTCATTTTCAAAGGATGAAGTCTACGAAGAGCATCTTGATAAGTTAAGTGAACTAAGGCTGAAACTTCTTAATGGCAATTTTCCAAATTATTGGTAATTACAATTTACCCGGTTTAGGGTGGGAATCCAGTTTTGATCATTAACTACCTTCGATAGGCAGAAATTGCAGCACAGTTTACTTTCAAGTGATCAACACGCTAAATATGTGTTATTTAAAGCAATTTAACCGTATAAAAAACCCGAGTAATAATATATTAGACCTTGGTTTGAGTTCAATTACAAGCAAAGTCAGCGTTTGTGACTATAACCTTTTCAAAATTGACTCTAACCATTACTCCTCTTGAAATGCTCCCTAAAACCCATATCTTTGAAAAGCTGTCACAGAAATATAAACCTATGTATGATTTTAATGAATGCAATTGCGAAGATCTTATTGTAAAACTTTCTGCTGTTAAGTGGAAAACGAAGCTCGATAGTAATAATGTAAATTAAAATGTAAGTACTTTTATAAAATTCTCTTCAGCTAGATAATGTTATTTGTACCTATCAAAATAGCAAATAAGAATAAATGAAGGGTTTCTCAAGCCGCGGCTGCTGTCCGCAGTGAAATTTGCTGGTGATCTTTCTTGGAGGCAGTACGACTTCCGAAAAAAGCATTCAACAATCGATGTCATCTCAGAGGCTATTGGGGCAGTAGCAAGAGCGGAAAAGGCAAGCCATCAAGTCAGAGCTCTTGTTCTGCTGGTAACGCTGGAAGTACAAAACGCTTTCAACTGCGCGAGGTGGACGGATATCCTCCGAGCCCTTGACCAGATGCTCTGTATCAGGAAATACCTGCGGATGTATTTCTGGTAGGTTTTGCTGATCACGTCGCATCCGCTCAACTCAGACTTAAACAAGTCATGAGGAGGGTGGATCGGTGGATGGCCTAACACGACTTCCAGCTGGCAGTAATTAAAACAGTGATTGTTATGCTGACGATGTGGATGATATTAGCTCTCATACCCATGACAGTTGGTTCCGTCGAGGTCCAGATCAGGAAGTGGGTCAGGTATCTGGGAGTGACCCTGGACAACAAGCTGACATATTGGGATCATATCCGTATAGCATGTGACAGGGCTTTAGTAGTCGTCACTTCGCTGTGCAGGCTAATGGCCAATGTCAGTGGACCCAGTGAGACGTGAAGGAGGCTGTTGATGGTAACGACTGATTCCATCTTGCTGTACGGAGCCAAAATCTGGGGAGATGCGCTCCGAACTAAGAAGTTCCGAAAGCGCATTGCCAGTGTCCAATGCAGGGGTGCAATGCAAACCGCCTGTGGTTAGAACACGCTCTCAGAAGAGGCTATAATGGTAGTATTGGGGGTAATCCCAATCGACCTACTAGCGCGAGAATGCAAGAAAATCTCTTCAGCAGAAACAAAAAACATCCTAATATGGACTTAAGCGTAACATAATAGCGTTAAGGAGAGTTCCAGCCAAAATTGGCTGGCTGCAAAGATATTTACATTGCCTCGCCTGTATGCGGGCTGATAAATTCGATATAAAACAACCAACTAAATAGTTAGTATGCAAATGAAATTTCGAATGGAAGTTATCCAAAAAGTTTTGAATGGCGTAGACTGTAATTGGGCTCTGTCGGGCCCGCAGCTTTGCTTGATTTACGCTTGTACTTGTCAGGTATGAAACAGCCGCAGTTTCACTGGATGGGTGATGCGTCGAAATCGTATGTATACTTGGACACTTCAGCTTAATGATGTATATTATGTCGAAATTACACTCAGGCAAATGTTGGTGAGCTGAGAGTGTAAACGGTCACCTCGTCAATTATCTCCTGGTTTTTTCCACATGAAAAAAAAACATAGAAGCAATCATTTTACATGTTGTTCCCCAAAACTTTCGGGTAGAGTGCAATTGCGTCTTTTGGAAAACTGTTAAGTCACCGTCGTATGAACAATGTTTTTTTCTGATGGCGCAATTACACTCTCCCTGAGACATGGCAAACGTAGACGAGGTGAGAGTGTAAATGGTCTCCTCATCTATTCTCGGCTGTTTTTTTTCATGGCAGGCACGAGTGATTCATAAGCACTAACTCGTCAGTTCTTGCTTGTTTTATGAAAGGATAGTGCGCGTTTTAGTGTTAACGACCGTCTTGTCCTACCTCGGGGCCGCTTAAAATGATGTCGGCGTTACGTTTCGAGTCAAAAGGATCGGAAAAAAGGTCTGGTGCTGGCTCCGATAAAATTTTCAAAACTATTTGGTGTTCCCATGAAATCATGGGCAAAATGCATCACATCGGACAAGATACATGCATATGGATGGGTACAAGGAACACTGTTCAAATATTTGTAAACAAATTTTCGAACGGAGAAAATGCTACCTAGCTGCACGATATTATGCCGAATCTACACACAGGCAAATGTTGGCGAGCTGAGATTGTAAATGGTCAACTCGTCTTTTCACATCTGTCAGGTAACCGTCTTTTATTAATTAAAAACCTGCTTTAATATGATTGAATACACTTTATTTTTCTATATCAATTTTAACACTTCAAATGATCTATGCCTACCGTCGCGCGTCTATATCGTCGGCCGTCCAGTCATCGACTGCCCTACTTCCTCGCTTCTCGTTTCCTTTCTCCCTCACTCGACAACTCGGCCATCCTTCCTGAGTTTGTCCTCGAGCTCCTTTGGGTCGTCAATCTCTTCTTCGCCATCACCATCGCTGTCTGAAAACGGATCCAAATCGGGGCTCAATGAACACCATGGTTTTATGTTATCTGTCGCAAAAACTCCGGCATAGTGTCTGTTTGGTTTGATTATCGGCTCGAGACTCTTTACCAGATATTGGTCGTTCCTTAAAGTTTTCGTCACGACGTAGGGTCCCTTGAACTTGGGTTCTAGTTTCCTCGATTCCCCAGTGGAGCTTAAAGGGCACTATATCGCCTTCTTGGTATCTTGTTGGCTCTTTATGCTTTGCATCGAAACGTGTCTTCCACCGTGCTCGCTCTTGGTAAATGTTTAACAGCGCCGTCTTTCTTCTTAACTCAATGCTCGTTTCAATGTCAGATGGTTCATATGATACGGCTTGTGTGATTTTATTCCGGATGATATCATGAAGCTTGAAGTCATAGACTAACTTGTGCGGTGTAAACCCTGTTGTTGAATTCTTCATGCTGTTCAACGAAAATTGTATCTGATGCATTGATTCGTCCAAACATTTAGAATCGATTGATTCGTTCTTTTGACCTGACCGTTGGCCCGAGGTGAGCGCACTGCAGTTTGAATGTTTTAAAGATCGTGCTCAATGCAGCATTGTTGGAACTCTTTTGAGGTATAAGATGTTCCTCTGTCTGATACAATTCTTTCCGGTAATTCAAAAAATGATGATAATTTTTATTAAGTCATGCTTCTCCGCCCCGGTTACGTCTCCGCAGATGATCTCCGTTTCTTTAATACGCCTTTGGACGATGCATTCCGTTCCTTCAATCTTAATCGACAAGTCATCTCGGCCTAGCAGATCGATTCCAAGAAGTAGGTCGTCTTCTAATATGTCGTCATCCACAATATACAACTCAATTATTAATCGCAGTTTGTTTATGACCGTTGCCGTCGCTTTTCCTTGACCTGTGGTGGTCCCTCCACCAAACCGTCAGTTCAATCGAAAGTCCCGCCTTGCGTGCTGACGTCATTCACATTATCGATTATTCGCCTGCCGAATCAACGATGGCAACATAGTTGACGGCATTTATATTAACCGGTATCATTACCATTGCCGATGCTTTATTCGCCGAGCCAATCTTATTTATCTTAGACATCTGGACACTCTTCTGTGCAATGAGTAGTTCTCGAGCATACCCGGCATCTATTCCGTCGTTGTGGCTTCGTACAATACAAAGAAATGTGATCTACCTCACGGCAATTATAGCAGGTAACATTCCTCTCGTTCTTTCGCGTTGCGTCGTATCTCGGATTAGCTGTTGGTATGCGAGTCGAGACATTTGGTGGTAGGCATCTCACAGTAGGCAGAGCTGACGGTACGTTGCCATATGTATCAGCAGCAAATTGCCTAATTGCCAACAGCAACTCGCCTGCCGTTTCATAGCGGAGACTGAGTATACTTTGTTGTAGCGACGGGTGTCTCACATTCTTACGGGAATATTTAATTATGTCTATCTCTCAAAGGTTGCCGCGTCTGTCCATCCCCTTGAGTCAGAAATAAAATCCCTCAATACCTTTTTCTACCTGCCGACATGTTTCGATCATATATCAGCACTACTGTCGGTGCACCGAAAATCCCTTACAAGCTCACTCGCGAAATTTTCAAACAAGCTGTGAACGTTTTCAATCCCGTCGATCCATATCTTTGCATTGCCTTTCATCTTCGTGATGATTGCTCACATGAGGATCTTCTCTTCTCACTCATAAGCGTCCCATTCTTTGCGTGTTTTGCTATGAATTGTACGGGTGATAGTGATGTCGGCGAGGATGGATCGAATTCTGGCAACGTGTCAATCACATCTCTGACGCTATATAGACCTACCTTGGGTTGATTCTTTGTCGAAATTTGTGACGTTGCCGCTTCCTTTGTCGTCTGCGTTGATGTTGAAGGCTTGTCCAGCACCGTTTCAGACTCAGAAACTGATGATCGAGCAGTGTCTCGGCCCGTCGTTGCAATATTCGCTGCAACATGCCGTTGTTCGTCTGCCACGCCGCGTACCATTACTGCCAGTGACTGTACGATTAAATTCAAACTGCGCACTTCTTCCGTCAACTTCCCTTCACTTCATCATTTTCGGAATCGTCTTCGTCTATTTCGACACTATCACTCCCGACCGCTTCTTTCAAACGGATTACCAGTTCATTTTCATTGCCACCCGTCGGCAATTCCCTGGTAGCCAATAGTTTTTTTTAGGACTTTATTTGAAAGATAATGTATCTCAATTCGCCTCATTGTTGTGTTCACTGTTTTTTTCACTCACGGATTGAATACACTTTATTTTTCTAGATCAATTTTAACACTTCAAATTATCTATGCTCACCGTCGCGCGGCTATATCGTCGGCCGTCCAGTCATCGACTGCCCTACTTCCTCGCTTCTCGTTTCCTTTCTCCCTCACTCTACCCATCTGTTTATTTCACATGCCAAAACATGGAGGGAGGTAATTTTGAAAGTCGCTAGACGAAACGTTCGGGTAGAGTGTAATTGCACCTTTGATTTCACACCATGCAGAAGGGTGCAAAGTATAAGCACACAGGTAAGCATATCGTGTAGGTAGGTAGGTATCATTTCATAAGATAAGCGATGTTCACTTTATAGGTCCAACTAGTGATGAGTCTGCGTCCGTGCGTGCGCATATGCGCCGAGGTAAACCATGCAAAGCATATGTTGCACTCAAACATAACTTTCCGATTAGACAGAAAAGTGGCGTGCTCATTAAGCAGCCTTTTGCTCAATTTTTGCTATAAGCTGTCCGTACGTAAAGTGGTGATGAGATACGACTTGACATACGTTCGCTTGTGCGTTGTATGGGCACTTATGTTCACTCCTGTTTGCGTATGTCAAAAAGTGCCTTTTTTGCTCTAAAACCGGTCGATTTTGACAGACGATTACGTTCGCAGACTCATCTTTGGTTAGGGCTTATGTCTTGATTAAGATCTTGTCGATTGCTTTGCCAGATGGCCTCACGAAACGTTCGTCCTGTTTATAATTGCGGCATTTTACTTTGCCCACCATAGCCCAAGGTTGAAACAACACCAGGGTTTAAACAATACCAGTAGTCTGGTATACAAACCGGACCGACTTGGACTGACTTGGCTTGAAACGGATTGAAATGAGACTTCAAAGTAAGTTTTTGGTGCGATTGGATTAACGTGGATTAACCGAATTAAATTCAGCTAGTTCTACTAAAGTGACGTATATAACATCAGAACGTCACATATATGAATAGAACTCAAGTGAGCTTCGAATTTTTCAATCCTCAATCTCTCGATCCGGATCTTTTAACGCCCAAGTCGTTCCAATCCAATAAAATCTCGTGATCGGTTCGACTTATCCCAAATCAATCCGCTGCGGGTAGACAACGCGGCTTGACTAATCCTAATCCACTTTGAAACCACCTTGTAGACGAGGCTAATGTTGAAACAAGATTGACTTCAAAACATACAAATGCAAACGGGTTGTTTATCCTTTTACATAATACTTTTTGGGTTTAAATACTGTTTTAGTCTGGGTTTGTATATGTGACTTAAAACAAAGAAAAGATTGAATAAGGCAGAAATCAGTGCGCAGTAGCTATGTGCTGAACATTAATTATTTATTTATTTATATTTTCGGCTATCATTGGTCAATTTTTTTACGGCCCTGAAGAGTCACCAATCATAAGAAGGTATGATTTGTAGGATGATTCAAAAGCTTTTAAGGAATTGAATCTGTACATGTCGTTGAATATCTTCCAGAATTTGTTTACAGGCTCATTGGCTGCATATGCAATTGAATGAGGATATCCTTGGAGCGAATGACTAGACCTGATATTCATGATTGGATTAGTTATCACCATCTTATTGTTAAAGTACACAGCTATAGTAACACCATTAGTGACGTAAAATGCCAAACAGGCAGTTTTAACAATTTTTCTGGATGAGAGCAAAAGGAAACTTAAATGACTAGACTACATATAATTCATAAGATGATAGTATGAATCAAAGAAAACAGATTACGCACGTATGTCAAATTTAGACACTCTTTTCTCAGGTTTCATTAGGCCACGCGTGACAAGCCCTTTTGATTGGTCAGTTCGTATATATGATAGCGAGTGTTTTTTGTAATACTATATTTATAACCTGGGACAAAAGTCGTGTTTGAAATAAGGTGTAAAAATAAAAAATGCTATTGCTTTTTAAAGGCTGAGTAAATTTTTAGGCCATGGAAACATTTCTAACCAAGGAAAGAAAATTAAAATGTTCCTCGCGTATCCATCAAGGACTGATGATCTCATCATTGTTGACCTGGCCGCTGTGAGATTTGCTGCCGAGTTTTCTTCTTCTGTAAAAAACATTTAACGATTGATGCCCTCTTGTTGGGTCTGTAGCAAAAGCAGAAGGGGTGTGCCATCAAGCCAGACCGGTCGTCCAGCTGGTATCGCTGGTATCGCACGTACAAAACTCTTTAAACTCGGTTAGGTGGACAAACATCCTCCGGGCTTTTGAGCAGAGGTTTCGTATCGCTTACTACTTGCTAGCCATGATGCGGGTCTAACTGAGGGACCAATGGTTGATCTACGACACCAACAAAGGAGTCAAAAAGAGACCTGTCACCTCAGGTGCGGCACAGGGGCCGATGTTGATATTGGTCAACCTCAGTGGATCCAGTGAGTCAAACGGACGCTACTGATGGTAGCGACCGATTCAATCTTGCTATATGAAGCCGAAATTTCGGAAGATGCGCTCTGAACTAAGAAGTTTTGGAAGCGCATTGCCAGTGTCCTGCGCAAGGGTGCGCTGCAAATCCTCTGTAGCTAACACACGCTCTCAGAAGAGGCTGTGATGATGGTATCGGGAGTAATTCTGATTGACCTACTAGCGCGAGAATGCAAGAAAGGTACCTCTTTTGCTTAGAGCTGTGCAGAGCTGAGACTCTGATGTACGCGCGTACGCCTACCCTCCAGCTTTGGAAACAACGTTGGGGTGACAGTGATAAAAGACACTGGATGGCTAAACTAATTGGTCTTATTGAGCTTTGGCTTAACCTAAGCTTTTATATTTGTCAATTCTTGACAGGGCACGGTTACTTCAGAAAATACCTGAACATAATGGGGAAAGTGGTTACACCGTACTGCCGATACTTTACGACTGAGTTCGATGATGCTCAGTACAGCTTTGTATATTTTTACTATCTCTTCAGTAAGCGATTTTATCGAAAAACTTTCAAATAGTAATGATCTTGTAGTGATAGTTAACAACAAATATTAGGATTTTAAAAATTTCAAAACTATAACTTCCAATGTCATCGGATCGAAATGAAATTCTCAGAGCACGTTGACTTCAACGTGAGGTAGGTGTGATATTTTTTCAGCTTTGATATTTTCGAAGGGTTGTCAGCGAGAAGCATGTTTACTATTTTCGCATTTCAATAGATGCTTACATTAAGTATTCATATCGCGAATATTTGCAATGAAAGTAATTTACCAATGTTTGAATTGGAATACCGGAGATTTCGCAGATGGCGATCCCAACCATCTGTCTATCGCTTTAACTTTCGACGAAGCCATCGGATAAATACGATATTCGTAGTGTAGCTTGATTTTGACGTGAGACAGTTGTGGGAGACTTTGAATTGCAGTCCTGGTAAAGTGTTGCAAACACTGAGCATTTCTTTGTTACAGGAGATGAAGCTTTCAAAGTTGTGTGAGCTAAACAACCGATAACGAATGTAAAAAAACAAGTGGTTGACTTTTCTTATTTTTAAAATTCATGCAAATGGTAGCCATGAAAACCTTTTCTTCCTATGATTTTGAATGCATTGTTGAGATCAAAACGGTATATTGCCCTCGAAACAGGTTGGAGTACATGTGGTTGAATATGCACTCAAAATCTGCACGATTCCTCTACTGTTCTTCGAACATTAGTATTTCTAGCAGTTCTGGTGCGCTAAAGATTTAAATTCTGTTCCGTGATTATGGTTGCATTCTATGTGCCGTGATAGTAAAATCTCTGAGGTTGATCATCTTAAATAAATAATAAGTCAAAAAATATTTCATTAAATTTTTTTTATATTAGTGACTTTTTGAAGAAATAAGCATAATTCGAAGTTTTACAAAATTGCGGTTTCTCTAAAACAAAATCTGGATTTCCGTTATGAATTATGTCTTATAAAATGGAAAATATTTATCGGTGATCAAAAACCCTCCAAATGATCACTAAAAATATATTTATAATGTTTGTGTGAAAATTTGAGGCTGATTGATTGAGTCGTTTCTGAAAAATCTTGGTCACATTCAAAGTTTTAAATGCACTTTACATTCTGCAATTTTTTTTCAACTTACGCTTGGACAAATTTATTATATGGACATGAAATAGACCATGTCCATACTTTGGCAGCTTCTTATATTCCAATTTGGTGTAGTCTGCGGCGGCGATGATCTGGTCGGTGATATTGGCATGATCTGCATTGTCTGCATTGTTCTTAGATGTTGCCGGGCTGACATGAATTTTTCTGTATATATACTTTAATATCTGTACATAACGAAAATGAAATAATATTTTTTTTTAATATAACTACATAAATACATAAATCTCTGCTCGAATTAACGCGGACTGACTGCAAGCGACTGGTCGGTATCATTACTGGTTACTGGCTTTTAGCAGCACATGCCATAAAAATGGGCCTCCTAACCAGCGACACCTGTAGGAATTGTCCAGAGCCGGGAGCATCAGAAACAATACAGCATCTCCTGTGTCACTGCCCGGCACTGGTGAAAATCAGACAGCGCTGCTTCGGTGAGCCCTGGCAGAGCAAAAAAGTCCGTCCTGACCCTGACTCTATCGATTGGACAAATACTGTAACGTCAGATCTCGATGAAACCATTGCTTTTTTACAATCTATTATTTAACGCTTTTTACACTTAAGAGAACCAGCGAAAATATAATCCCAGACCCGAAAAATTTCTTGCATTTTGCTAATGTGAAGCGAGAAACCATCAGCTACTCATCGTCAACGTTCTTTGACAATGTAACTTCTTCCTCTTTTAAATGTGTAAAACAGCTTATTCTTTGGTAACAGCCGAAAAAAACCGAACCGAATGGAACCTCGTACGTATGGAACAGGCCTAACTGTCAATGGCGACCGGTACAAAGCGATGATAAACCGGTTTTTGTTCCTGAATTTGTATCGTAGGGATATAAGAGAGACGTGGTTGGATCCAACCATCAACTAAGTGAAGGCGAAATTTGCAAATCGTATTATCTCGAGAAAAGGACCCATCAATTGGCCACCGATATCGTGCGATGCAGCTTCCTTGTCACTTCTTGTAAAGCCAGCGTCAAACGATGCGGTAAACGTTTGATTCAAACGTTTGACTCCAACGTTTGAGTGTAATATTAAAAGACCGACAGTAGACCGAACATGTTCCAGCGCCAACATTGGACGCTGGACATTGGACACTGGTATCTGGCACTTCAGCCCCACGATGCGGCGAACCATCAAGCGCCCAACGTTGGAGGGTGTTGGTAGCATAGTTTGGCACCGGCTTATAGATACGTGAAGCTTAAGGATACGTACTAGCGTCATTAATGATATACGGTTCCAGTTGCTTCAAAAAGTGGTCGAAAATTTGACCTCTAGAATTAGCTTCTTGAGAGGTATTCGCGGCGGTTATTTGCAAAAGATAATTTTCAAAAGTAAATAAAAAATAAACTTTTTACTAAAAAAAATAAGGCTATTCGATATATATATATATATATATATATATATATATATATATATATATATATATACATATATATATACATATATATATATATATATATATATATATATATATATATATATATATATATATATATATATATATATATATATATATATATATATACATATATATACATATATATATACATATATATATGTATGTCCATATATATATATATATATATATATATATATATATATATATATATATATATATAGGTATATATATATATGTATATCTATATATATATATATATATATATATATATATATATATATATTTATATATATATATATATATATATATATATATATATATATATATATATATATATATATATATATATATATATATATATATATATAGATATATATATATATATATATATATAGATATATATATATATATATATATATATATACATATATATATATATATATATATAGTGGATAGGTCCATGATTTGCTAAAACAAAGATATCTTTAATTCTTTGGCGGCGGAGGCGGGCATTTTAGTGAATTTTCAGGTACTCCTATATTTATATGCAAAAAGTATTTCTAAAAAAAGTATTGGGAATGAAAGTTTATTATGTTTTATGCTTGCTTATGATAAAGAATTGGAAACTTCGAGCCATGTGTGGGTGCTGTGTGCCTAAAAGTAGGCAAGGACTTTTTTTTCAAATTTTGATTTGTCATAACTTCTGACAGAAACATTGGATCATCTTTAAATTTGCAAAACATATTTACGTTGACTAAAACTTAACAGGCATGGATTTTCAAAACTGTGCAGGCAGCGCTGTAGTTACGGCAGGCTCCTGGAAAAAAATCCTTCAAATCATCGACCCCCCTGAAAAATGATTGGTTTTTGACAAAAAAATCATATCATTGATAAATTTTAATCTTTGTCCACCATGTCAATTTGAAATTGTGAAAATTCCGAGTTACCCAAGCACGATAACCCATCGCTAAATCACCTCTATTTTCAGCACTCGAAACTTCTGTTCACGAGAACTGACGACCGGAAAATTCGATCATCGTGACATTTTAAGGACATGTTGGCGGTAACTAGGACCAGGTCTGATAGAAGTGATTTTGAAATGTGGGCGAAAAAAAAATGCTATTTGGCCTACAACTTCCGATTCAGTCGTCGCATTTTAAAGTGTTTAGACCTTACTTTAGACCACATTTGGTAAAAATTTGGTTGAAAAATTAAAATAGAGTTGCCAGCTATGGTGGTTTTTGTCTCCTAAACCTTGTAAGTTTGATCAGGAAAATAAAGCTTTTTCCCCTATTACTTCCGATCCAGTCATGAAATCAAAACGAAGTTCATGCAGTAAATGAACCTTACTGTAAACCAAATGTCGTAGGAATTTCGTAAAAAAATCTTTAAAGAGATGCCAGCTATGCCCATTTTTGTAATTTTTGGCATTTCTTTACTAAGCGATTATGTCTTTAGATTTGTAAAGAGGAATGATCCTGCAATGAAAAAAATTTGAAAAATGCTGATGGTGGTAGCCCTAAAACCCTTTTTACCTCTATAACTTCCAGCGTCGTCATTCAATCGATACGAAATTCACAGGGTGGCTTTAACTTAACTTGAAGCAGATTTGGTATATTGCTATGCTGCTAACACAGGATGACCAGCATTAGATATTTTCATAAATATTGCACCAACAGATGCTTCCATTACATACTCATATGCAAAGCATTTGCAATACAAATAAGGAATCAATTTTTAAATTTTCCGAGTTTTGAATATTTTTCGGATGGCAGCTTCAAATAACGTTTAATCGCTGAAACTTTCGATGAAATCCTGGGATGAGAACAAAATTAAAAGGATAGGTTATTTAACCATGAGCATGTTATGGTAAAGTTATTGCTGCACTGAACATTGTCATCATTTATGTTATAGTTGGGTTTTGTTGCTTTGGATAAGGAATGGTTGATATGATACTACAAAAAAGTGTATAACGTCTTTCCACATTTTTTGGTCACTCAAAGGCAATTTCTTCGAAAATCAGTTTTCTAGCGGCTCTGATGCGCTAGACTTTTTATTTTATTCAAGTATGAAATTAGTGTCTTCTAGGAAATATTTTTTCCAAGTCGTTTCCGTTACGTAACGCTGTCTTTGTTCCATGTTGGCCATAACCTTGGATGAAAAACTCCACTTCACCTTATACTGTGGCAAAATCCTTCCTCGTGCGAAGAAACACCTAGACTTTATTATAAGATGTGCCAAGGAATTTTGTAGCTCGAGGTACACCATATCCTTCACTTGTACATCATATTTTCGAATATGCTTGCAATACCTGAAATCTATATTTCGAAACTCACATTGATAGACCGGAGTCTATACAAAGACAATTTGTTATTTTCGCCTGGAAAGAATTATACAAACTTTACGATTTTAACAATCTACCTACTTATGATTTCCAACTAGGTCACATAAATTTATTGTCACTTGCCTCCAGAAAGATGGTGATATCAGCTTGCTTCACATTAGATGCATTATTGGAGTTGAATTCACCGGTCTACTATTCAGGTCTGATAGAAGTTGTTATAGAATGTAGACATCCCAACCCTGCGGCACAAGTGCTAGGTTAAAAATGAAATGCAGTCATCAGGTCTCGATGAAATCCAAACAATATGTAGACCTGAGCGTTAACCAAATTCAGAATAGGGCTCCCGGTGATGGTAGTTTTCTGTTAGTTATGTTTTCACTAAGATATATTTCTATTAAATTTTCAAATGATAATGACCTTGTTGATAATAATGATATTGTTGTGAAAACTAATAAAAAATGTTACAGTTTCAAGCGTTGTGAAATGTTTGCGGGCGGAAACCTTAAAAATGCTTCTACCCCTATAACTTCCTTTGCAATCGACAGATCGAAGCAATGTGTACAGAGTGAGTTTGCCTCGAAGTTAAGCAGATTTGATACATTTTTGGCTGTGGTGTTGGGAAAGAGCTGCCAGCACCATATATTAAAGCTTTTTCTGACCAACATATGCTGCAATTAGATTTTCATAGAGATTTAAAACATATAGAATAAAAATAAGTAGCAATTTATTAAACTTTTCAAGTTTTGAAAATCTTTCGGATGTCAGTCTTAAGGCCGGCGACACATGTAAACGCCTGAATTTAGACCGTTTTTCAGAGGCTTATTTAAAATAGAAGGAATCAATTAATCGTTTTGAAAGTGATAATGTGTATTCATTACATATCAATATACAAGAATCTGATTTTATTAATTTTTCTTCAAAATGGCCGCCGTAGTAGCCAGTCTCCTGAGACCCCCGCGGTGAAAGGCATCAATCGACGGGATTTTTAGCATCAGTTACCGCAATTTCAAATCAAAAAAATGGCTTGGGATGTTTTTATTAAACATATATCTTCTAGTTGAAGCAAGAAAAAAAATAGAGCGAAAATTCGTGAATTAGCACGCCTCATAATAAAGTACGATTTTTGATCCTTTTTTCGACAGTTTTTGGGTCAAAAATTCTAAAGTTTGAAAGCTCAACTAAAAGCGTATATTATAAGTTCAACTAGAAGCTTATATTATAAAGAAAACGTGTGCCAGTTTCATAAGAATGGGTTTAGAACTTTTTGAGTTATCTTGTGCACCAATTTAAAAAAGAGTCGTTTTGAGAAAAGCGCGTACTTTTGACACACAGAAACTTTATGATTACAGCGACTTATGAACTAATCAGCGATTCCAGGCCCATACATAAGTCTATGGTATCGTATACACCGAACGTTTAGTCCGCAGACTAAACACCAAATTCCACCTAAATTTTTTAGTCCACGTGGTGTAAACACTGACGGACCGACCTAAATTTAGGTCGGTCCACGATTTCAAGCGACCTGACCTAAATAGAGGTCGTGGACTATAATCGTTGTAAGCACACGCGACCTAAACATTGATTTTTGCGGGACTATTAATAATGAATGTATGTTGAATATGAGCTCATAACATTCCCCTTTGATAATACAATAAACATGTTTGAGAGACAAATGAAACGATAAATACAGTGCATGGATGAAAATTAAATTAAATGACGAATAAGACGAACGAGGACTAAATTCAACCTAAGCAAATTTTAGGTCAGGTTGGTATAAACACCTGAGAACTAAGTTCATTTAGTCCGCGCTTTAGGTCAGGTCACTTTTGGTCCGACCGCTGTATATGGTACCTATTAGTATGTTCATAGTCAGTGCTGCCATTTTAG
Organism: Nemotelus nigrinus; assembly: GCA_947369275.1. Taxonomy (NCBI): domain Eukaryota; kingdom Metazoa; phylum Arthropoda; class Insecta; order Diptera; family Stratiomyidae; genus Nemotelus; species Nemotelus nigrinus. The sequence continues at coordinate 77,985,519 of OX376372.1, forward strand.
CATTTTGAATGCTAGATCTAGCATTATTTTTTCCAAAACGGCATTCGAAATTCGGAGTTAGCATCTAGCATTATTTTTAGCATTTAAATTTAGATTTCGGAATAATCTGGCACTCATCTATTTACAATCTCGCCCATCAAATTTTTCTCAATAATAGCTATGTTTGTGTACTTTTACTCGCGTTTATGAAAAGAAACTTCCTGAATCATTTGGTGGTGGAAATTCATGAAAAATACAAAAACGCGCTCATGGCATTTTCTTAGAAGTGACAACCAGAAGTGTATATATAAAGTCTAAAATATAAAGATTATAAAGTCATCTATATTGCTTTCAATATGGTGACGTTCATTTAAATCGTGATGATGCTAAAAATCAGTGATGTGGTTCCATTCATTTCAGACTCCCAGGAGCCTCGGGCATCTACAAGTTCAAGTTTGCCAAAGTATGTGCATTCTAGTTAGATATTTTTCCCTGAATAATGTGAATTAATTGTTTTGCTAGGGCTTTAAATGTAAGCGATCGCACGGATAACGCTGGAGAAAAATCTTCGTTATCCGTTAAAATAAATAATTGTTGCTGTTTTGATTGTGAGATTCCACACGATGTTTTGAAAAATATTGGTAGAAATGAGCTTTACACAAGAGAAGAAGATTTAGATATAACTGATATGTCTGATCGATCGAGTTTCCCGTATCAATATTCTCTGCTTTGATAAGGTTTAGAGACGATATACGTTGTCTATGCTGATTTATAGACAAGAATGGAACAAAGATCACAATCAATAACCAACCTTTACAAGTAAAAATTATATCGATGGATATAAGTCGGAGATGTTAAAATTTATCACAACTAGCGTAAATAAAAATTAATGATTTCCAATTGCAAGTGGTCACATCAGTCAAGTATGCACAGTGTTCTGGTGTCTGATGAGAATCAGTGCATCCTCAGAAGAGAGAGATATAAGGAAATGAAAATGACAGTGAGAAGAGAAGCAATTTGCCTAGGCTGAGCGTTAGTTGTAGTAAGCGAATTTGACATTCACCTACTGTGCCGAACAGAAAGATAGAGTGAGATAGATAGAGAAAAATAGTTGGCCATGTGCACGCAAATTTGACAATTACTAACTCAGCAACAACAAAAGCTAAGGTATCGGGGAAACCAAGGGGAATATCTGAGGTAGCAATTCTCTCGATTTGTTCTATTTATAGATTTTACCTTTGTAGTAAAATTGCTTCACTAAATTTCGTATATGTATACGCTTGTTTCATTTCCTTAGATCTCTATGTTCTGAGGTGCACACTTTTGAAATCACTTTGTCAAATAAAATTTCCAATGTAAATAAAAAATTATTCAATTTTAATCATTCCGTAAAAACAATTCCAATTAGATATAAAATCTTTTTTTAAACTTCAAATTTTAAACTTCTAATTTGTTTTTGTTATACAAATGAGGATTGATCAATAAGTAATGATAATGAATATAAACCAAGATGATTAAACTTAAAAGATATATTTATTTCTCAACATAGTCTTCTAGCAAGTTAATACATTTAGTCCATATTTTTTCCAAACCCAGGATACTCTCAGAAAAAAATTCTTTATCTGGACTCTCCCAAAACGCCTCAACAGTGGCCATCACTTCCCTATCATCTTCAAATTTCTTACTCCGAAGGTGTTGTTTGTTGTTTGAAAAGAGATAGAAGCAACTGAAAGCTAAATCTAGCGAATAGAGTGGGTGTTCAAGCATCTTGAACCCTGTTTCTTTAATTGTATCCATTGCAACTGCAGCCTTGTGCGTTGTTTTGAGGAAACAGAACTCCAGCTCGCAATTGGCCGTGTCTTTTCTCCTTAATCGCCTTTCACAATCTTCTTATTTGGCCAGCTTAGTAAGAGCCTAATATAGTGGCTCCCTTTTCCAAATATTCAACCATAATATTTTTTAAAAAACTGATTCGTTAGCTTTTTCTGCCTAGCTCGACACTTTGAATTTCTCGGCGTCGATGAACAGGGTTGCTTTCAAGTCATCGATTGAATTTTGGTTTCTGGATCAAAATGGTGAATTCGTCCATGGTCACGAAATGTGACAAAAAATTCTCATGATCTACCTGGAACTTTCCGAGATTCATCCTTTCTCTCGACTCGTTTCTTCTTATGCTCGTCCGTTAACATTCTCGGTACCCAACGCGCAAATACCTTCTTTATATGTAATTTTTGGCAAAGATTTTTCGAACACTACCATATGAGATCCCAGTGATCTCAGCTACATGCCTGAAGGTCACTGTTTGATCTGCCAACACGACATCTCTGACTTTTATTTACGTTGTCTTCAGTTGTCTTCGCGGTGTTCAACTTCAGTGGATGTTCTTCCCAGCTTAAACTCCTTGGCCTAGCATGCAACGGTGGAATATGGAGGAGCAGAGTTCCCTTATGTTTCCACCATGTCGCCGTGTATGCCTCTGGTAGAGAGTTTTTCCAAACAGGGATACTTAATGACAGCTCTAATTTCGTTTTTCCCCATTTTGATGTTCTCTCTTCGACTGTTCGTATTCAAATGAATGTTGCTTTCTGGAATTGACACCTATTTATATGTTTTTTTTCATGCTGACTTAGTGAGCATATGTAGTAGTAAAGAATTTTTTTTTGGAATTTTATCCCAACTGGAAATAACCGATTACCATTACTTATTGATCCACCCTCAAATATATATACATATTATCTTCATATTGAACCATGTTTATTTTAATTAAATAAGAAAGCATTATTTAGCATTATAATTTTACAAGATCTAGCATTATTTAGCATTAAATAAACCATTATTTCAAAAAAATAAATGGCAGCACTGTTCATAGTACCCGTTTTTTTTCTCAGCTCTTCTTGACATGCTTGACGAGCTTTTTTAGTTGTCAGAGAGCTGCGGCGATTTTATCGACTCACTAGCGAGGGTCGAGCGCTCCAGTATGGATTCAATAGCGCTCGAGCGTCCAGTTGAGGCGGAACACTTAAACGAGTTTTTAGTCAATTAATAAAGCGAATTTCATTCTAAAAATATAGAAACATATTTTTTAGATGTTAATTTGACTATTTACGCAAAAAATAGAAACTATCGCCCCCCTTAAAAACTTTTCTTATCTGCATAACGTGCGATGTAGTCATTTGATATAAGCAAAATTACCAAGGACTGTTGATTTTGACACAAAGCAGCCTTTTGGTGGCATTGCTAAAAAAGTGTTACCAGTGCAAAACTTTTTCATAAGTTTAAGTAGTATCCTAGTAAGCATCCTTTCATGAAAATAAATGATAATTATCTTGCTCTCCAACATTCTAAAACTTTTACGAGTAAAAGCCCTTGGAATCTTTCTGCCCTATGACTTTTCATGCAGCCATCGGACCAAAGTCGCAGGGTGAATGCTCTTAATGTTGGCTTACTCCAAAAGTCGCTGACAAGATACTTTTTGTCGAATAATACGATTGAAATCCTTGGAACAATAGCTACTGCACTAGCTTTCGATGCCGTTTTAACGAGTTTGATCAGTGTTGCAATAGAAAAAGTCTAACGCATCAGAACCGCTAGAAAACTAATTTTCGAACAAATTGTCTTTGAATGACGAAAACATGTGGAAAGACGTAATACACTTTTTGTAGAATTATATCAACCATTTCTTATCCAAAGCAACAAAACTCAACTAAAACACAAATGATGAAAATGTTCAGTGCTAGCAACACTTTCCCAACGAAGCAGCAATAAGTTAAACATAACAAGCTCATATTTAAATCAATTTATCCTTTGAATTTCGTTCTCATCGGAGGATTTCATCGAAAGCTTCAGTGGTTAAACGTTGTTTGAGGCTGTCATCATAGGCGCGCCGTAGGGGGGGGGGGGGGGTGGTACCCCCCCAGAGCCTAGGTTGGCCGCTCCCACGAAAAATAAATATTTCCAACAGCGGACACTTAAGTTTTCGCCTCTTAGGTTTTTGTGTCTACAGCGAGAATTGTGTAGTGCAGTAGTGTAAGCCTATACCAAAGCATACATACTTACTTATAACATAGAGACTGTGTTATTTGCGGTATTAATTACGATGCTATGGGACTTACCTCGAGAAATGGACGGCAATATCTAATTTCGACAAGTTATACGTTAAGGAAAAAACGAAAAGCGCCTTGCCAATCATCCTTTTTTTATTAAGATTATCTGTTCATTCCTATTAGGCAATATACATGTATTTAGATAAAAACACTTTTATAAACTGATGTTTTATTCAATTATGTTTTTCACAAAACAAAGTCTGAGTATTAAAATGGTAGGCAATAAGGTAATTAACGTAGAATACAATTTCCGAATTCATTTGGAGATTAAAAATGGCATCCCTGCCACTTTTAGGCTGGCCGCCCACTAGGCAGCCAGGCTGCCGCAGCCTGGCTGCCGCAGCCAATCCGACATATGATATCTTATTAGGATCCGCACACTAGGCAGCCAAAATCTTCTGGCTGCGGCAGCCCTGAGAACCTGCACATCTGCACAGGCAGCCACGTGGCTGCCCGCAGCCATCAAATTCAACGTGAATTTATGAGGCTGCTTGTAGTCCCCGCTCACTTGTTGCAGCAGCCAGGTAAAATGTCTTTCGACACTGAAAAATTAATACGCGAAATTGAAATTCGTAATGCGATTTGGGATATATCCTGTGATGAATATAGTGATCGCGATGCCAAGAGAAGAAGATGGGAGGAAATTACCAACATTATGTGTAAAGAAAATATGTTGGAAAATGAAAAGAATGAATTAGGTAAGTTAGTTTTTATTGGTAAGTAATTATGAACTTAAAATTAAATTTGGAAAACTGTGGTACTTCATGATGGATGTGACATAGCTCCGGTCAGGAGGTATATAATAATTACTACCCCAATGCAACTCTGCTTTGCCATTCTAGCGGGTTTTCGTTGTTAAAATAATCGGCAAATAAATCTCTATATGCTGATGCTGCTCGATTTCCCCTGGCTGGTGGACTTGGTTGAATTTCCAACTCTGGAGGGACGTACAATGTGTCTTCAAATTTATATCCGTCTCTTTCACACACGTAATTGTGTAAAATGCAGCATGCTTTGACAATGGCAATTGCGAATTCTTTTCGGACATCCAAAGGGCGGTGAAAAATTCTCCATTTATTTGCCAAAATGCCAAACGCGCATTCTATAGACCTTCTTGCACGCGACAAGCGATAGTTGAAGATTCTCTTGTTGTCTGTCAAGTTTCTCCCTCCATAAGGACGCATTAAATTTTCAGATAAACTGAATGCCTCATCTCCAACAATGACGTATGGCATAGGTATTCCATTCCCTGTTATGGGTGTTTTGTTTGGTATTCCTAAGTTTTTATTCACAAGTTTTTGATACAAATTGGATTGCTTATAAATAGACGAGTCAGCACATTTTCCGTATGCTCCAACATTTATATACGTGAATTTATAATCCGCATCACACATAGCAAGCAAAACGATAGAAAAATAATTTTTGTAATTATAGTAAAGAGAGCCTGATTCACTTGGTTTTTTTACTCGTATATGCTTTCCGTCGATCGCTCCAATGCAGTTTGGGTAATTAGCGGTTGTATTAAAGCCATTTGCTATTTCAATCCATCTTTCTTCATTTAACTCTGGAAACGCTGTATGCCTCAAGTTCTCCCAAATTGCCAAGCAAACTTTATATATAATAACTCGAACAGTGGTATATCCAATCCGAAAATTATGATTCAATTCTGCCATACTACATCCTGTTGCCAGATATCTGAAATAATATATAATTTTTCAGGTAAATCATTGCAACAAAAATGGAAAAATATCAGGACAAGTTTCAGCAGAGAATTAAAGCGTAGAAAGGGCATTAAAAGTGGATCAGCAGCTTCTCGAAAAAGCCCATACACATATTTTGAACAGCTGCAGTTTCTCAGGGAAACTGTGACGATTAATGCAACGGATAATAGTTTGGAAGAAGGAGACGTATCTCAAAATATTGGTGAAACAAACGTACAAACTCGTTCACCTATTAACAAAAAGAATAAAAAAAATGACGATGACACTTTGGTAGAAGTATTAAAGCAAAGTATAGCTAGAAGGGAAGAGCATGAGAGGAATCAAGAATCTGATTCCGATAGATTATTTATGTTATCGCTGCTGGACGATTTTAGGAAGGTTCCGCAACATCGTAAGCTTTCTACAAAAATCCAGTTGATCGAAACAATAAAAAGAGGACAAAGTGATCAAATGGAAAGTAGTCAATCATCAGGCGTTGGACTGTACAGCCGTATATCTGGCCGAGAAGTCAACAATCGCCAAAACTACTCAACACAGCCCACATATATACCAGAAAACGCAGCTAATGGCCAATATCGTCATGAATTTCACTATTCTACGCCTGTTACTCATAAGCAGGGTACTCCAATAGAGTATCACCATTTATCTCCACAGTCAAATGGTTCTGATGCAACGCAGAGTTCCGAAATATTAGATCTATTTTCACAGTCACAATTACAAGACATTTAAAAAATGTCTTGTAATTGTGTCAAAAAAAATGTCTTGTAATTTAAAATGTAAAATTAAAACATTTTTTGGTTTTGTATAATCCTTTAAATAATAAATAAAAAAAAATCATTTTTGTTTTATGTACTTACCTCAAAGTTATTATCAGTTTTTCTTCGGGAGACATACAAGCTCGCATGCGAGTATCAGTACCCCCAATTGAATTTCTAAGATTTCCTAAAAGGCTATCAAATGTTTGTACAGACATTCTGGTGTAGTTGAAAAAACGATCCGGATAGTTTCGAAGATCCTTAAAATAATTTTTAAATAAACCCTTTGAGTGCCGTTCCAGAAGTAGCGGATGAATCCAATGTCTTCTTTTTGCTTTGCGATTCTTACGCCTACGAGACAAACGGTAAATAATAATAGCATCTTCCACATCCATTTCTTTCGACTGGTCAGTGACTACTTATCAGTTTCGACAATATCTGGCTGCTGATAACTGGCTGCTGATAACTGGCTGCTCAATAATTTGGCTGCGGCAGCCAGGCTGCGGCAGCCTGGCTGCCTAGTGGGCGGCTAGCCTTATGCTATATATGACCTACTTTTCATTATATTTTCATAACTGCATCGGAAGTTAAAAGGTATAGCACTTCAATTGCACCGAGCGTTTTTTCGTAGTGACACAACCGCCACATGGTTTTTATCACATTCATTAAACATTTGTCAGACCTGTATCTACTCAAGACCAGTATATCCTATGAATTGTTTCCGGTCACAAGTTTCGGGTGCTAAACATATAAATAATTTGGTACGATTTTTGTGCGATTGGGAATTTTACAGGTTTAGACTTGACTGTATAAATATAGTAATTTCATCAGTCATTTGCATTTTATTCTAAAAGCCGAAAAAATACTAGAGAGTCAATGGTGTTTTGGTTTGATTATCCAATTTTATCTATAAATTTATAAATTTATAAATTAGTTGTTAAACCTTTAAAAGAAAATAATTTCTTTTAATTTATTTGAACAACTCCTTCTATTAAATTAAATAGTACATATTTTTCGATACAACGGACTTATTTTTTAATTAGTAACAACGTATTATTTTTAACAACCTTTGACAACTCAAAATATTTTCCATCAAATTCCAACATTTTTTACTTAGCCAATTTGATTTAAAAATTTATGGTGTGTTGTGTTTAATGTCAAGTAGTGTGGTGAGTAGTGAATGTGAGAATGTTAAGTGTAGGTGTTTGTGTATCCACAGTGTGAAAGATTTGTGTTTACGTACTTATGGTAGCTATAAGGTTGCCCAAACATTATTTAAAAATGATAGAAACTTATTTTTTATGCCTATTGATGAGTCTTCTAAATTTCGTGATGATCTGATGACTCGGTGCGAGGTTATCACAATGCAAAATTTTCCAAATAGTTTCCATTGTCGCCAAAAATACACCAAAATTTCAGCTCGACCAAACTTCGTGATCCGGATAAACTATCCGGATAGTAAAATTCATGCACAATGCGTTCAAGGATATAGTGAATACAATAATAAAAACTCTACAATAATAAAACTCCAATAGTGCTTGGAAGTCAGTAAGTGATGTGGTGTTTGAACAGTCTTGGAATATTGTCAAGATGAACCGAAATTATTTGGAAAAGGTTATCGACCTTACGACGTGTCTCAGTCGCAAAGGTCGTGCTTTCAGAGGACATGATGAAAGTGGTGCCAGTGATAACCGTGAATTTTTTTTTGGAATTTTGTACATTATTCGCGAAGCATGATTCAACTTTTGAAAATAATTTTAAATACAAGATTGCGAACTACTGTAGTGGCAAAACACAAAATGAATTAATAACAATAATTGCTGAAATCGTTCGCGAGGACAATACAGCTGAAATAAAAGAGTGCGGACTGATATCCACTATGGCAGAACAAGCAAGAGCCCACAAAAAGGAGTAACTCTCCGTGGTTGTCAGATTTGCTAAAGAGCTGGCAGTCGAAGAAAGTTTCTTAAGCTTTGTAGACTGTTCAGGAGCTAGAAATGACTCGTATAAGCAGATATAATTTTGAGCCTGTTGGACTGCTATGGACTTAGCGAATTGCCTGTTGCTGGACAGTCTTATGATGGTACTTGTGTCATGTCAGGACAAAAAAGTGATGTACAAATCTAAATTATGATGAAACACCCTGCAGCCACATTTGTAGCTCATAAAAATATCCTTGTTGTGTTGGACACATTTTTCACAATCGATACGTTTACATCCTTTTCAATGCCATCGAATCCCTTTACCTACACTTTTCGAAGCCATCACAACACGAATTGTTGAAGCAGCTTGAAGAGGCAGTTGGTCTAAATACAAGGCGTGGAATGAGAAGTTTAAGCTCGACTCGTTACTCAATGATATTTCACAATTGCAAATATGTGATTGATAGCTATGGGACTATAAAAGAGGCTTCAGAGAAAGAAATGAATGAGGGAAAATACAACGACTCAGTTTATTCATTGGGGATCTTTCATTCAATCAGTTATCCTAAGCTTGTAGTAAATCTTTTCATCTTTCAGTATGTTCTTTCTATAACGAACATGTTAAGCACAAATTTTCAAACTTAAAATGCAGCTCTTACGGATGGGATAGATCTTGTGAATGGAACAGTAAAAACACCACTAAGTGAGCGAGAAAACTTGTATGTAGTTTGAGAAAAAATTAAATCATTCGCAGAGAAGCACTGTCTGGATCTGACATTTCCCAGAGGATCACGAAAACGAAAAACAGCAAAAAGTACTAGTTTCAAAGGTTTTACTGTTTCATCTTGCCTCGGACACGCAGTTAGGGCTACAAAGATATCCCTGCAAACCAAATGGCTCGAAAAGAGTAAGTTACAGCACTTTTCATCTTGGCAATTTATTTTTGCTTTTTCTAGGTTTTCTAGGTAACAAAAGTTTGAAGCAAGAGATCAATTTCTTCCTTCTAAGCTTAATATATTCCAATTTCTTCAAATATATTTTGAAACTAAGCTACCCTCTTCTTCAAAAATAAATTGAAATATATTTAGCTTCTAAACGAAAAAATAGTCTTTTATTTCTAATTATTTCCATTCTATTCCCGTATAATTCATACAAGCGTTTTTAGCGGTCATAGATAATTCTTATGTAGTTTATACCTACCATTTACATTATATGCATACGGCAGTAGCTCATACGTATTCACAGACACGAAGTTTATTTGATAATGCATTAGCAAATAACAAAGAATAAATTAATATGAACAGTACGTGTACCTTACGGAAGGCAAAATCATCGCATGTTTTGAATCTTTTGGTTCCTAGCCCCTGCCAGATTTTAGGCCACGGCACGCCTATGGCTGCCATCCGAAAAATATTCAAAACTCGGAAAATTTAGAAATTGGTTTCTTATTTATATTGCATCTGCTTTGCATATGAGTACGTAATTTCAAGCATCTGTTGGTGCAATATTTACGAAAATGGCTAATGCTGGTTACCCTGTGTCAGCAGCAAAATACTATATATACCAAATCTGCTTCACGTTAAGTTAAGCCCAACCAGTAAATTTCGTTTCGATTGAATCATTGCGCTGGAAGTTATACGGGTGAGAAAAATTTTAGGGTTACCACCCTCAAAACTTTTCAAATTTTTAAAGCGTTAATATTTGTTGTTAATTTTCATTGTAGGATCATTCTCATTTGCAAATGTAATAGCATAATCGCTCCGTAAATAAATTCCACAAAATAACAAAAACGATCACAGCTGGCAGCCCTTTCATGATTTTTCTACGAAATTCCTACGACATTTGGCTCACATGAAGGTTCACTTACTGCGTGAACTTCGTTTTGATTTCAAAACTGGACCGGAAGTTATAGGGAAAAAAGCTTTAGTATGCTAAGCAAATTTGCAAGATTTAGGAGACAAAAATCACCATAGCTGACAACTCTATTCTAATTTTTCAGCCAAATTTTCATCAAATATTACCAAAAATAAGGTCCAAGTACTGTTTTCTAAGTGATTTTTCAAGATGGTACCACTGCCATAAGGTTGCCACCATTCCAAAATCACTTCTATCAGACCTGGTCCTAGTTAATACCAACATGTGCTGTAAATTTAATTATGATCGAATAATCCTTTCATCAATTCTCGTGAACAGAACTTTCGAGTGCTGAAAATAGAGGTAATTTGGTGATGGGTTGCCGGCCTTTTCAAAATTTTAATTTGATAGGAAGGACAAAAGTCAAAATTTATCAATGATTTAAATTTTTTGTCAAAAATCAAAAATTTTTCAGGAGGGTCAATGATTTCAAGGATTTTTTTTCCAGGAGCCTGCCGTAGCTACAGGGTTACCCGCACTTTCTTAAAACTCCATGTGTGTTAAATCCTTATCAATACGCTCTGCAAATTTCACGATGATCCAATGTTTTTGTCAGAAGTAATGACAAATCAAAATTTGAAAACAAATCTTTGCCTACTTTTAGGCAAGCTGCACCCACACGCGGCTCAAAATTTCCAACTTTTTAACATAGACAAGCTTAAAACATAATAAGTTTTCATTCGCAAACATTTATTTCGACAAAAATTTTTACTGCTTGGAAATAAAGGAGTACCTCAAAATTCACTTAAACGCTCGCCGCCTCCAAAAGGTTTACAGTATCTGAATTTTAGAAGGTCATGGACCTACCTACTATATACGTCTACGTCCTCCGAAAATTTCAGCTCAATCGGATCGGTCACTCCAGAGATTATCTCTCCTAATATATATATATATATATATATATATATATATATATATATATATATATATATATATATATATATATATATATATATATATATATATATATATATATATATATATATATATATATATATATATATATATATATATATATATATATATATATATATATATATATATATATATATATATATATATATAAGATATAACAAAAAATATATAACAAGAAAGAGTTACAACAGGCCGATTTTAGAGGCAAGGTGGAACACACACCCTATATGACTTTCGATACAGGTTGGTAATAATAAGGAACACTTTCGGTAGAACATGTATACATCATCTACAGAATTCCTCTACTTCTCGTCGAAAATATGATTTTCTAGCGGTTCCCATATGCTAGAGTTTTCTTAAGTTTCCAATTGCTAGTTCAAGTTACAGGTACAAACATACAGACAAAAATCGTCACTATTACGTAAATCGCGTGTCGGGTATTACGGTAGGTATGCATCTGCCTTGGCAAAATTGAGTTTTTCTTAGTATATTTATTTTTATTCACTGCATACCTGTACCAGGTACACGATTTTCCATGCAATTTGGTTTTTTTCGTGGTCTTGAACTTGATCCTGAGATTTTCTGCAGTCTCTGATTTTTATAACAACCGAAAACATGTGGATGACCGTGATACCGGAAAAGTTAATTTTGTGATAGAGTTATGGTGTTAAACTGTTGCAGTGGCATTAATTGATTTATTGTGGTATAATGTTTTGTTAGTTTTCCATGTGAGTAGATAAGGCACGTTTTCACTAATGACAGATACAAACGGAGCCTAAATTATTTACTAATTTATTTTTGGAGGGTTAGTTCATGTTTAAATTATAATCTACCTAGTTGAGCCATGAAATATATTTTAAGTTATGGAGATAATGAAATTAGATTTGAAACTTTAGTGCTATCTATTTTGAAAATTTTTAAAACATTAGCTTAAGCCGTTGGTGAATGGTTGTTTTGATGTTACTTCTACTGAATCTACTTAACTAAAAATAAAACAGTCTCCAGACAGCAAGTAGACACAAAATTGTGATGTCATGACGTTGACGGACATATGTATTCAACACACGATTTATAGGTTTTATGATAAAACCTAATTTCAAATGTACTTCTGTGCACGGACTTCGTTGTGGTCGAAATCAGCTTTACTTCACCCTAGTCTAGATTACTATTATTTATAGCTTACATTTTTCGAATATACTTATAAAATGATATATAATACTTTACTTGGTTCTAATAGGTTACAGCCATAGTGTTTTAGCAAAAGTATGAGACAGCAGTGCAGGCTTAACCATTTCGCGTTTTTGAATATTGTCGAAAATCATTAAATTAGCAGTCCTTTCGAAATTTGCTATTTTATATGGTTTCTCGGACGGAATGGGAATTTAAGTGAATTGACGTACCAATAATAAAAGTAAGAGCGAATTATTTTAATCGGCCGTGAAAGTATGAGATCGGTTGTAGTGGCTGCGGTTATAATTAGAAACCGGGAGTAAATTGGGAGAATTGATGAATGAGATTTTCAATTCATTGTCCGTAGGAAAACAATCAGCTTCATTTAAATGAGTACTTGCTCGATCAACGATTTGAGTACAGCGATAATGCGTAAACATTGATTATTCAATTCAACACTCGAGCCACCGCCGAATAATGCATTTGAATTGTGTATGCAGTCATCAAGATCAATTTAAGATACCATTCGTTTAAAACACTCTAAGTTTGAACTGATTGGCAAATAATCGTGTATCATATAAATGAATCAATTGGCTACTGTTTCTTTGTTTCTGAGATCTATCTAAAGATAATTCTTATTCGAAATGAACTCGTTAATAGTCGCGTGTGTTCTTCTAATACAGCTGATCGGGAAAGTTTCATATTAGAACTAGCAGTTTAAATTGTAATGTAGTTTCAATTCTTTATAAATTATACTCACAAATGGTTACTTAGAATCGTATCGATTTCATAAGTGGACGATGGATTTCGATAAAGTGCTCGAGAAATGTGGAAACTTCAATCGATTCCAACTGATCCTGTTGAGTGTTTTTGCGTTCATCAATCTTATGGTGTCTATGCATTACTTTTCCCAAACCATAATAAGCTTCGTCCCGGAGCATTGGTGGGTTCACTGTTTCCCTGGCTTTCCCAAAAAATTGTTTGAGAGTATTTTATCTGCAGGTGTTATCATGAGAAACTGGAAAATATGACATTTGATGAGATACGTTCAATTTATGGGAAGTTCAAAGAGCCTTCCTGCACGCGGTTAGACGATATCATAGATGGAAAAGGGCTCGTTAGTACAAATATCTGTGATAGATGGATCTATAACTTGGAATATGGATATCAGAGTATGACGGCAGAGGTAAGTTACTGATAATTTTTAGTCAATCAAAGTGGTAAATTGCGCAAATTGGTGATAACAGTGTTGAATTTTGAAAAACTAAGTGAAGACAACGTTGCTTCATCAATGCATGCAACTCAGAAGATAAACCACTCGTCTGGGATGAAAATCTAAACAAGCTGGCATCAGTAAACATGTGATCATTTGTTTTGAGTTTCACATCTACTAGCTGAATGGAATACGGTTTCTTGTGATGCTAAGTTAATTTAGAATTGAACTCTCTAAATGAACTGAGCAGACAACAGCAACAATATAGTTGATAGCACATCAACAGCTACAAACGTTAGCAAATGTCCGCATTATAGGTTAATCACAATACAGCGTTTTCCGCTGCGGCAAACGCAGTGGGCTGCGGGAAGTGCTGTCAAAAAATTAGGATGCACTGTTTTGTATGGTAACGCGCACAATGGCTGCGGCGGAATTTGCGGCAGCGGCGAAATTTACCAAATTTCTAATTTTGCCGCACCGCTAGCGGTGATACCTACCATAGGTTGGCATTACCACTAGGTTGAATTAACTCTGTTTGAATTAGGTTGAATGGTCTGGTGGAATAGACAAGCGATGGCTGATAAGTATTGTGATAAGCCAACCTAATCCTCGTACAACAGGATTTAGCAATACAAAAGAAAAAAAAATGATTTCGGTTGGTGCCTTGGTTCCATTGACAGCGACATTGTCGCTGCATTGTGATTCACCAAATTCAACTGCGGCATTCACGCCTCCCCCTGTGGAACGCTGCGTTTGCCGCAGCGGAAAACGCTGTATTACCTATTAAGCTTTGAATGCGGATATGTATAGCTATGGACTATACTTAGCTTACTCAATCCCAAAAGCTGTTTCTAAAATTCATGAGTGATTTGTTTTGGAAAAATTATGCATGCGCTAAAAAATTTCTGTCATTATTGTATCTTAAGGCTTAAACTACAACCAAACATAAAACATAAAATCTTTTGTTCAAGCTTAATTAAACAGCCGAAGATAAAATCGAAAATCTAGTATTCAGATTTTCCCATGTACATTTTTGACATTCATTACAAGCCCCGATATAAGAGAAATGGATATCAAATGATCAATTCGTGTGCCTATATGTGATGCAATAATTTTACTACATACGCAACGCTGCTTTTTCGCTGAATGAAAGTTCGATGCACCTCTACCACCCGCTCTCACCACTACAAAACCTCAAAGTACTCGCCCTTGAATTAAAAAAAAAACCATGGCGCATCAGAACCCCTGGAAACACCAATGTTCAAAGAACAGTAGAGGATTTGTGCAGATTTTGAGTGTGTATTCTACCACTAGCTACTTAAGGACACCCTAAGTGATAATATACCCTAAGCCAATTTAATTTCGATGACTTCGTTGAAAGTTACCGCGATAGAAAGGTGTTTGGGGCTGCCATCCAAAAAATGTCCAGACCTTAGAAAATTTAAACATTGGTAGGGTTTACAGAGTTTGGACCAAATGTGACCTGAACTATAGCGTGGACTAAGTGAATTTAGTCCTAAGGTGTTTACATCGACCTGACCTAAAATTTGAATTTAGTCCTCGTTTGTACATACGTGGCAGCTGTCATTTAGTTTGATTTTAATTCATACACCCAAATTAACTTTTCTTTTGTTTCTCAAGCATGATTATTTAAATGATTTTGAAGCAAACGATAGGGTTGCGAGCTTAAATTCAATGAACATATATTATTAATAGTCGCGCGAAAATCAACGCTTAGGTCGGGTGTGTTTACAGCGATATAGTCCACGACCTATTTTAGGTCAGTTGGCTTGAAATCGTGTACTAACCTATTGCTTGGGTCGGGTACTGAGTGTTTACAGCAGGTGGACTAAATCATTTAGATGGAATTTGGTGTATAGTCCGCGGACTAAACGTCTGTTGTAAACGCTATCATTGTTTACTTATTTTCTTTACTTATTTTCAAAGGTTTATGTAAGCATTTATTGGTACAGAAATAACAAAAACACCTCGTGCTGGCAACCCTTTGCTAGCACTGAAGCCAAAAATATGTCACATTTTTCTGACGTTAAGGTCAATCTACTCTGCGAATTTTGTATTGATCCGATGAGTGCATTGGAAGTTATAGGGATACAAAGAAATTTAGGTCTACCACCCGTAAAAGCTTTCAAATTTTCTTGATCGTAAGATTTGTTGTTTATTTTCACTACTACAGGGTGAAAAGTATCGAGACTTTTGTTGTTATAACAATTTAATCGAATCTTCTTTAAAATATAATTAATATTCTTCGAAGTAGGTTCCTTGGGCTTCGATGCACCGGCGATAGCGGTCCTTCCACTGTTCATAGCACTGGTTGAACGCGTTTTCCGGTATGGCTTTCAGCTCGTCGGTTACACTTTTTTGAATGTCCTCAATCGATTGGAATCGCCTTCCCTTTAGCTTTTTTTTTGATGAGCGGAAACAAAAAGAAGTCCGGGGGAGACACGTCTGGGCTGTAGGGGGGGTGGGGGAGCACTGCGATGCCCTTTTTGGCCAGGTAAGAGGTGCAGAGAAACGCTGTGTGTGAAGGTGCGTTGTCGTGGTGATGCGCCCACTCGCCAACAAGCTGCGGCCGACACCGAGCGACCCAATTGCGGAACCGAACCAACACTTCTTTGTAAAAAGCTGCGTTCACAGTCGTCCCAGGTGGTACAAATTCTTTGTGCACAATTCCTCGACAGTCAAAAAACACAATCAGCATTGTTTTAACTTTTGATTTCGACATGCGTGCCTTCTTGGGGCGAGGTGACGTGCTTGTGTGCCATTCCGTACTCTGGGCTTTGCTTTCGGGGTCGTATTCGAAGCACCAAGTTTCATCACCCGTGATAGTTTTATCTAAAATGTTTTCCTGTCCGTCACTTTCCAGCACTTCACGAGACAGTCGCACACGTGATTCCTTTTGCTCGTCGGTCAAAACCTTAGGGACCATTTTCGCGCACACTTTGCGCATGGCTAGTGTTTCCGTCACAATTTGTTGCACGTTGTAATACGTTAAATTTAACTCTTCACTGATCTCACGGAGGCTTGTACGCCGGTCAATGTTCAAAAATTCACGCACTCTGTCGACGTCTTCGTCCGTTTTCGACGTCGACGGCCTCCCTGAGCGTTGTTCGTCTTCGAGGTCCTCGCGGCCATCTTTGAACGCCTTGTGCCAAGCGTGAATTCGTGCTCTGGACAAAACTTCATCTCCATAAGCTTGCTTAAGAAGATCCTGGGTCTCAGTGAAAGTCTTGTCGAGTTTGACGCAAAATTTTATTGCGTATCGCTGCTCTAACGATCGTAACATTTTCGTAACTCGGAGAACCTAACCAAGCGCCACACCACGCCTTCACGCACTGGACGATATTAACTCAACCGCTGTTGCCAGCGAACTGCGAAGTGTCGCGTTTGAAAGAGTAAAGTTCAACGCACTTTTTCCCCCTCCACCTGATTTTTTTGGACGCCTTGAAATCGTAGCGCGACAAAAGTCTCGATACTTTTCAATCACACCCTGTATATCACCACGATTTGAACATTTTATGATAAAATCGCTTACTAAAGATATGCCGAAAAAAAAACAAAACCAACCATAGCTGGCAACCGATCATTGTTTTTCCAACAAAATTTCTGTTGAGTGTTGTCTACAATAAGTTCAATTCGCAATGTGATTCCATGACTGCACTGGAAGCTATAGGGCAAACAGTTTTATTTTCCTGAGTGAATTTTCAAAATTGAAGACGCTAAAATTATCATAGTTGGCAGCTCCAGCCCAATTTTTCAACCAAATTTCTATCAAACGCGGCTCTGAGCAAGATTCAGCTACTGTGTGAATTTCGTCTAAATCTGGTCACTGCAACAGAATTTATAGGGCCAAAAGCAGTTATTTTTCTTAGTGATTTTTCAAGATGACACCACTGGCACATAATTGCCCAAATTACAAAATCGCTTCTATCAAACTTGGTCTCACTTAAGGGCAATACATTCTGTAAATTTCAACTGTATCTGATTATTGGGTCGTGAGTTCACGTGAACAGAAGTTTATTGATTTCAAGCCACTAAAGAAAGAAAACAAGCTGATAGGGTGAATTTCAGCAGCAATTTGTCCATAATCAGCTTTAAAAAGTTCAAAAATTGCACAGCTATGCTCCTTGTGCATGGTCTATCCACTAAACAAAAATCGATGGAAAGAGCGGAAGACGTGGGGTAGAATAAACGAAAGGAAAGGATAATGAACAAAAAGATAGGTTAGAAAGAGATAGAATGAAAATTAGAAAAATAAGGTCCAACAAACGATTGTTATTATTAGGAATGCAATCAAACTGTGATAAGCAGAGATTTTCCTACACCCCCCTAACACTCCCCTAATACCCCCCTGGAAAGTGCATACACCCCCCTAACACGGACAATTTTCCTACACAAAGGGATCTTTGTGTCCTTTCTTCCAAAGGGACACCCCTCCTAAAATTCTGAACACACCCCCGAAGAAAAATGCCTGAGAAAACCCCTGGTGATAGGGAACAAAAAGAAGAAAAGTCTAGCGCATCAGAACCGCTAGAAAACTAATTTTCGAAAAAATTGTCTTTGAGCGACAATGTGGAAAGACGTAATACACTTTTTTATTGAATCATATCGACCATTCCGTATCCAAAGCAACAAAACTTAACTATAACACAAATGATGAAAATATTCAGTGCTGGCAACACTTTCCCAACGAAGCAGCAATAAGTTTACCTTAACAAGCTCATACTTAAATCAACTTATTCTTTGTATTTCGTTCTCATTGGAGGATTTCATCGAAAGTTTCAGCGATTAAACGTTGTTTGAGGCTGCCATCCGAAAAACGCTCAAAAGTCGGAAAATTTAAAAATTGTTTTCTTATTTTTATTGCAAATGCTTTGCATATGAGTATGTAATTTGAAGCATCTGTTGGTACAATGTTTACGAAAATGGCTAGAGCTGGCTACCCAGTGTCAGCAGCAAAGCAAAATATATACCATATCTGCTTCACGTTAAGTTAAACCCAACCAGTAAATTTCGTTTCGATTGAATTACTGCGCTGGAAGTTATCCGGGTGAAAAAATTTTAGGGTTACCACCCTCAAAACTTTTCAAATTTTTAAAGCATTAATATTTATTGTAAATTTATTCCCATTTGGAAATCTATTGACATAACCGCTCAGTAAAGAAATTAAAAAAAAAATACAAAAATGGTCATAGCTGGCAGCTCTTTCATAATTTTTGTCCGAAATTCCTACGACATTTAGTTCACATCAAAGTCTTTTTACTGCAATTTCATTTTGATTTCATGGCTGGACCGGGAGTTATAGGGGAAAAACCTTTACTTTTCTGAGCAAATTTGCAAGATTTAGGAGACAAAAATCACCATAGCGGGCAACTCTATTTGAAATTTTCAGCCAAATTTTCATCAAATATTATCCAAAGTAAGATCCAAGTACTGTGTGAATTTTGTTAAAATCCGATAGCTGAATCGGAAGTTATAGGCCAAAAAGCTGTTTTTTTCTCAGTGTTTTTTCAAGATGGTACCACTGCCACAGGGTTGCCCGCATTTCAAAATCACTTCTATCAGACTTGGTCTTAGCAAATACCAACATTTTCTGTAAATTTCATTATGATCGGATAATCCGGTCGTCAGTTCTCGTCAACAGAACTTTCGAGTGCAGAAAATAGAGGTAATTTGGTGATGGGTTGCCGTTCTTGTGCACTTCACAGTCACTTCAACAACTTTGTCCCAGGAGGATTTGATGAAGTATAAAGAGTCAAGAACATTTATTGTTTTTGCGAGTTCTGATTCTGACTTGGTTCTGCCAATTTTCGAGAGAATATGTTCGAGCATCAATCCTCTATAATTAACCTTGAAATTTTGTATAATCCCTAGATCCAAGGGTTGATAGACGGACGTAGTGTTAGCCGGTAAGAAAATGCCGCATTGTCCAAAAACGAAAGAACTTTTCTATTTTGAATTTTCATTTTCCTGTCCAATTGCTGCAGCCCTGGCCGTCATATAGAAGGCCGGTCGCGAAAGCAGTTAACGGACCAAGATGGCGGGCTTAATGTACCTTTTTTCGACCTTTCGACGTATATTTTTCGACCAATGAAAGTACATGTCAGATTGCAAGTCGCGACCAGCCTTCTATATATGACTTAGTTTATGCGAGAGCCCAATGTAATCCCGATTTGGGATTATACTAGTCAGAACGTCGTATAAACGGTCAAATTCGGATTTCAGCTTAAACCCGAACAATTGGGTGTACGCCCGATGACTATGTGTAAGTGTGCATATGAAATGTGTCAATAAACGTGATTCTTCAACATGACGGGTCTTGTTTTGACCAAATTTACACATTACACATATGAAATATGTGACGGCGCCTGTTTTGTGCATTTGGATAAAACTAATGTCGTTTCGTTTATTTTCGCAAAAAACGACGTTAATCATAAATAAGTGCCGCAAATTACTACTGCCTGCTGTATTTTCCACAACATTGTGGAACGCCAAATGGAGCATTTGTATTCGAATTGGTTGAAGGAAGTAGCAACATGTAACATACGCAAGAAAATACATACTTTGTACGCCTCTCAATTATTTTTTTTTATTAAATCCATTCTAGATTTGGCGCGAAGTCTCAGAAAAAAAAACAAACACGCGTTCGCAAAATCTTCAGCTATCGCTAAATTTCTCTCCATAGTCATTGCCTTCTTCGTACGTTAACTGAAATGTTCAACGCAACCTAAACTTCCTATCTTTTCACATTTATACAATACACTTTCAATGTGAGTGTAACCTATTCCGCAAAACAAGTTTCTATGGTTATACGCAATTCGAATTTCATAAAATCCCAACTCCAATTTTGCCCGTTTATACGACACGATATTTGGGATCATGGATCAAGTACTAAAGGTTACGACATGAGCGTGACCACACCTACTTATGACGAAATAAGATGCAAAGACACCTAAAAATCATCCCGAAATAACTGGTTTTTAGGTGAATGAAGAGTACTGTTTTCGGTTGTGTCCAAGTCTAGGCAGACGGGCACTTAAATTGCTGATTTTAAATGAAGAAATGAAATTATCTGGTAAAGAAAATGAAAGTGCTTGAAGTGTATGTTGCCTCTTTTATGCTTTAATTAATTAAATTAGAGTACAAATGGAGCAAGATCGAGGTGAAAATTCTTTAAATACATGGCTTTTCACAAAGAAGTTATTATTATTTCGCATAGTTGAATGAACTCACAGCTCATTCAAGGATAAACGACTAAAGTTAAAGTATAATTAAGCGATATTTATATGAATATTAATTATGCATTTAACGATTTTTGTTAGAATTACCATATGATAGATCGCGCTTAAATGATCATTCCCGAATTTTCGTATTAATATTTGGTAAAACACGTTTTGTGTCCGCTTGTGAGAGGTTTTTTGTATCGAATGTACGAAAATATGGTGTCCGCGTCCGTTCATTGGAGAGTCCGCTTGTTGGAGGTCAATTTGTTCCCAAAACCAATCCACAACCGTGTGTAACGAAAATTTGTCCGGATATGGGAGGTGTCCGCAAGCGGAGGTTTCACTGTATATATACATATATATAAAGAGATATGAGCTTTCGGCGAAGTGAGTTTAATATTAATTTTCTTCGAAAATTAGTAAAAAGCATAAGAGGGAAATGGAAAGTGCATTTTAAGATAAAATTGTTCATAGAACTACATAAACTAAGAGAATGGGGATAGTAAGATATAATCAAGTCAGACAGCTTACTAAAAAAACATGCATACATGGAGAAAGATGCATCACAAGGCGCAAATTACACGAAATAAACAAACCTTATGTGACAGTGAAATACAGACAGCAACACATTCAACAGGATAAAACACTATGAAACTTGCACAGAGTTTACTAGACAGAAATTTACGAATGACAATAAAGACCACCACCATCTGCTTTATTTGATAAATCACGGTTGTGACCATATATGAAAGCATTATGACGGAGAAAGAACTCATATCCAGTAATATCAACAGAAAGCCAAGTTTCTGTCAAACAGAAACATCGGAAGCTATTATAAACGATAGCCTGATTCGCACCAGCTTGGTTCTCAGCCCATGAGCACTCTAGTAATAGAGGTGACAACGATAATTTTTAGGCAAACAGGAACTGTTTAATTTGGTCGGACCCGGGCCTGAGTTTTGCGAAAATCGCCACGCTATTGGGTCTCAAATTCCTTAACCGAAACATCAGTGGGCCAGAAATCACGGCGCTCGATTGCGCTCAGTTCAGTAGGAAGCGTCAACAAGAAAGAGCCAACAATACGATTGCTGTCCGAATTATTTTTGAGTTTCTTGCAAGAAACGTTGACAGGTCAAGGGAGATTATTATTCAGAAAAATTCAATCTTATCTTAGTTAAAATTTTATCACTATGTAATAGGTATCAAAGAAGTTAAAATATTTCCTCAACAGCTCTACAAGAATTTTTTTTTTACAAGTCATATAATGTTACCCAAATCAGTAAAATTTAAGGTCTATCAACAATTACAAACTTTTGATTAAAATCTAAAAATATTTTTCATTTTTTGTATAACCCTTTTCAATGATTGTCCTCTTCAGTCATAATATTATGCTGATTACATGCATGAAAATCTTTCAGTTACAAAATCAAACTACCGGCAGTTTTTCAAAGGATTTTCGCGTCAAACAACTAAGCAATGTACAATGGACATTTTTAAATTTCAGCTTAATTGGGTGTGCGACTCAGCATTCAAATCGACAGTTGGTCAATCTATGTTTTTCATAGGTTCCATGTTGGGGACATTGTCCTATGGAGTTCTCTCTGATCGGATTGGAAGACTACCAACTATAATTATTTCAAATCTATCAGGTGTCATCGGAGACTTCCTCACGTCGTTCACGAGAACAACTTTAACATTTGGACTATGTCGTTTGGTATCAGGACTGGCAGCTGATACTAACTACTATATACTGTACATTTTAGGTGAGGTAGCATATTCAATATTTTCGATCAAACAATTTTATGTTTATTTATTTATTGTTTATAAAAAATATTTGGAACAAATTCCAAGTTAATACTCATATTCATAATATGTTTTCATACTTTAGTTAGTACTGAACAATATGTTTGTTAATACTATTTATTGCAACTTTCGATGTCTTGAAAATAATTAATGCGATTTTATTTTGGCGTGACGAAATTCTGAATTGATAATTATTATCATTCGGATTTAAATTGAACGAAAAAACTCGGATAAAACTCATTTGAACTAGCCACAAATTAGCTCTCGGGCTAATTCTAAATGCTCCAAATCTCTTCTTGTCCAAGACCAATTAAAAGTACATATTTATTAGCTTTCCCAATTACTGAACTGATTTATAAAGCGCTTTAACTTTTTGCATGTTGCGTTTCCTGCCCCACGCCACTTGCAGTCATGGAGTACCTGCATCCTTCGATGCGAACGTTCGGGCTGAATTTGTGTGCCGGGATCTTCTATGCCACGGGGTTGGTTATAGCTCCGTGGCTGGCTGTCTGGGTCGGAGACTGGAAATCCTATCTAACACTGGCATCTTTACCGCTATCTGCAGTAGTTGTAATTTACTTCATTTTACCGGAAAGTGCTCAGTGGCTGGTAACTAGAAACGATTTCGAGGGAGCCGTGCGATGTTTGAAGAAAGTGGCTCATATTAATGGGCGAACTGTTAGCGAGGATGTTTATAGGGAATTCAAGGATTACTATCGGAAGGATGTTGCAGCGAATGCGAAGAAAGATAACTTTTTCGGTATGTTTCGGACACCGAGACTGCGGAAGCTAACGTTTATATTGTTTTTCAAATCGTAAGTATTGGACATTTAAATCTATAATTTATAACATTGATTTTGTTGCAATAACCAAAATATGTGCAAGGCTGGAAAGCTATAATGTTTGTCACGGGAACTATGTAAGCTAGCTATTGATAAAATATCGTTTTTAATTTCTGTTCAAAAGTGGGATAGTTATTTAACACATAAATCATAAATTAATGATAAACCATTTTTTAATCATAATATTATGAACCATCTTTTCAGAATGGTGATAACTCTTTGCTATGATGTAGTTTCCCGTAATGTGGAAGGAATGGGCCTCTCTCCGTTTGTAATGTTTTCAATTAGTTCATTGGCTGTTTTACCGTCATCGATTGCTATGATCCTGCTACAAGATCGAATTGGAAGAAAAGGAATGGCTGCGGGGTCGCTGCTGTTCGGAGCTATTTTCACCACCGCCACTGGCGTTATTATAATATATCAAAAGCAAAACCAGGATGTCATTCTGCTCTCGTCTATGCTGTTTATCGCTCGTTTCGGTGTTTCAATCTCATATGAGTCAAGTGCGCAATATGCTACCGAGCTTATCCCTACCGCTGTTCGTGGTCAAGGAGTTGGTGCTGTTCATGTTGCAGGATATGCAATGACTTTTCTTAGTGCTTACATCATTTACCTAGCGAAATTTTTCAAACCACTGCCATCCATCATTTTAAGTATTCTCTTGTTGGCTGGGTCTGTATTCTGTCTAATGCTGCCGGAAACATTGAATAAGTAAGATCTCGAATTTTTTATTAAAGAAACAATTATAAATATTTAAAATGATTATTTTTTCAGACAACTGCCTAGTTCTTTAGAAGACGGCGAAAACTTCGGAAGAGGTGAAAAATTGCTTGATTTTCCTTGCATTAGTAGAAAAAATTCTGAAGCCGAGTCAAATCCTAAGGAAACAATAAACGAAGCTCAGGCGTAATTTTATTTTTTTGTTTTCTGAAATTTCCAAGAATCTACAGCTACTTTTGAACTATCTGAAAACATCGTGTTTACGTGTATCCGGTTGAATTGACATCTAATTTTTTTTTGGATAAATTAAAGTTTTTGGTGTTTTTATAAAAAAAAATATTTATGAAAAAAATTCCTAAAGCAGCGGGAATAAGAAATGCGAGCCACGTGAATCTAATTCAAAACTGAATAAAAAATGCAGATATGTTCAAAAAAATCGAAATCAAATTTCTGGCAGTGATTTTCATTTCAATGAGAATGGGACTCTCAAACAGTAGATGGATTAGATGGTTATATTTAAACAAAAAACAAATAATGTGAAAGTTTCTCTGCTTTACACATCAGTGAAAGACTTCAGCTAATCGTTATTAAACTCCAGTGTATTACATCAAAGTTTCGTCAGAAAGTACTAACAGAATTACAAAATTCTAATATTGAAGTATTCCACATCACTATTCAAGGCTGTTTTACTTGGTCTTGCTGAATATAAGATTGAATACGTAAAGGCAGAACTTACATCAGCTAGTCTCTACTGCAGTGATGTTAAGTCAGTACAGCCAAAAACACGAAGACGCATACAGTGGGTAAAAAAGTTAAGGCACGAACTCTTAGTATGAATAAAAAACCTATTTTTAATGCGATTTTAATAATAAATGATGATGTTTTCGCATTTAATTAAAAGTTTTGCATGTTTACTTTAAGACCAATGTAAAAAAAAAAACCCGGTAACGAAGCAAATTTTACAACATTAACGTAATATTTTTCACTGAAGTACCAAACTAGCGTAAAAAAAGGCACAGCGCAGTTTTATCTGAAATTATTTGAAATTCCTGGAAAAAAATACCGTTAAATGTACTTACAATCATGAAAATATGATATTTCTATTCAGTCTTCAGTCTCCTATTCAGTCTAGCTTGAAAAGTGTTTTGAAAAAGTAATTTTATTGAGGGTGTTGTTAAAAATGAGTGTGAACAGGAAATCGGTAGGTGCAGAAATCCGTGAATGTTTTTTGCGACGTTGGAAAACATGAATGGCGTATTCTGAGGTTGGAATACTAATGGGAAAAAAACCACCAAAAATCAAGCTATACAGTGAGAAATGTAATAACAAAATGTAAATCAACCAAATCGTTTGAAACAAAGCATCGGTCAGAAGAGACTAAAATCTTATCTGAGCGAAAAATAGGGGATTATCAGAAAAATTAAGAAAAACCCTAAAATAAATGTCCCAGTTTTACAAATTAAGGTAATAAAACGAGTTGAAACTCAAACTATACGAAATGTAACAAAGAAACCGGGTTTTAAGGGCAGAATGTGCCTAAGTAAACCAAATATTAGTACAAAAAATGAAATAATTAAATTACGTTTTGCTGAAGAGTTCGTAAAAAAGCCAAAATCATTCTGGAAGTCCATCATTTTTGTTGATGAAGTAAAAATTAATGCTTTTGGATCTGATGGACGGCGATATGCTCGGCGAAAGCCTAATACAGAGTTTAGGAGGAATCATACTACTCCCACTGTAAAACACAGCGGAGAGAACATTATGCTATAGAACTGTATGGGGCCATCTGGTCCTGAAAATATAGATTTAGTGACAGTGGCGGCTCGTGGTTTTGAGACTAAGGGAAGCACAAGCAAAATATATAAGCATATAATGTGTGTGGGTTTGGAGAGAGGAGCATTGGCACCTCTAGGCACTCAAGCCAAAGGACCCATCGTTCTCACTAAGCATATAATATAGATAAGCATACTTAAGAAGCGCGTAGTAAACTATAAATACGATTTTTTTTAAACATCGTGTAAAAAATAATAAGGTATTTTAATGCTGACTATATTTGCATTAAAAAGTAATGATTGATTGTCAACAGCTTATTTCAGCGATATTCCTACTCACTAAGATCAAAAATCTCACAAAAGCTCAAATTATGTATAGTATTTGAAAGCGAAAAAAAATTAATAAGTTTTTTTAACTTTTCTTTGAATTATAAAAAAAAGTTAAATTGAAAGCATATTACAGGCTAAATAAATAGTGAAAGTTTTTTAATAGCTCAAAGTAGATGATAAAATGCATCTTTTAGCAAATTACAATAGATAGCCAATGCCACAATCAAATAAATTCCTCATATAATTTGCAACAAAAGTGCCTAATATAGTTACATTTTGCAAACAGTTGACTGAGCGAAATGAGTGGTCTTGGTTGCTAAGACTCAATAAGTTCCTCAATGAACTACCGCAGTAAATATTCTTTGGCACATACACATCAATTTTGGTTTTGCACATTAAAATCCATATTAAACGCGTAAATATTAACTTGTCGAAATATAATCTATTCAATACGCTCTCACTTTAACGAGCTTTATGTTATAATTTACTTTAAAAACTATCCTTTTATATAACCGACTGCATCAATCCCGACAATACAAAATAATTCAAGTCAAAAGTCGCACCTGTTATAAACAGGTGCGTTTTTTTGCGAAGAAGACATAGAAACGCGCACTTAATGTATATAAATGCAGAAGAAAACACTTCAGAAATTCAACATAGAAATAACATAGGCGAAAGCAATCAAGTGCTCATTTAACCCAAAGCACCTGAACCGAGAAACAAATACAAAAAAACTGAAGAAAATTGCACACGAAACAATTTAACTCCTACATATTTTCCATATTAACATCACAATCACCGTACATACACCATGCGAACAAAACATAAAAGGCATCGAATCAGAAGGCGAACAACTCGTAAAAAAAGGAGCAGAATAGAATCTACAAATTCTGTAACGTAGATCATGAGGGTAAACAACCATAATAGCGACGCGGATGAATTTTCAGCGTCAACATAGGCGTCCAAAGCAATCAAGTGGTCATTTCACCAAAGCACCAGAACCGAAAAACTACATCTTTTGCAAAAGCAAACTCAAAGCAGACACAAAAACTGATCTGGGGAAAACTGCGCACTAAAAAATGTAACTTCTACGGGCCTTTCTACACTTGTATTCTTGATACACTCCTCAAACCGGTTTGACAACAATCACCATTTCCACACTTGTATTCTTCAGCAACGGAACCGTTCATAAACCGATTATGCATATGAATGTATGCGTGTTGTTGTTTTCTCATTTCGACTTGAGTGTTTCATGAAAAATTACTGACCCGTGAACTATGCTTATAGTTGGGTTAGTGATTTGCATCAGTTTCAAACGTGATGAAAAATTCTCCCCAAGTGCATCACTTTTTGTAGAGATTTCCCCTCGATTCTTCTGCCTCTTGCCCAGAAGTATGCAGTGCTTGTAGTTTGTAGTAAAACGTTTGAGTTTTCGTTGTGTCGCTGTAAATTTGCCTTGGAAGCTCTGTAGTTGGACAGTTATAAAATAAAACCATAAGATTCATAGTAGCGATGGAATTTTGCCTTTTGTAAGAAAATAAATGTTGATTATTAAATATACATTGTAAATCTTTTAATTGTTACATATTGATTATTTAATCAATTTGGTGGTTGAGCAAGGAAAGCGCTGCTTCCTTTGCGTACATCGGCGAGCTGCCCCTGAGCGTAACTTTTCTTGTCCGAAGTGAAATTTGAAAAGTTTTGCTTTCAAAATTTTTGCTTTGGTTATATAGAGAAAGCATAAGATTTTTACATGAGTTGGTTTTCACTGTAAAAGACAAAAAAATTTCAGGAGAGTCGATGGTTTGGAGGTTCACACTTTCAATGCCTGCCGTAGCTGGAGGGCTGCCAGCACGTCCATAAAAACCATACGTATCTACAACTCAGTAACAACAATATGTCCTCAAAGTTTCATAATGATCTGATATTTTGGAAAAGTTAACGCAATTTAAAAATTTTCAAATAACTGCAAACAGCATCATCACACAATTGTCTATCAAGTAAAATATGAAAAATTTAAACATTGGTTACTCATTTTCATTGTAACTGTTCAACAAATGATTTAATAAAATACAAATTTAATAAAATAATCAGTTGCTAGGCAAATATCCAAAACGGATGGTGCTGGTAACGCTATGATAGTACCACAGCTAAAAGTATAGCAAATCTGCTTCACGTTGATGCCAACTCACCCCGAGAAATTTGATGACAGAATTGCAAGTTCCAGAAGTAAAAAAAATTTTAAGGTTACCTTCATTTTCGAAATCATATTATGTGACAGATCAGAACGACAGACTGACAGACGGGATATTTAATATCCCAATGTTTGGTGAAAGTCCTACTAAATGTCCCTTCAGCTGAAGTTGTTGCTCGGGACTGTACAAGAGTGGGATGGGTGATGCCCTAATTGTAAAGAAAGATGTTAAATTGGAAAATTGGAAAGAAACCGCTTTTGCGGTGAAATGAAAAATTTTTCAAAAGAAAGAAAAGGGGGTTTCGGTCTTCTGGGTTGAAATTTGAATGTGTGCGGAGGTTTTTTAAAAAAAGAAAGAAAGCTTAGAGCAAGTATTGAAAAAGTTTTAAAAGATACGTTCAAGTACAGAAAAGTTAAATTGAAGCAGATTGAAGCACAAAAGATTTTTTTTGTGAACCAAATTGTGTGCGAAGCAGAGCGATTTTTCTGGGAGAACGGCGAAAAAAGGTTCAGACGTAGGTGAAACGTTAACGTACTGGAAAGTTGCGGGAAAAATTAAAAAGGTGTAAATTGAAGATATTGAGGTCAATCCATGAATTGTCGAGAATATAAAAGCAGAGGAGGGGCAAACTAAGACAAATTGCAGGGCAAACAAACTAAATTGGGAAGCTGCAGAAGCTTTGCGCATTGAAAATATTGAAGAGCGAAACTAGGTTGGTGTGAAGCGGCGAAATAAAATTTTGGGAATGAGTATGGTGTACCAGGCGTGTCGAAATTCAATAATATAAGATTGCTGAATCGATGACGGATCGAGGAATAGATAATGAACTGAAAACAAGAATATTGGTTGATCAAGATAAGTACTGCATGTTGATTATTAATGTTGGACTTGCAAATGATTTAATAATATGAAAATTTACAAAACGGTTATAATTCTCATTAAGTTAAATAGAGAAAATAAAGTAAAAACGGTAAACCGAGTGAATAGTATATGCACTTAAGATGAGTTATAGTTCCGCTTGATTTTATAGAATATTAATGAAATTGAATTAAGAAAAAAAAATATTATGATAAAAAAGTAATGATATCAAACACAAAAGAAAAAATTACTTACAGCAATATTTATATAAATTTGACAATTGCTCATGGTAAATCTTTGGTGTGGGCGTTGTGTGTATTTGATTTTCCTATTTTTCCTTGTTGCTATCTATTTGTATTATTATTTCTTTATTTATTTGATTTTTGCATTATTCGACATTATCATTAGGAATTGTTAAAATCGATGTAAACCGAGGCAATGCACGCAGGGGATGGTTCTCCACGACTACTTAACTCAAATTATGCTGCAGTGACGACGGCTCGACAGCGCATGGTCGTCGATGCAATAATTATTTAATTTTTTTGCCACCAAAAGATCATTATTATTTGAAAATTCAACTTCATAGTCTCTCAGTAACAAAATTAGCAAAAATTTCCATAGCTGGCAAACCTATCCTAATTTTTAAATCAAAGTCCTGCCAAACTGGGCTTTCAATAAGCCTCATCTACTGTGTAACTGTTGTTCAAATTTGATAATTGCATCGGATTTTATAGGGTATGAAACATTTAATTTTTTGAGTGATTTTTCAAAATACCACCATTGTAACAGGGCTAAACATATTGTCAAACAAATTTTATCAAATCTATTCCATTTCCAAATCAATGCAACCTGCGAATTTCATATTAATTGGATGATCCACTCGTGAGTTTGCGCGAAAAGGAGGTTCGAGTGCTAAAAATAGCTAATTTCTTTGTCGCAAAATTTTGAAAATTTCAAACTGGGTGGGGTGACAATTGTTACGTTATGTTTTATTTTTAAAACTCTCGCACGTCTGCTCACCCTTTCTAGCACCAAAAAGTCGAAGGGGGTCAGTTTCGGGAGCCTGAACTCACCGGAGATGGGGGTGGGTGGGCGCCACTCGCTTCCCAATCCCGAAACCGATTATCGTCCGTCACCCGGAAGCGAGAAGTATTGCGACGGCTTCTTGCACTAGCGGAAGGAAAATAACCCGAAAGAACACGCCAGCGTTCACAATTCTTTACAATAGTTTTATTTCCCAGAGTAGTTCGTTACTTTAACACTATTTACAATTTACGAAACGGCGCCGCGATTTAAATTTATACTTTATGCTACTTGCTCGCTCTGGATATTCACTTAAGCTTACACCATGTACAATTCTAATCTTAACCTACTTACTCAGAATCCTACTACTGTTGTTGATCGACCCTCATGCGCTCGAACGTCTGCTTCCGGACCAGGTTTCACGCAAGGATGTTTCAACCTGCTCGCACCGCAACCAATATTCTCGTAACTATCTGTGCCACGATCTTGCGCCAAATTCACTACTTCTTCCTCTTCGCCTGATTCGCTACACCATCCGCTCCGTCGATACGTTTAACGTCGTTCTCATTATCATATAACGCCAGGACCCCTTTCGTTACAGCCTAACGACCTCGCCACCTCGATTACGCCAACGATTTACTTCAGACTTTGCCAATTATTCCACCTATCGTTCGTCCGAGATCTTCATACTCATCCGCAAAAAGATTACGATCTTCGCTCCTATTCCTCTTCGAGCCACGCCAGATACGGATATATGAAATATCGAAATTTTCCGTTTATAATTTGAATACGATAGTCAGGCTACGTCTGATTCTTACCACGTCCATCCAAAAAGAGAGCGATCCATGCCTCGATCACCTCGCAAGCAACCTCGGCTCCGCTTCCTGATCCCGCTTAGACGGGATCCTAGATTGTCCGTTTGAACAAAATCCCAATGCATTTCAAATGCATTTCGGCTGCTGCATTCAGTTCCCGGTCATTGCACTTTCTTTATTAATGTGCATTGCCGCAAGTGCAGTCGGTCATTGCACCTGGCATTGCGCTCAATCTATTGAAACATATGTATGGCAACGCCTTGATACGTTCCGGAACGCGGTCCGTTCCACTGGCGTTCCGCCGAACTGCCCTAGACACTTGAACTGTCAAATCCATGTTTTGTCTGTCGCCATGGCCGTTGTCGTTGACGTATTTTCCTTCATTTACCGAGTCGGTAATCGCCTTGTGTCGATTCAGTTGAGTGTGCTGATGCTGGGCTGGATACAGTTGATGCTGTTGCTGGCGGGTCATCTTAATATGCTGGCCGCATGCCTGTAGCGCCTTGGAATATGGGGATAAATTGTCGACTGCGCTGTCGAAATGCAGTAATCTTGTGGCAAGAGCTCCCGAACAGGAATGTAAACATTTTCCCTTCCACTACCATTGATCGTTCTTAGTTGCTTGGAGATTCTGGGAACCTGCATCACCATCTAGTACATCATTCTGGTATGATGTCATTTGATGCGCGGACGTTGGAATACGATGTAGCAGCAACAACACTCGTATCTTCGCGACGGGTGAAAAACCGATGCATCCTCCGCGTGAACGGCGATCGTATCCAAACGTTGTAACCCTTTATATATAACGAAACGGACCGCTGCACTGCTTGCTGTACCAAGACGTCGAAAAGAATATTTCTCTTTTACTTCAGTCAGGTGAGTTCTTTTGATCATATTGTTTATTCGGGACTGTTATGGGGGCGACCCAGCCCCACCCACAGCTTCGAGGAATACCGGGTCCTGGCAAATGCGCGCCTTGATTCTGATATTGGCCGTTTTTGACAGGGTTCGCTGAGACTCGAAGCTTAATCTACAATCATACAATCTGTAACCTACATTATTACCTACGATACCCTATAATCTACATTATTTCTTAGCCTACGATTTCCTTCACTGAACTCATTGATTACTACATCACTCCTTCTTCTCTTTACCGCCAGCGTGTCCGCGTCTATAGATTAACAAGAGCTTTAATCCTCTACCGATACGACTCGCGAGTATGTTCGACCGTGACACAATGCTTGTAATTTATAAATTAATCTATTTTTCTAAAAAGTGAAAATTTTTCAGGCTACTGGATAATTTGAAGAATTTTTATCATGTGCTTGCTAAATACACTCTGAAAATTTCAAAATGTGATACAAATTGTATTTTGAAAAAAAACTTTGTTTTCTTGGAGGTGATCTGCATCCGCATAGGGTGAACAAAAGCGTCATCACAGTAAAATTTTAAAACATGATCAGTTTTCATTTCCCACACTTGACTTTTTCATAATTCTAGTTTCCATTGAAACTTGAGATTCCTAAAATTATTGTTTCCGCTGCCAAAGCTTTCAGACTATCTTCGTACATCGGTGCACTTTAAGAATTCAAGAGTGATATGGAATTGTTCGAAACATTAGTATTAAAATCTCTTTGGCCAAATATTCATATATATCATATATATCATCAAAAAAAAATATATATATATATATTATCAAAAAATTCAGTGACTATTTCTCGGGAATGCGCCATTTGATTATGCTGCGATTCTCAGGATACATTGACGGACGTATATGCAAAACAGGTCTAGGTCTCACCAAATGTTATTTTCTTTAACCCTTTAGCACCGTCGGCCATTTTAGTGACATTTTAGATATGCCTATTATTCTATAAAAAATGGTTTAAAAAAAAACTAAGTTTAATAAAGATCTGATAATTTTTGGAAAAATCAAACCCAGTGTGTGCCCTAGGTGCCTAAAATGAAGTCCGGAAAATTTAAAATTTTATGAATTGCGGTAACTTTTGACGGAGCTATTGAATCATTATAAAATTTACAAAACATATTGATGTTACTAAATCGTATACTTGTATAGTTTTCTATTAACTTGCTGGTAACACTGTAGCTACGGCAGGCTCTGAAAGGAAAAACCTTCAAACCATCGACTCTCCTGAAAAGTTTTCGCTTTTAAGAAAAAAAACAGCTCATATACAAATGGTGTGCTTTGTCTACACAGTCAAAGTAAAAATTTCCATATCGAGCAAGAACGGGAGCTTTTCCCCAATTTACCTAAATTTTTCGCATCAAAAATTTCTGTTTACGGGAACTCACGACCTGATAATCAGATACAGTTGAAATGTGCAGAATGTGGTGCCATCTTGAAAACCACTAAGAAAAATAACTGCTTTTGGCCCAATAAATTGTGATTCAACGAAATTCAAACAGTAGCTGAATCTTACTCTAAATCACGTTTGATATAAATTCGGTTGAAAAATTAGGTTGGAGCTGCCAGCTATAGTAAAGCTGGTGCCAAAAAATGCGGTGAACGTTTGATTCAAATGTGTGTCTCTAACATTTGAGTCAAATATTCAACAATCGGCAACAGACCGAACATGTTCCAGCGCCAACGTTGTACGCTGGACATTGGACGCTCGTAGCTGGCGCATCGACCACACGATGCGTCCAACCATCAAGTGCCCAACGTTGGAAAGTGTTGCTAGCATCGTTTGACGTCGGCTTAATTTTGGTGTCTTATATTTTGAAAATTCGCTCAGAAGAATAAAGCTCTTTGTCCTATAGCTTCCAGTACAATCATGGAATCATAAAGAAATTCATATGGCGAATTTAACTTATTATTGACAATATTCAGTGGAAATCTAGTCGGAAAAACAATGATAAGGCTGCCAGCTATGATTGATTTTGTGTTTTTTTAGAATTTAGTAAGTAAGTAATTTAGTAAGTAAGATTTCATCCTACAATTTTAAAGTCGTAGTGATTTTGTAGTGAAAATAAAAAACAAATATTAAGATCTAGAAAATTTGAAAACTTTTGCGAGTGGCAATTCTAAATTTCTTTGCATCCCTTTAACTTCCAATGCAGTCATCGGATCAATACGAAATTCGCAGAGTAGGTTGACTTTAACGTTGGGCAGGTACGGCATATTTTTGGCTTCGGTGCTAGGAAAGAGTTGCCAGCAAGAAGCCTTTTGTTATTTTCGTACCAATAAATGCTTACATTAGGTATTCACATCGCAAACAACTGCAATAAAAATAAGTAAACAATGTTTAAGTTTTCTAAGATCTGGACATTTTTTGAATAGCAGCCCCAAACACCTTTATATCGCTGTAACTTACGATGAAGTCATCGAAACTGAACTGGCTTAGGGTCTGTTATTACTTAGGGTGTATTGGTCTTAAAAAGGAAAAGTAGCTTATCGTAGTGGTCTTAAGTAGCTAGTGCTAGACTAAGCGCTTATCTGACTGATGAGACCACAAGCAGCAGGAGACTATTAATTTTTATTTGTGTCAGTTGTGCCAAATTTTAACATTTGTGACTTCTATCCAACGGTAGTATGAGTGAATTTCTTTGGACCTACTCCTTAAAAACATCAGCATTAGCTGCGTTTTGTTTTTTGTGTCAAGAGTAGTGCAAGATAGCGGTGATGCATGCGAAACAACAACAACATTCAGAGTACGAATCCTTGTAAAATCACTGGATTTGGTACTCTTGCATTTTGTGGAACGTATTTTGAAGTGCCATATCAACTGAACCAGTTGTATGCAGTGATAAATTTTCCTGAAATTTCCCTGTCCACCTAGCAGCCAGGATAAATTAAATGGCATGAATATAATTCAATCGAACTATTCTGCGATAATGTTTTAAATGGAAATTTATATGGTTCCAATTTTCTAGCTAGACATTTGTTATTTCGAAGTTTGAATTTTTAGCTGGTAAATATCTAATAAAGACACTGCGGCCAACCGAGTAGGAATGAAATAAATTTGCATGGCACTCCGGATCCTTTTTTTAATGCATGTCGAATACCTACTCCACTCTGGATGAAAAAAACACGCAAAACACTAGTTAGTAAAGGTTGAATTTGCAATTAAAGCAACCTCAGATTGAATTGGTCTCTAGCCAATCTGAAAGAAATCCATTAATAACTGAATTATTGTCATACGAGTAAGAAACCGTATAGCGTGCAAATTAGTTGAGTTAATATTAAGCTTTCGAAAATAGGTAGATAGATGCAGGACATATGCCATCTGAAGGTTTTTATTTGCAATTTTTTACGCCTTAAATCATCAATGCATTATGCTCAAATCCTTATTTGCACTATACACTGTTTTAATGATAATAGCTAAAAAGTATTTTAACTTTAATCTCAAAAGTTAATGTCATGTGCAATATTATTCTTGTAAAACTTTTTTTTGTAATCATAAAAAAAGAATTTTCAATCTGACAAAGAATTGAAATGGGGAATTTGGTTTCTCTTTCAATCGGTAATAATATGCAAAATTGTTCATTTTCAGTATGAACCTAAAATCGCGCTATAAACATCACATCCATCAAAATGTAACGATATTATATTAAGAACGAAATATTTCAGTTTTTTACAAGAACTAGATTTGTTTTCGTTTTCTGAGTGTGTACAATCTTGTAAATAAGTGAATTAAAATTTTATTTAGTGAGCCCTTTAGACTATAAAAAGTGTTCTACGTTCTATAATCCACAAAATCATATAACCCATTCTTTATAAAACCACTAAGAACATTCACTGAATCCACACAAGAATCCGCAACATTTACATTTGCATAATCCCTGCCGTGTGGAGTTCAAAAGAGCTGACATTTTTCATTGGAGTTCCAGAGCATGTTCGCATCGCTGGAATTGCGGAATTAGTCCTCCCTTCTTATGCGGTAGCCAAGATATTCATGTTGCAGTAGGACATATTACATGCATACATATTTACTTACTTACACATGCATAAATAGGAATTCATGCAAGTTTCATGTCCATTGTGCTTGAGATACCTCCTCCATAGTTGCACATTTGCCACTTGTGCTCCATTCAATGGTTCCCTCTTCTCCTCTACGACGACCCGGGTTCAAAGATATTTCCGCCTGTGAAATCAGAAATTCAATTCTCGCAGGGAGAATTTATTGTGTGATTTAAATTGCAACTTGATGCGAGTGATCTGAGAACTGAAATTTATTGGTGCAATCAGTTTTCTTGAAGGTGGTTGTAAATTGATTTTGGTAAAGGCTTTTGTGGTGATAAGAAAAATTTAAGTGAAGAGAATAGTTATTTTCCGTATTGAAAAATTATTCTCATCACTTGCACATTGAAATTGAGGAGGTATAATTGTTTCGTATATCTGTTGAAAAAAAAACGAACAGACAACTCAATGTTTTTGTTGTTTGAAATAACTTTTTACTTTCATATTTTGTATCATATTTTGTTGCAGGCTTATGTGTAATGAAAAAATTCATTCAAATGTGGCAATGCCTGATCAATTATTTCCCAAAACAAGTATAAGAGGTAAACAGAAGTTGCAAAATAAATGTAAAATTATTACTATAGTACCGGCAATAGAAATATCGACACTTATTTGTTTAAATTAAAAACTATTTAATAATTATAGCTATTTCATATTTCAAATTTTCCGGGCTCCATTTAGGGCACCTAGCGCACACACATAGGGTTAAAAATTTCCAAAACCTTATCAAATCTTTTTTAATACGACGTTCAGAATTTATTTCGCAAACCTAGTTTTATTTTAAAACCATTTTTGATAGAATAATAGGCATATCTAAAATATCACTAAAATGGCCGCCAGCGTCAAACGGTTAAAGATAATTAACATTTGGTGAGACCTGGACCTATTCTGCATTTATTTATATCAATGTATCCTAGAAGTTTCATTTTAATCGGAGGGTGCGTTCCCGAGAAATAGTCAATGGTTTTTTTTTGGATATATATATATATATATATATATATATATATATATATATACATATATATAAATATATATATAAATATATATATATATATATATATATATATATATATATATATATATATATATATATATATATATATATATATATATATATATATATATATATATATATATATATATAAAATGTATGTAAAATAAAATTTAGGCTTTTCGCGTGATTTATTTACAAATGTTTAATTTAAAATTACTAGATACTTTATAGAGAAAAACTTTCGTTGACCTTGAACAGTTGATATTTTTCTGGAAAACTCATTACTAATATATTAAAATCATGAAATCATCATAAACATTCAAATCGAAATCAATTTGGCCAAATATTAACATTTCCATATATATATATATATATATATATATATATATATATATATA
This sequence comes from Nemotelus nigrinus, assembly GCA_947369275.1. Taxonomy (NCBI): domain Eukaryota; kingdom Metazoa; phylum Arthropoda; class Insecta; order Diptera; family Stratiomyidae; genus Nemotelus; species Nemotelus nigrinus. Next base: position 78,023,180 of record OX376372.1, read on the forward strand.
TATATATATATATATATATATATATATTTATACATATAAAGTGAAAACCTCCAAATCATCGTCTCTCTTGAAAAACTGCCGCTTCTTCAAAAAAAGCCACTCATATGTAAATCTTGTGCTTTGTTTACATAAACAAAAAAAAAATTTGATATGGTATAACGGCCAAGCCTGGTAACCCTTGCCCAATTTACCAATATCTTTAGCATCAAAAACTTCTGTTCACGGAAACTCACGATCCGATTAGCAGAATTAATTGAAATTTGCAGAATGTATTGGCCTTAAATAGGACCAGATCTGATAGAAGTGATTTTGAAATGCGGGCGATTCTGTGCCAGTGGTGCCACCTTGAAAAATCACTAAAAAAGATAACTGCTTTTAGCCCTATAAATTCTGATTCTATCGTTCGATTTTGACGAAATTCGCACAGTAGCTGGACCTTATTTTAAGCCACGTTTGAAAAATTCGGTTGGAGCTGCCAGCTATGATAATTTTGGTGTCTTAAATTTGAAAAAATAAAAATATTGAAGTGAAAACATTCAAACCATCGAATATCCTAAAAAATGTCAGTTTCTTATCATAAAACCAATCTGTATACAATCTTATGCTTTATCTACACGATCAAAGTAAAACTTTGGAAATTTCATGTCAGACAAGAACGGTAACCCTTTCCCAGTTAACCTATATTTTTAACATCAAAAACTTCTGTTCACGGGAACTCACGAACCAATAATCAGATACAATTGAAATATACAGAATGCATTGGACTTAAGTAGAACCAGGTCTGATAGAAGCAATTTTGAATTGTAGGCAACTCTGTGCCAGTGGTGCCATCTTGAAAAATTACAAAGAAATAAAACTGCTTTTTGCCCTATGAAATGTGAATTAGTTACCATATTTTCATGAAATTGACACAGTAGCTGAACCTTATTTTAAACTCTGTTTAATAGAAATTTGGTTGAAAAATTCGATTGGTGCTGCCAGCTATGGTAATTTTTGTGTCTTTGGTTTTGACAATTCACTCAGAAAAATAAAACTTTTTGCCCTATAACTTCCAGTGCAGTCATGAAATCAATACGAATTTCATACAATTAATGGAACCTATTATAAGCATTATTCAGGCCAAATTTGGCGGAGAAGCAACGATAGGGTTGCCAGCTATTGTTGGTTTTGTGTTTGTTTGCAATATCTTTATTAAGCGGTTTTATCGTAGAATTTTCAATTGGAAATGATATTGTAGTGACAATAAACAGCAAATATTAAGCTTTCGATTATTTGAAAAAGCTCGCTGCAGGTAACTCTAAGTTTTTTTATACTCCTATAACTTCGAATGTAGTATAACAACGTGAAGCAGATGTGATATATTATTGGCTTTGATACTGGCGAAAGGTTGTCAGCACGAAGCGGTTGTGCTACTTTTGTATCAATAAATGCTTACAGTTAGTATTCATACCGGAAACATTTACAATGAAAATAAATAACCGATGTTTCAATTCCCAAAGCTCTGCAAATTTTTCGGATCGCAGCCCCAAACACCAACTTCAGTTACAGTGCTGCAGGCACTGAGCATTTTCTTCATTGATGTTATATGAGATGCTGCTTTCAAAATTTTGTGAAATAAGCAACTGATAACGAATATAATTAACTCGTGTTTTGCTCCCATAAACGTTGAAATTCATGCCATTGGTAAAATCTGAAACCTTCCACTATATGAGTTATAATGCATTCTTGAGAGCAAAGTAAAACGTGGCATTTGAAACAGTTTGGCCGTAATAAGCAGCTCATGTGGTGGAATATGCACTCAAATCCTGCACGATTCTTCTACTGTTCTTCGAATGCCGCGTTTACACATATGGCAAACGTTGGCGAGCCGAGTGTGTAAATGGTCACCTTGTTTGTTCTCGGCTGTTTTTTTTTTTACATACGAAGATATGGAGGGAAGTAATTTCACACGTCCCTCGACGAAACGTTCGCCATATGTGTAAACCAGGCAGAACATTAGTGTTTCTAGCGGTTTAGGTGCGCTAGAGTTTTTTTTATTTTTATCATATACTTTTTTTCTCGGTTTGCACTTTTAAAATATTAGCTAGGTTTTACATTAACTGGGGTTTGTTTAGCTGTATCATACTTAAATACTAACTTGATTTACTAAACTAAATCCAGCTTATACCTAACTACAATTAGCTTAGCCTAATTAACCAAGGTCTTAATTATCCTCTCCGATTCGTCGGAAGGCCAACATAACTGAAGCATGTCCATGAACACCATGTCCTATCTCCGCCGGACCTAGAAATGGCTCATTTGACCCACTAGTGCTTCCGATACCCCGGACCAGTCCGTTTTCATATCCGTCTGTCTGTGCGTAAAAACTTGTCGCTAGTTTCACAACCCGGTCCCTAAGTGGCTCAAGTCCTGTCTCCTCGGCCACTTTTTAATCACCGGATTGTAAAACTTGCCAGTACAGATGCGCAGAATTCTTCGTTTGAACATCTCCACTTGTGCCATGGCAGATTTGGAACAGGTCATCCAGGATGACGATGCGTATGTAAGGATTGGCCGAATGAGTATTTTATAGCAAATAGATTTAGCATTTATCATCATGTCCATCTTTTTGGCGAAAAGATATCTGATGCGCTGAAATGTGGACCTGGCTACTTTAATTCTATGTCGAATATAGGGCCTAAATTTCAAGAATTTATGATGAATATAGGACCAGGAGCATAGACGTGCCGTGACCTAAAATCTGGCAGGGGCCAGGGACCAAAACGTTCAAGACGTACTGTTCATACAGCTTACATAATTTATTAATACATTACATATTTGCTAATTTATTCTTTGCTATTTGCTTATGCATAATGCATTATCAAATAAACTTCATATCTGTGAATATGTATGAGCTACAACGACATGCATATAATGTGAACGGTAGGTACGAGCTACACACGAGTTATCTATGATCGCTAAGAAATGATCGCTTGTACAAATTATATGGGAATAGAATGGAAATAATTAGTAATATAAGACTATTTTTTCGTTGAGAAGCTAAATATATTTCAACTTATACTTGAAGAAGAGGATATCTAAGTTTCAAAATATCTTTGAAGAAATTGGAATACTTTAAGCTTAGAAGGAAAAAATTGAACTCTTGCTTCAAACTTTGGTTACCTAGAAAACCTAGAAAAAGCATAAATAATTTGGCAAGATGGAAGAGTGCTGTAACTTACTCTTTTCGAGCCATTTGGTTTGCATGGATATCTTCGTAGCCCTAACTGCGTGCCCAAGGCTAGATGAAACAGCAAAACCTTTGAAACTAGTGCGTTTTGCTGTTTTCCGTTTTCGCGATCCTCTGGGAAATGTGAGATCGAGACAGTTCTTCTCTGCGAATAATTTAATTTTTTCCCAAACTACATACAAGTCTTCTCGCTCACTTAGTAGTGTTTTAACTGTTCCATTTACAAGATCTATCCCATCCCTAAGAGTTGCATTTTTAGTTTGAAAATATGTAATTAACATGTTCGTTATAAAAAGAACATAGTGAAAGATGAAAAGATTTACTACAAACTTTGGATTACTGATTGAATGAAAGATAGAAAGAAACTGAGTTGTTGTATTTTCCCTCATTCATTTCTTTCTCTAAAGCCTCTAGTCTCATAGCTATCAATCACATATTTGCAATTGTGAAGTCTCATTGACTACCGAGTCGAGCTTAAACTTCTCATTCCACGCCTTGAATTTAGACCAACTGCCTCTTCAACCTGCTTCAACAATTCATGTTGTTATGGCTTCGAAAAGTGTAGGTAAAGACATTCGATGGCATAGAAAAAGGATGTACACGTTTCGATTGTGAAAAATGTGTCCATCACAACCAGGATAATTTTATGAACTAGACAGTGTACAAATGTGGCTGCAGGGTGTTGCATCTTAATTTAGATTTTTACACCACTTTTCTGTACTGACATGACCCTAGCACCATCATAAGACTGTCCAACAACGGGCAATTCACTAAGTCCATAGCTGGCTAACAGGCTGAAAATTATATCTGGTAAATGCGAGGCATTTCTAGCTCCTGAACAGTTTACAAAGCTTAAAATCCTTTCTTCGACTGCTAGCTCTTTAGTAAATCTGATAACCACGGAGAGTTGTTCATTTTATGGACCCTTGCTTCATCTGCCATAATGGATATCAGTCCGCACTCTTTTATTTCAGCTGTATTATCCTCGCGAACGATTTCAGCAAATATTTTTATTAATTCATTTTGTGCTTAGCCACTACAGCAGTTCGCAACCTTGTTTTTAAAATTATTTGCAAAAGTTGAATCATGCTTCGCGAATAATGTAAAAAATTCCAAAAAAATGCACGTTTATCACTGGCACCACTGTCATCATATCCTCTGAAAGCACATCTTTGGCGACTGAGACACGTCGTAAGGTCGATAGCCTTTTGCAAATAATTTTGGTTCATCTTGACAATATTGCAAGTCTGTTCAAGCACCATATCACTTACAGTCCTCAAAGTACTATTCGAGTTTCACATTGTGCATGAATTTTACCATCCGGATAATTTATCCGGATCGCGAAGTTTAGTCGAACTGAAATTTTGGTGTATTTTTGGGAACAATGGAAATTCTATGGAAAATTTCGCATTGTGATAGCTTCACACCGAGTCATCAGACCATCTCAAACTTTACAAGACTCATCAATGGGCATAAAAAATAAGTTTCTGTAGTTTTTAAATAATGTATGGGCAACCTTGTAGCTACCATAAGTACGTAAACACAAATCTTTCACACGATTTTTAGAATAAAATGCAAACGATTGATGAATTTGATACTACATTTATGCATTATATTACTTGTAAAATTCCTAATCGGTATATACTGGTCTTGAGTAGATACAGGTATGAAAAAAGTTTAATGAATATGATAAGAACCATGTGGTGGTTGTGTCACTATGGAAAAACACTCGGTGAAATTGAAGTGCTATCCCTTTTAACTTCTGATGCAGTTATCAGATTATAATAAAATTCACACACATTTAACCTGAGTGTAAACCAAGTAGGTCATAGATAGTGTGGGAACACATAACACAACCCACAATTACATATCCACACAGCACTATACAATACAATAATATAAAGTAGGCTAAGAAAAATGTAAATAAAAATATTGAAAAATAAGAATCATATTTTGTAAAAAGCTGTCAAGACGTGTTTCTCTTGATAACATTAAAATTTAATTTTCAGTGGAAGTATTTAGTTCCAAATTAGAATTTACTTCTAAAATTGCATAAAAGTGGCAGATACCATTTTTATTCTCTAAATGACTTCGGAAATTGTATTCTACGTTAATACAATTTTAATACTCAGACTATGTTTTGTGAAAAACATAATTGCATAAAGCGCCAGTCTATAAAAGTGTTCTTATCTAAATACCTGTATATTGCCGACTAGGAATGAACAGATAATCTTAATAAAAAAAAGATAATTAGTGAGGCGCTTTTCGTCTTTTTCTTAACGTATAACTTGTCGAAATTAAATATTCTCGTCCATATCTCGAAATAAGTCCCATAACATCGTAATAAATACCACAAATAACACAGTCGAAGTTATAAGTAGTGAAAGTTGGTATAGGCTTACACTAATGCACTACACAACTCTTGTTGTAACCACAAAAACCTAACAGGCGAAAACTTAAGTGTCTGCTGTTGGAAATATTTATTTTTCTGGGAGGGGCCAACCTAGGGTCTGGGGGGGTCCCGGCCCCCTCTGGCCCCCCCCCCTACGGCGCGCCCATGACCAGGAGTGATTCTAGAAGTTCCGAATAAGACAGCGATTTTTGGCCCTATTGCGGATGGTTTGAGATCCCCGATACTTATACGGGCTCCTGAATATAGTCAGCTGTGTTCTTGAATATAGTCAGCTGTGTTCTGCAATAAAATCTAAAGTTGGCCAAGTCATCTTCAAGGCTCTTCGTAGCATTGAGCGGGTATTGGGTCGGTGTGAATAAGAGCATGTTATCTGGATATTGTAGAACTTTAACTTGAGGAAAGTCCGCACGAAAAGGGAGGTCAGCAGTGAAAATGGTGTATAAAACAGACCTAGTGACATAACCTTGTGGCACTCCTGACGTCACAGGTACCCGGAGTAAATTTGCTCCATTAACGATAACATCAAATTGTCTGATGCTAAGGAAGTTTGTGGCGAGTCATACTTCTATTTCTGGAAATCTCAACTTGATCAACTTGTAAAGAAGACCTTCGTGCCATACACAATCGAAGGCCCTCTCGATATCCAAGACACAAACAACAGTTGAAGTGTGTCGCTCATTCAGGGGTGACAGAATCTGATCGTGCACGTACGAAATAGCATGCCTAAGGCCGAATTTATAAACAGGTATAATGTTAGCGAGCTCGCAGTCGGTGGAAATTATTTCCAATCAAATCTTCTCAAAGAACTTTCCCGAATTAGGAAGCAGAGAGACCGGGCGGAAATCGCTGGTCTCATTATTTTTTTTCCTTTTTGTGAATGGGAGCACTCTTAGCAATTTTCCATGAGGCGGGAAAGTAGCCGTTGTTCAAGGCATTATTGAAAATTATGGAAAGATTACTTTAGAAATTGAAAGATGTTTAACAATAAAGCTAGGCACGCCATCATGACTAGATGGCTTTTAACTTTTTATACCGCCTAACAAGTGCACCAAGTATTCACTATTGACAAAGTGAAATTGGTAACTTGTGAGTTGCGGATCATGCAATGGATTTTCGGATGAAAATGTGACCAGCGGCTCGTTGTGACTATTGAGGAAGGAATTAACTTCCCCGTGTACAATTTGACTGTTAGAAGCAGAGACGTTGGACAGAACCGCATTCAATAGCAATTTAAATGTTTATGCAAACAATCCGGCTTGCAAATCAGGGCTGCACACAGAAACATTGCCAGTCGTTACTGCTATTTTCCGGCTGATATTTTTACCAGAAAGCTGGTTAATTGATATTTGAAAAGAGTGACCTGGACAGCATGTGATCCCTCCCATGTCTATGAAAAATCCATTTTGACTTGTAACGCCAAATATGCCTGACCTTTGGGCTATATTTTCTGACAAATATCTGGCCAGAGTACTTGAGAGTAATTCGTTCCTTCCTTAAAAGATATCTTAATTCGCTCCTTTCGCATTTTTAATCTCAATCGCTGCAAATATGCTGCAAACAAAATTTACTTATATTTTGTCGTAATCTGGCATTGTTTGTAAGATCCAACACACTTTAATAATACTTGTCTACAATAGCGTAATGATGAACTATAGGGAGCAATTTATAATAACTGCAAGTATTATAAGCTCTTCACAAAATGTTAATATTTAACAATTACGTTTATGTTCCGTCTGCACAAAAAGCTTGCAAACTATATATCAGCAAAACCATTACTATTACTGTTCCAAGTCCCAAATCGTAACTTCCCATATGAACTTATGTTGCGCTCAACTAAACTCAAAAACTGATATTTACGTCGAGAACAACGTGCCAATAGCAGCAGCATTAGAGGCAACTCTTGTTCACGTCGCTTTCGAGCAATCGGAATGGGCAGAAAATTGAAATCTTACATTATTCACAGCCACGAGACCTAGTTACACTAAAAGTCACTCAACAATTTTAATAATAAATTCACGTCACAACTTCGCAAGGAGCATTACAGTCAAACGGAGAAGTTGAAGAGTAATCAGTAGTTGCTTTCCCGCTTCTATCGTCCTGGGAAATCTCAATGATTCTGTTCGTACTGTGGTAGTCTGACTGTTGTTGGTGTCATTGGGCATAGCGTAGGGGATGTAATGGTTTTCAAGGAATCTTGTCCAGATCAAAGGTAAAGACCGGAGAATGGAAATAATAACTTTCAATCGGAGTTGTTTTCAATCAAGGCGTTTTAATTCTATCATCAAATACAATTACATAATTCAGCAAGCATCAGGTGTCTACATTTTTAGGTAGAAACCAATAATAAGTTTCATTGAAATTCGAGAGTTAGAAAAATATCAACGAAATGAAAAGACAATAATCAATTATCGTTTTTCACCGTAAGCCCAACTTCTCCTACCGATTTGTGAAACAATAATCTGATATTCCCATGGCACTTACTATCTTGCTCTTGCCCCTAAAGAAATTGCACAATAATAATCAATTTATGGATGAGTGACGCCGACGCTGTGGGTTGAAGTGAAACGGCATCGTCTTCTTCCTACGGCGTGCACGAAAACGATAGAAAATCAATTCCTTTTTATAAATTTGATCACGTCGGACAGTTGATCCTGTCCCAAAACACGTAAAAGCGCTTTAAAAGAAATGTTTTCCATGAGAGACGTTCGTTGAATCGATGCGATGGGAATGCTGGTCAAGTTGTCGTCGATATTGATGCAGTTCTGTTCTCGTAAAGACACGAGACTTATGAAAATAAAGACGATTCGCGTGCATAGAGAGAATGGAAATGGCTTTGGGCATCTTTAGAGGACACCGAACTATGAAAGAAACAATATTTAGATTTGTGGAAACTAAATTTTGACGCATTATTAGCTTTGTTTCCAGGATGGAAGTTTGGGCTACAATTACGCGGATAATACTTATTTGATCGGATATATTCCGAAGGTATATCAGTTCCAGATCCATATCATATAACTAAATAAAATTGTAAAAATAAAATTGTTGATTTCCTCCGTTTTAGTATTTTGACAAGTCAGTCATGCGGCGATTCTTTTGATCCGGTTAATATTTGAGCATTGAGATCCGTGCATGTTCTTCTTCATTCCCTGCAAGCAAATATGTATGTACTTGGATATTTGCATCACATTCAAAGCTTTTCTTTGACATGTCATGTTTCTTGCCTCCAGAAAGACACGTGTTGATGACTCTTTTATTGGAGAAATTCATTAAAAATCTCTGTGCTTAGTGGCTAGCTTGTTGAACGTTTACTACATTAGGATACGGAGAAGACAAAGAGAAACTTGATATCGTTGAAGATGCGCAAATTTGGAAAGCCGATGGATAAAATAAATGCATCCATTATTAGTAGCAGTGATCTGTAAATGCAAATCAATTGCGACTGATAGGAGGGAAATTGGTGAAATTTTTATATAAAATATATACATTGTATTAGTGACATTTTGTTGTTTCACGTTATCTTATTCAACACAAGTAGAGAATCCAATCCCGGGATCCCGGCCAACTTCTGGTCTCGAAAATCCCAGGATTGATGGTTTCTAATCCCGGAATTTTCGAGACCAGAAATTGGCCGGGATTTGGTGGCCGGGAGTCAAGCATAATCGGCAATCAAATTACGGCAAGACTCGAAAAGTGCAAATAGAATCCATATTTATGAGAAAACAATAAATATGCAGGCTCACATCAAAATGCGCAAAGAATAGAGCAAAAGAAACCAATGTAACAGTTAACAAGAGAATACAAAGGGGCTTGTAAATAAATAAGTTGGGACTGTTTCGCATTTAGAGTATTCGTTACTTCGAATGATTTGAGGAAATTAATTTTAGCAAATACTTATGCTTTGAATAGCACGATTTGACGTAAGAAAACTTTTAAAAAGTGTCTTCAAAGATCAATTATATTGTAAACAGTGTATATTGTATTGTCTCACACATTTTCAATGCAATCAACATTTTGCGTTAAATAACATACGTACAGACCTGTCTGTATCATATTAAATCATGTTAGAGACGAGCACACAATTTTTCTATCATATTTATCAAATCACGATAATATCAACAGGCACTGTAAAAGCAAAACCATCGTTTACTCTTCAATTGCAAAACCCAATTAGCATAATTTAACCCACTGGTACTACACACACTTTATTCAGTTAGCGAACGACGAACAAGCGATATACCAATAGAAGCTTAAGATTAGGGCTTAGTCCGTTGATTACTCTTTTTACCATTGCTTATGACATGCACACACTCTGCACTCAGTGATTTTTTTCATTCGTTTCCTCTCTTTTCTGGGGCTAGTTCAACTTAGCCCGGCGCACGTTCATGGGCGCACATTGCATGTGGAACAGAAGATGGAAAGAGAATGAGAAAAGAGCATCGCGCGCATATTGCATATGCGAAGTAAGTTCTCTTGTATTGAATTATGTGCATATGAATTTGTGAATGAAAATGAAATACAAATTTCGAAAGAGACGAAACACGAATGGATATTAAAAACAGTTGGTGAGCAAAGTATTTTGATCATTTGTTTCGCTAAAATGAAATTTTATAGTTTGTAATAATTGAAATAGAGATTGGTTTCTTTACATTTTGGAATGAAAAAGGATGATGGGGCTAAGCCCCACTAGCCCCATACTTAGAGCCGCCACTGTGCTGAACCCTTTGCTTGGTAGCCAAAGAAATGAGGAGAACCCAGTAGATACCCATATTGAATCAGGACAAGGTAGTCGTCAATTGACGCTACAAAAAAAGCTGTAAAAGTATGAAAATCATTAATCGTGAAATGCCGCAAGAAACTGATCTAATTAAAACCATTGCAAAAGAAATGAATATTTACAAGTATCGAGTCAGAGCGAGTTTTTTCCGCGGCGTCTAATCTTGGGAATAAATTAAGAAGCCGGCTTGGAGACGATACTTTGGATGCTTTGCTATTGTTTCAATGTTACTTCCGAAAAAACCAATGAACTTTGGCAGAATTTTTTATATGTTTCTTTATTATGTATCTCAATTTTAAGAGTTGTGCTTTGTTGTTGTAATTTGTAATAGTTGTATTTTAAATATTTGTCTTCATACTGTCAACGTCTTGGATAATTAAAATTATTGTTTTATTTTTCGCATCAATTATATAAATTAGTAATTATGCAGTAATATATTTTTTTATACAGTTTTGAACTTACTTATTGTTGTTGTTTTAATATGATGGCAAATAATAAAATCTGTTGATTAAAAGCTTGCCTTATTTGGTTGTGTTGTTTTTGAATCTCGATTTTTCAACCCCGTAACCCCAGGATTGGAAAACTGGACCGGGATTGGAATCCTTAACCTCTTTCATTTAATATTTTCTTATAGGATCTTTCTGAAGTTTTATCAGACGTTCCTCACCTTTTCTATTCAGATGATCTGAGTACAAAATCAAACTCAGTTTTATCAAAATATTTTTATTTTATTTTATTTTATTTTATTTATTTACCAAGCAAGGCTTACATGTATAAAAAGAATAAAATAAAATAGTACATGCATAAAATTACGAAACAAAATAAAATAAAAACAAACTATATAGATACAAGACTAATACTAATAAATAGTGCATAAATAAAATAAGTTATAAACAGACAACAAATAAAGTGAAAAATAAATGACAGATGGCAAAAGAATGACTAACAAATTAAATAGTGTATAAATAAAATAAGATATAAACAGACAACAAATAAAGTAATAAATAAATGGCAAATGAATGATTAACAAAATAAATACCAAATTTAAATTGAACATACAATACATATATGTTAGTATGGTGGGGGGTGGGGAGACTATAAAGAGAGAGCCTTGATGATGTTATTTTTAAACGTTGATTTAGAAACCGTAGGGGAAAAGTTCTCGCTCATGCTATTGAATAGCTTGCAGCACCTATTTATTGGCTCGTTTGCTGCATATGTTGTGTTGTGATGGTATTCAATAAGCAATCGTCGGGATCTAGTGACTCTCAAGGGCTGATTGAGTACAAACTTTTCTTTCAAGTAGACGACATTAACCACGTCTCTGATGACATCGAAGCTGAAGCAGGCAGATAACATTAATCTTCTCGACGCAAGGGGTAACAAATTCATACATTTAAGGCGATATTCGTATGATGGTAGATTACTGAAATCATAAGGGTTGAAAAGGTCCCTCAAAGCGAATAGTAAAAATTGCTTCTGAACAGACTCAAATCTTTGGCTATGAATTTCAAAAGCCGGATTCCAGATAGTGCACGCATATTCAAGAAGTGGACGCACGAGAGAAATATACAAGGATTTAGTAACCCAGAGATTCTTAAACTCTTTGGCCCGTCGCTTAATGAAACCAAGTTGTTTACTTGCTCGGGAAAGCACTCTATCGTAATGAAGATTGAAGCGGAGCTTTTCATCCAGGATGACACCGAGATCTAAGATGTTGTCAACCCTGCTGAGTGACTTATCGTTGAGGCGGTACGTATAATGAACGCGTGCAGTTTTGCGAGAGAAGCTGATTGCGCGGCATTTATCAATATTAAGAGGGAGCTTGTTCGCGGAGCACCAGTGGTCTAGAGAGTTCAGTTTAGACTGAAAAAAGGTAGCGTCAGATGGTGTCCTGATGACATGGTAGATTTTGAGGTCGTCCGCATATAGTAAATGAGGAATATCAGATAAAACCTCCGATATGTCAGATATAAAGATATTAAAAAGAAGAGGGCCAAGATGACTTCCTTGAGGTACACCGGATTTAACGACGACTTTCTTAGAAATGAGACCTTGGAATTTCACGAATTGCAAGCGGTCGTGTAGGTAGGAGCCAAGCCACTTTAGTAAGGATCCTGCAATTCCGAATTGTTTCAGCTTGGGGATCAAAATGGAGTGATCAACTCGGTCGAATGCTTTGCTGAAGTCTGTATAGACTGCGTCAATTTGATCACCTTTCTCCATTTTGCACAAAACATCAGAAACAAGCACCATAAGATTAGTTGTAGTAGAACGACCTTTCCTAAATCCATGCTGCTGCTCGTTCAGTCGAGCGTCGACCATAGGAGAAATTTTGCAGTAGATGATTTTTTCAAATAGTTTGGGAATAGCAGATAGAATGGCGATGCCTCTATAATTTTGAACAAAACGTCTATCGCCACTTTTATAAATTGGTGTAATATAAGAAGATTTCCAATACGAAGGAAATAGCCCAGAGGAGAGAGAATTATTGAATATAGTATGAAGGGGCGAGATCAGTTGTTTTACACACTTGATCAGGAAAGTAGGAGGGAGGAAATCAGGTCCAGGGCCCTTGTTACTGTCAAGCTCCATAATGGCAGTAAATATCTCATTCCTCGATATGGTCATATCCTCAGCAAAAATTGTTTGAGTCGCGCCCGGGAATCGATATAATGTTGGGATGCTAACTGGACCAAAAACTTCTTGAAAATGGTCAGCAAAAAAGTTGCAGATCTCCTCAGGAGAAGAAGACAACAAAGAATTTCCAGTGGACATTGAAGAGGGGTAGCCGCTTGTTTTCCGCTTCATATTAACAAAATCAAAGAATTTTTTGGGGTTGTGGATTATATTCTCCCCTGTAGTTTTAATGTATCTGTCATACGCTTCGTGAGACTTAGTATGGAATTCATGAGCAATTAAATCGTATTCTTCTTTAATACGACGGCTAATGTCGACTTGATTCTTCATTAGCTTGTAAAGTTTGTTCCTATGATTTCTCAGACGTCTAAGAGTCTTGTCAAGCCAAGGTTCAGAGAGTTTATCTTTTTTCCTTATCTTAGGTACAAATTTGTCGACCGCGTCAAAAACAATTCTATAAAACATGGCTACATCATCATCAAGGGAATGGCACATAAACACATTTGTCCAATCGACATTGTCAAGGATATTGTGAATGCTATCATAATCAGCATTAAGGAAATCGTATACAATCGTATTATTGTATGTACTTAACATATTCCAATCTGTAGTGGAAAGTTCAACTGTAAGAGCGGAATGGTGAAGACTATTCGAAAAGAGATTCTCTGTGTCATTTGTTGGACTAACCACTAATAATCTTGATATTTTTTTTTAAGACTACAATTTGGCCACTCGCAAACTTGGCTACATGTGACCTAGCACTCTCATAGATGAGAACCCCTATAACTTGAAGTGCAGTCATCCAATCGAAATGAAATTCACAGGGTGGGTTTAGCTTACCGTAAAGCCGATTTGGTATATTTTCGGCTGTGGTACTAACAGAGGGTTGCCAGCACCAGACATTTTCATAGATATCCCTCCAACAGATGTTTATATTATATTCACATGCAAAGCATTTACAATAAAAGTAATTTAAAAAAACTCTAGCGCACCTGAACCGCTAGAAACACTAATGTTCGAAGAACAGTGGAAGAATCGTGCAGGTTTTGAGTGCATATTCCACCACATGTGCTGCTTATTACGGCCAAACTGTTTCAAATGCCACGTTTTACTTTGGTCTCTAGAATGCTTTATAACTCATATGGTAGAAGGCTTCAGATATTACCACTGGCATGGGTTTCAAAGTTTATGAAAGAAAAACACTTGTTAATTATATTCGTTATCAGTTGCTTATTTCACCAAACTTTGAAAGCAGCATCTCATATAACATCAATGAAGAAAATGCTCAGTGTCTGCAGCACTGTAACTGAAGTTGGTGTTCGGGGCTGCGATCCGAAAAATTTGCAGAACTTAGGGAATTGAAACATCGGTTATTTATTTTCATTGTAAATGTTTCCGGTATGAATACTAACTGTAAGCATTTATTGATACAAAAGTAGCACAACCGACTCGTGCTGGCAACCTTTCGCCAGTATCAAAGCCAAGAATATATCAAATCTGCTTCACGTTGTTTAATTACATTCGAAGTTATAGGAGTATAAAGAAATTTAGGGTTACCTGCAGCGAGTTTTTTCAAATGATCGAAAGCTTAATATTTGCTGTTTATTGTCACTACAATATCATTACCATTTGAAAATTCTACGATAAAACCACTTAATAAAGATATTACAATAAAACACAAAACCAACAATAGCTGGCAACCCTATAGTGGCTTTTCAACCAAATTTGGTCTGAATAATGTTTATGACAGGTTTCATTAATTGTATGAAATTCGTATTGATTTCATGACTGCACTGGCAGTTATAGTGCAAAAAGTTTTATTTTCCTGAGCGAATTTTCAAAATCAAAGACACAAAAATTACCATAGCTGGCAGCACCAATAACATTTTTCAACCAAATTTCCATCAAACAGAGATTAGAGTTAGGTTTAGCTACTGTGTCAATTTCATGAAAATCTGGTAACTTATTCACATTTCATAGGGCAAAAAGCAGTTTTTTTCTTTGTAATTTTTCAAGATGGCACCACTGGCAGAGAGTTGCCCACAATTCAAAATCGCTTCTATCAAATCTGGTCTTACTTAAGTCCAATGCATTCTGTAAATTTTAGCTGTATCTGATTATTGATTCGTGAGTTTCCGTGAACAGAAGTTTTTGATGCTAAAAATATAGGTTAACTTGGAGAGGGTTACCGTTCTTGTCCGACATGAAATTTATTTAGTTTTATTTTGAACGTGTAGATAAAACATAAGATTTATATACAGATTGGTTTTATTGTAAGAAACGGACATTTTTTTGAATATTCGATGGTTTGAATGTTTTCACTTCCAAATTTTTTTTTTCAAAATGAAGACACCAAAATTATCATAGCTGGCAGCTCCAACTGAATTTTTCGACCAAATTTCTACCAAACGTGGCTTAAAGTAAGGTCCAGCAATTGTGTGAGTTTCGTCAAAATCCAACGATTCAATCAGAATTTATAGGGCTAAAAACAG
The DNA here is from genome assembly GCA_947369275.1 of Nemotelus nigrinus. NCBI lineage: Eukaryota > Metazoa > Arthropoda > Insecta > Diptera > Stratiomyidae > Nemotelus > Nemotelus nigrinus. Next base: position 78,038,728 of record OX376372.1, read on the forward strand.
TTATCTTTTTTAGTGGTTTTTCAAGATGGCAACACTGGCACAAAATCGCCCGCATTTCAAAATCACTTCTATCAGACCTGGTCCTATTTAAGGCCAATACATTCTGTGAATTTCAAATAATTCTGCTCAGCGGATCGTGAGTTTCCGTGAACAGAAGTTTTTGATGCTAAAAATATAGGTAAATTGGGCAAGGGTTACCAGGCGTGCCCGTTATACCATATCTTTTTTTTTTTTTTGGTTATGTAAACAAAGCACAAGATTTACATATGAATGGCTGTTTTTTGAAGAAACGGCATTTTTTCAAGAGAGACGATGATTTGGAGGTTTTCACTTTCAGTGCCTGCTCTAGCTACAGGGTTGCCAGCACGCTCATTAAGCTACACAAATCTACAACTGAATAATATCAATATGTCCTAAAAATTTCGTAATGATTGAATAGCTCTGTCAAAAGTTATCGAAATTTAAAAATTTTCAAATTTTCCCGTTCGCTTTTTAGGCACCCAGCGCACACATAGGGTTAAAAAATTCCAAAGCATTATCCGATTCATATGTAAAACACGTTAGAAATTTATTTCGTTAACTTTATTTTTGCGAAAATCATTTGTGCACGAAATAATAGGTATATTAAAAATATCACTTAAATGGCCGCCGGCGCCAAAAGGTTAACAATAACTGACATTTAAAGAGACCTGGACCTATTCTGCATATACACCAATGTATCCTGAAAGTTTCAGCTCAATCGGATGGCGTGTTCCCGAGATTATCTCACTGAAATTTTTTGTACATATATATATATATATATATATAGAAATATGAATTTTTGGCCGAATCGATTTTAATACTAATGTTCTTCGAACATTAGTAATAAAATCCGAGTTTCAGAATTTTCCGGATGGCAGCGTCAAACATCGTTTTATCGCTGAAACTTTCGATGATAGCCTCGGACGAAAACGAAATTCAAAGATAGGTTACTCACACAATATATGCAGCCATTAGACAGTGTTTTTCATCTATATGCTTTGTGTGGGAAATGATTGATATGATAGTACAAAAAATGCATATCGTCTTTCCACATTTTTTAAGCTATTCAAAAATATTTTTTTCCAAAATCAATTTCTAGCGGTTCTGGTGCTCTGGAATTTTTTTTTGTCAATTATTTATTTTTTTGGCTTACACATGTAGAATATTACCCAGGTTGTACATGACCTGGAGTTGACTTATCTATTTTATGCATAAAAGCTAACTTAATTTACTAAACTTAATCTAGTTTATGTCTAGCTACAATTAGATAAGCTGAATTAGACCTAAATTTAACGAAAGACCAACATAGTTGAACAGCATGCCCATGAGCCATCGCTGCTATCCTACCTCTGCCGGACGCATAAATGGCTTATTAGAGCCGCTCTGCGTCCAATATCTCGAATCAGTTTGTTTTCATGTCTGTAAGTCAAATCTTGTTGGCAGTTTCACAGCCTGGTCCCTAAGTGACCGAAGCCTTGTCTCTCGGCCGCTTTTTAGTTACCGATCTATAAAACCTGCCAGGACAGTTAAGTTATAGGACAGTTAAATTTTGGTGTCTAATGATAAGTTTCAAAATTAAAAGTTTTATGTTATATTGTAAAGTGATGGTTCAGTGCTTTTTGAAAATGGTTGATCGTTGTCAAAAATTAAAAAATACTTCTCTATATATTTTATACTACTTGTTTGATGACGATCTGAAACGGAAGAAATATTAGGAAACTAACAAATTAATGTGTTTTGTTTGCAGTTACCTTTATGTCAACGACAGATCGATTGTCATTGTGACACCGCACAACAATGAATATACTCAGCTGATTTAGAATATTAATGATATATCTTAAATGTAGAATATTGGAAACAACTTTCCAAACAGTGCAAATGTAATGTTATTGGAAATGCTAAATGTTAAATTTACCGAATTTTTCATCTAGTGCTTTTCAAGCTCTTTGTTAATAGTACAGTTTCTTGTCGAATTTGAATTTGATCGGTCGTTTGAAGTCACAAAAGTTATAAACAGATTAGAGATTGTTGTTTGAAAATTGAATTGATTTAATTGAATTGAAGCTTAAGAACAGAATCAGAATAAAATCTTTTGAAATTGAAGAAAATGGAGTTTTGAAATCAAATCGATATCGTACACTACAGTATTTCTCTCTCTGCCGGCCGCACTCAACCGAGTAGGAAGAATAACAGTTTTAGAATTGCTATCGTAGCTCTTTTGTATTGACTACTAAACAAGAATTTTTCTTAAAGAAAGGTTGGCTGATATATATTTATTGAGCTTCAAATCCATCTACAGGCAATCTGCCCAATTATAAATAATAAAACTCAAAAACATAAAAAAAAATCAAAAATAAATGCAGTTCAAAATTTCCATATCGTTACCACATGCATGTTTGAAACACGTTAAAAATTCATTTAGCATAATTGGGTTTTTTGCAAATTTATTTGTTGATAAAACGATAAGGGTAAATTGGCCACCAGTGTCAAAAAATTAACGATAACTTATACTTAATGAAACCTGGACCTAGTTAACATATACGTCAAATTATCCTGAAAATTTCAGCTATATTGGATGATTCGATCACGAGAAACGGTGATTTAAACACAAAAGTATTATGTCCTTATTGAAAAATTCTATATTAAAGTTATTTGAAAAGCTTCAAAGCGCACGACAACTCAATCCTCAAAACGAAACCCGATTACAAAACCACATCCATAACAAACGTATTAACTGGAATGTGACTACGTGAGCTTATCTTTGAATATTTCAAAAGCATTTTAAGTCAACCCAAAGGAGCGAGCGTTTGAATCACCGTTTTACCCAAAAACCGCACAATAGCTCCACATCGTGAGCTGATGTATGGCAATGGCGATGAGAAATGATGTTGAATTAGATGACAAGGAACACATTCGGCTTTAACGAAATTTAAATATTCAGTAGTCAGTGCTGCGAAAAGATGGATGCCACCATAAACTAAAAATGAACGCTTCGAGAGATATATGTCTACACTTATACTTTCTGAAGGCATATATGTATGGTTCAGGACATACAGCCCATGCAAAAGCTCGTACGGTGTCAGGAGCTCGAATACACAAACTAAAGTTTATTAATCTTTAGACAGCAACGAGTGGTCCATGCTTGCATGTCAAGGTTTTAGCTCATCGCACGTTCATTTGTTTAGCGGGAGTTGGTAATATTTACAGTTTTATGGATGTGTAGTGCCTGTGGTCCATTGAAGAATGTTTGAAGAGGATATTCCAATTCTAAAATTTACGTAAGAATTTGGCGTACGGGGGAGAAGAAGAATGATGTAAGTATTATGGAAGCTTTTTAGGGCATTTCAACAACAATCTTTTAACTAACTTAAACATAAAGTGAAATTTCAGATAGTAATTACGGTAATATTTGAATGGGAATTGGATATTTTCCAGGTTATTTTTTGGGACAAGTACGACAACGTTCACTGCTGTTCAATTTAGAAATAATTCCCCATCTTACAGAAAATAAACAAAAACTTGGGCATAAATAGTAAACTCTGATATTCAGTATTCAGTGCATTTTTTCATGGAGCAAGCGCTACATGCATAAATTGAATGGTTTACTTCTTTAAAACTTTGAGAGTCAGATCATGAAAAAGGACTGATGCACTAGTGCAAAGCCATTATAATAGCCATTAAAATGACAATCCAAAGCAGCATGTTTTTGTAGTCGCTAAATGGTCACTCTTTAGCCTGCAAAGATGGAGAGGAAAATATAATTTCTGGACAATTAAGAATGCTATAGTAAGCCACGACGTCAGTTACAAGCTTTTTAAGCTAGTGACTGATGTGAAAGTTTCCCCAAAAGGGTCTTTTTGGACATGGAAAATTAGCAAATAACCACTATTATGAAAAGACTCCATGCAATTTACACCCACACCGTCAACTGCAGCTGGCAGCGTATGTAGTGTACTTGATTGAAGTGAAATAGGTGAAAGCAGGACCCTCCAGACCCTAGGTTGGCCCCTCCCAGAAAAAGAAATATTTCCAACAGCAGACACTTAAGTTTTCACCTTTTAGGTTTCTGTGGTTACAGCAAGAGTTGAGTAGTGCAGTAGTGTAAGCCTATACAAAAGCATACACACTATTTATAACATAGAAACTGTATTATTTGCGGTATTTGTTACGATATTATTTGACTTATTTCGAGAAATGGACGGCAATATTTAATTTCGACAAGTTAAACGTTAAGAAAAAGACGAAAACCACCTCGCCAATCATCCTTTTTTTATTAAGATTATCTGTTCATTCCTACTAGGCAATATACAGGTATTTAGATAAGAACACTTTTATAAACTGGCGTTTTATGCAATTATGTTTTTCACAAAACATAGTCTAAGCATTAAAATGGTAGGCAATAAGGTAATTAACGTAGAATACAATTTTCGAAGTCATTTGGAGAATAAAAATGGCATCCCTGCCAATTTTATGCTATCTATGACCTACTTGGTTTATACTCAGATTAAATGTGTGTGAATTTTATTATAATTTGATAACTGCATCGGAAGTTAAAAGGCATAGCACTTCAATTTCACCGAGGGTTTTTAATAGTGACACAGCTGCCACATGGTTCTTATCATATTCATTAAACTTTTGTCAGACTACTCAAGACCAGTATATCCTATGAATTTTATCCAGTCGCGAGATACCGTAAACGCAAGTTCCAGGTGCTAAACATATAAATAATTCGGTGCGATTTTCGTGCGATTGGGAATTTCACAAGTTTAGAATTGACTGTGTAAATATAGTATCAAAATTATCAATCATTTGCATTTTATTCTAACAGCCGTGTGAAAGATTTGTGCTTACGTACTTATGGTAGCTACAAGGTTGCCCCGACATTATTTAAAAACGACAGAAATTTATTTTTTTATGCCCATTGATGAGTCTTGTAAATTTTGTGATGATCTGATGACTTGGTGTGCAGTTATCACAATGCGAAATTTTCCATAGAGTAATAGTACTTGGAAGACAGTAAATGATATGATGCTTGAACAGCCTTCGAATATTGTCAAGATGAACCAAAATTATTTGGAAAAGGTTATTGACCTTACGACGTGTCTCAGTCACCAAAGACGTGCTTTCAGAGGACATGCTGAAAGTGGTGCCAGTGATAAACGTGATTGTGCATTATTCGCGAAGCATGATTCAACTTTAGAAAATAATTTTAAAAACAAAGTTGCGGACTACTGTAGTGGCAAAACACAAAATGAATTGATGAAAATAATTGCTGAAATCGTTTGCGAGGACAATACAGCTGAAATAAAAGATTGCGGATTGATATTCATTATGGCAGACGCAACAAGGGTCCACAGAAAGAACAACTCTCCGTGGTTGTCAGATTTGCTAAAGAGCTAGCAGTCGAAGAAAGGTTCTCATGCTTTGTAGACTGTTCAGGAGCTGGAAATGCTTCGTATTTACAGATATAATATTAACAGATATAGTTTGAGCCTGTTAGACAGCTACGGACTTACTGAATTGCCTGTTGTTGGACAGTCTTATGATAGTGCTAGTGTTATGTCAGAAGAAAAAAATGGTGTGCAAATCTAAATTAAGATGAAACACCCTGCAGCCACATTTGTACACTGTCAGCTCATAAAATTATCCTGGTTTTGATGGACACATTTTTCACAATCGAAACATGTACATCCTTTGTCAATGCCATCGAATCCCTTTACCTACACTTTTCGAAGCCATCACAACACGAATTGTTGAAGCAGCTTGAAGAGGCAGTTGGTCTAAACACAAGGCGTGGAATGAGAAGTTTAAGCTCGACTCGTTAGTCAATGAGATTTCACAATTGCAAATATGTGATCGATAGCTATGGGACTATGAAAGAGGTTTTAGAGAAGGAAATGAATGAGGGGAAAATACAACGACTCAGTTTATTCATTGAGGATCTTTCATTCAATCAGTAATCCTAAATTTGTAGTAAATCTTTTTATCTTTCACTATGTTCTTTTTATAACGAACATGTTAAGCACATATTTCCAAATTGAAAATGCAACTCTTAGGGATGGGATAAATCTTGTGAATGAAATACCACTAAGTGAGCGAGAAGACTTGTATGTAGTTTGGGAGAAAATTAAATCATTCGCAGAAAAGAACTGTCTGAATCGCATATTTACCAGAGGATCGTGAAAACGGAAAAGAGCAAAAACCACTAGTTTCAAAGGTTTTGCTGTTTCATCTTGCCTCGGACACGCAGTTAGGGGTACAAAGATATTCCTGCAAGCCAAATGGCTCGAAAAGAGTAAGGTACAGCACTTTTCATCTTGCCAAATTATTTTCGGTTTTTCTAGATTTTCTAGGTAACAAATATTTGACGCAAGAGATTAATTTCTTCCTTCTAAGCTTAATATATTCCAATTTTTTCAAAGATATTTTGAAACGAAGCTATCCTCTTCTTCAAGTATAAGTTGAAATATATTTAGCTTCTAAACGAAAAAATATTCTTACATTTCTAATTATTTCCATTCTATTCCCGTATAATTCATACAAGCTTTCTTTCTTAGCTGTCATTTATAATTCACGTGTAGTTCATACCTACCATTCACATTATATGCATGTGGTAGTAGCTCATACGTATTCACAGAGAAGAAGTTTATTTGATAATGCATTATGCATTAGCAAATAATAAAGAATAAATCAACAAATATATAATGTATTAGTTAATTATATAAGTTGTATGAACAGCACGTGTACAAACAAAAACAAAATCATCGCATGTCTTGAACCTTTCAGTCCCTGGCCACTGCCAGATTTTAGGCCACGGCCCGCCTATGGATAAGATCACATTTGCCACCATAGCAAACAGAGTTCATCGATTGGCGAATGACCTAACCACACCTTCTTCATCTATCTTAAACGCCCTGCTTCATCCTTCCCCACTTAACATTTTTAGAAAAATTGCTGTCATGCGTAAGAAATAGGGGCACTAAGTGTCAAGATTTTTTAGCCACAGTAATATTGAGCAGGGGCAATGCAAGATGCACTGACTACTTAGCTCTCCTCTTCGCATCAAACGAAGACATCAATTGACTATAGGAGTTGGGCAGGAATGGAATCAGCTAATCGTCACAGAAGCTCTTTGGATCTACACTGAAGAATGTAAAATAGCTGCAGGAGTAGGTGCTGCAGCATACTCAACAGACCTAAATATAAAAGTAGCTTTTAGAATCTGAATGATTACAATATTTTCCAAACAATTTTTATTGCATCAATAATCCACTGAACTAATATTCGACAAGGATTTTGTAGATACTAAAATAAACTTTTTTTCACAGATAGCCAAGCTTCAGCAAAAGAAGTCACGTCTCACACATAACTATATTCAGACCTAGAACAACCTACGTAACACCATCATAGTTAGAATCTACTAAGTTCTACCAAAATCAGGTGGGGATCTTTCAACCACGTTAGCCTGAACTGCCTGTAAGCTGTAGGTTGGGAGCATTACTAGCCACTGTTATGTAGAAGAACATGGCATGAAAATGCGACACTTGACTAGGACCAGGAGCCTAGAGTCTGACAAACTAAAAAATATTTTTGTGTCATTAATTGGCGATGGGGAAATCTAGGTGATGCAACGCCAATCTTACCATATGAGTATTATTTAATGTAAGAAGGTTAGGTTAAGATGTATAAAGTTTTTCAATAAGGACATAGCAACTAGTGTCCGACTGAAGTCGGTTTTTCGGCCGAAGCCGAAGCCAGTGCCGAAGTTCGGTTGTTAGTGTTACCTTCGGCCGAAGCCGAAGATAAAGTGAATTCAAAACAAACTCAAAACGCTAGTTTTGAATTGAGGATTGGTCAAAGTAGCAGCTGACATAGTATTTCTGATGTGATTTGCTTACATCTTGTTTTTTCTGCTGAATAATATATTCAGAGTCATTGTCTTTCAGGGCGAGTTTTGTGTAGATCATAGAAATAAAATTTATAATAAGGGACACCGACGAAGAATCTGCAGAAACATCAATCGTCTATTGCTAAAAACATTAGTTTCGATTCAGTTGCAGTCGGAGCTTCTATTCCCCGCGTTCTGCCATGTACGAATTGAGAGAGGTTTTTTGTTCTACCATTGAATAGGTACTGTCCCAACGTGTTTCAATGTCTTGGATTAAAACATTCTTTGGCAATCCACATGTACCTTGAAATTTATTTAAATATCGAGTAGCTGCTTCACTCTTCTTGAAATGTCCTTCAATTTTGCGATATTTTTTTTTGCGTTGCCTACACTAACTGCGCCCTATTTGAATTTCAAAACGACTTACACACTACTTTAAGTCACGAATATTGTTCTGGTTAAATTATTGCTCGCATATACATATTTATATGTATATCCACAAACTAAAAATGTTAATGCTTGGTGTAATTTTATTGATATTTTGAGTGCCCTTATAATTCTACCAACAAATAAATTTTCAAAGTATATGAAATGAATTTTAAACATGTTTGTTCGCTAGGTTTCCGCTTGGAGTATATTAGTTCCATGGAATTTTTCGCTGTTAACATGTACGCGGCGGTTATATGAACGACATTGAGAATTGAAAATATGAAATTCTTCAATATAATAAATTTATATGCAAAACACTTGAAATAAATGTCTATTCAATGTCTTAATCATTCTGTGTTTTATTTAAATATAAAATTTTTATAATATTATTGACAAACCCTGTGCAGTAAAGTTATAAATGTTCTTCACTTTACACTCATTCAAATTTTTATTTTTTTTATTAACTATTTTTATTCATTGTTACCTTCATACAAGTAGCTTCAGTCGGTTTTACAATCTTACATACTAAAACAAATGATGTGCACCTCTCACAGTTGAGGATGTGTACATATTGAACGCAAGCTACGTCAAAACAGAGAGAAAAATCAAGATTTGTTTTCTAAAATTACAATAAACCTTAGTTTGTTAGTGACTAAACAAAGTTTGTTCTATGTTGGAAATGGACGATCTAATAGGTCGTTTCTTTTGCGATGGGCTAATATTCTTTTGGCTTACTTGTTGAGCAAGAGCTGCAATATATTTTCCACTGTGATTCTGAATTTCCTCTGGAATCGTCTGGGCACACAAGTCCTTGTGAAGATTAGTGTTACGGAAGTACCATGGGGCTCAAGTGATAGGTCTAAGTATTTTTGATTGGATCGCCTGAATATTATTAGTGTTTGATGAGCAGGCTGCTCCCTAAAGTTGTAAGCCTTAGGTCAAGATTGGCTTCAGGACTGACATGTAAACGAACACTTTAGAGTCAAGAAAAAGTTTTGACAAGGTATTGAGCATCCATTTGAAACTGTTGAATTTGAGCTTCAATTGCTGATTTTTTGCATCAATACGCCGTTTCCAGGTGAGCCTCCTGTCAAGACGCATTTCAAGATACTTCATTTTTGTTGCTTTGAGGTAATGGTACATTGTTTCGATATATTTGAGGACAGGTTAGTTTTAACAATGTGAACGTAAAGTGGGCGCATTTGGTTTCATTTATTTTGATTATCCATTTTGCTAGCCATTCTTCTAGAAGTGAGAAGTGGGCTTGCAGTATTCTGGATGCTATAGCTGGATTCAAATCAGTACATAGAATGGCGATGTTGTTCGCAAAGGTAGCTGTAGTTGTTTTGTTGCTTATTGGGTGATCAGATGTGAGGATTGTGTCGAATACAGGTCCCACGACACTTCCTTGAGGTACACCAGCATTCGCTCGATATTTTCTGATAGTATAGATTTTGTATCTAACCTGAAATGTGCGATCGGTTAGGTAGGAGGAGAATATTTCATGAAAGCTTTTCAGAAGCATGATTTTGAAGATTAAACCTTCATAGTACCAGACTTTGTAACAAGCTTGCGTTGCGTCTGAAAAGACTGAAAAGACGTCTAAAAGACTATAAAACCAGCTGTATTGAAGAAAATGAACACTACAAAAATATAACAACATTCACAGCTCGCGCACACAAGCCTTAGCCTATGCGATTTGTTACTTTCTTTTCTACGGCAAATAAACTTATTTTAATGTATGCATATTTGAAAACCTCAGTGTATGGCCAAAACTATAAAATTTTAAAACTGCTTTCGCACCCAAAAGAAATTTTTCCACAAAAAAAAAACAGCTATTGATTAAATGCGATTGGCTTTAATATGTGCATGTATATGTACCTATTACTCCTTTCAAATTAAAGTATCTGGAGCTTTAGTAGTCCCTGGAAACTTCTCTTTTCACAACACGTAGGTAAGCAAGCCAGCTAAAATACAACGCATTTATAAAAATGCATCGTTAAACGAAAGAAACAGCCGTAAGCAAAGTGAAGTGCATCTCAAAAACTACTCGAGCTCCTAAGAAAAGCTCTTGAATGGCGTAGTCTTGCCGCTATTTATTGCCATAGAAAAATATCCATCCATCCTGAGCGAAGCACAACACGAACGAAGACGCAAGAAAAACTTTCTCACTTCAATCAAAAGTACTTTGAGTATGGAAAACGATATATTGCTTTATTGTGAACATTTCCGCCGAAATGCATTTGCGTCGCTATCACAGTGTGATGGCTCGGATAGGAGAAATTGATAGTCGTCACGACACATCGCATCTTCGCCTTGCGAAATGTTGCATTTTGCCGACGAGCTTTTCCGTTTCGTGAATGAGCAGGATGTGTTTCATTCGTCGCAAAAACACTTATAATTTTTCTTTGGCGATAAGACATCGATGGAACGAAAGATGCAATGCTTTCAATATAATAGGCGGAGGACGATACGAACGAGCGATAAGACGAACAATTTCTTTGCAAGCTGTTTTATGATGGGTAAACGTATGAGGGAAACTAGAGGATGCTGGCCTTCGGTGAAAACATCGACATTAAAAAGATTCGATTCTCTGAGCTCCTCGTATAGCAAAAAAATAATTTAGTCAACGAAATGAATGAGCTCTCTCTTTTAAAGTGCATCAGCTTTCGACCATTTAAATTGGATTCTAGTAACGATTCGTTTGAAATATATAAACATTTACTGAATAAAAACACCGATTATAACAAAAATATAAATCAATATAATACAATAAAAAA